>VXBS01000114.1:279122-472699 GCA_013400255.1 Sitta europaea
AAAAAGGAAAAAAAAGTCCAGACTGAAACCAAAATATGACCCACCAATTCTGTAAGAAAAACAAATAATCTCTTGCTTCTCTTGCTTCTTCTCAGCATTCTCGGCAAGGAACTAAAAATTCTTTTAGGAACATGAAAGTCTTTGTGATGAATTTGGGCATTGTTATTTAAAGCATTCCCTTAAAACTGTAAAATCCTGATGTAGCATATATATTTTGTAAGAACATGGTGTGACTCTTGGGGATGGTAGTGTGCTGAGCCAGGAATTGGACTTGACGATCCTTGTGGATCCTTTCCAACTCAGCACATTTTGATTCTATGATTCTTATTACAGAGATGATTTTACTGAGATAGAAGACTTTGAAGCCTTGTCGATTTTACCAAAATTATCATACAGCATGTCATTATAATTTCTTAGTGGACTTTTTGTTATTTAAGAAAAAATGGGATTTATTTAAGCTTTTTCCATGTTTTGTTTTTGTTTTTTTTCCTTATTTAATATTGCATAATTCTTCTTTCTGTCATTTATCTAATGTAATAGATGCTACAAAGAAAAACTCAGTAACATTCATTACTGAGAAAAGATTGGGTTTTTTTTATTCCATGCCTATATTGGGAAATGTATACCTATTTATTGGAGTTATTTAGACAGTTAGGCTGTTAATGTGTAAATTTTCTACAAGAATGTTCTCTTGGTGATGCATTTACAATAACAGAAGGGAAAAAAAGCTTTATAAAATGAGATTAAGTAAAAGTAATGAAAATCACTCCACTGTCCTTACATACTCATCTCTAATTTTTTCACGTCTTGTAAACATCTCTTGGACTACTCTTTTTACTTCTGGGACTCTTTTCAAGTCCCAATATTAGGTCCAAAGAAAATAAGTAAAGAAGTCTGTTTAGTTTCCATCATACTTGGCAAGTGAAAATTCTGGAGAACTGAAGGTCTGAATAACAGCTGTATCACTCAGTTTTCTCTTTTCCTTAGAATACAATTAAAAGTCATAAAGAAAAAACTCAAAAAATTAATTGCAGTAGTTTTTTTTCTTTTGTTTTGGTTTTAAAAAGTATTTTAAAGAAATGTCCTCATAAAATTGTTCAGTTTGGAAAAGGTTTTTCAGACGACCAAATTCAACTGTTAACCCAGCTCTGCCAAGTCCACCCCTAAACCATGTCCTTGAGGAGCACATCTACATGTCTATAAAATACCTCCAGGGGTGGTGACTCAACCACATCCCTGGGCAGCCTGTTCCAGTGCTTGACCACCATTTCTGTGAAAAAGTTCTTCCTAATATCCAATCTAAACCTTCCTTGGCACAACCTGAAGTAATTTTCCTTTGTAGATGAGATATTAATTAATATTTCCACAAGATTTAAATAATTCTGAAAAAAATAGCAAAAAAGGAAGAAAGAAAAATAGCCCAATAAGATCATGGACCAATGTCACTAACTATAATATCTCAAAGTCTTTAAACAAGTGGTAGCCCTTGTAGCCCTGCACAAACTACACGGGACTGCTAAAGAATACAATATTAATATCATAAATTCATTTTATGTCATTTGTTTTTTATGTTGCTGTATTTATAGTGAGAATAATTCTAAATGAGATATACAAATTGATTTTGCTGTGCTGGTCACTGTGAAGATCAGTTTTCAAAATATTTATATTTCTTGCATTATGACTAAATCAAAACATGATTTCTGGATAAGCTGAGAGGAAGAGTAATTTAACAATCTAAATATGTTTTGAATGAACTCAATAATTGTATTGCAATTTCTGTTAAGTGTGTGTTACTAAATTCTTTAGACTGCACCTCATTTTGTATGAAGCTGTATTCAAATACCATGAATACAACAAGGAAACTAAACAGCCCTCAAGTGTATATATGACATGTGCAAGTTGCAAGTCCTTAGAGTAAGAGGGATTTTGGTTTTTATTGTCATGCAGCAGAGTCCTAATTGCCTTATGTCTTGACTATGCCAACCACTCTGTCTCTCCTCTGATTTTCATGTTATTATGATGGAATGTGAACCAAGACTTCCTTGTTTTATTGCTTTTAAATACTAGTCTCAGACACTAATTACTGCTTCTGTTGTTCTAGCCTTTAATTTAGTCTACTGTACAGGAAGTAGCCTATTTAATGTCCTCTCCCTTTTAGCTGACTAAACCTAGGTTGAAATTTCTAAAAGGAAACAGCTGCCCTTTGGTAAAACACAAAAATCACTAGACACACTGGGACAGACAACAGGGATGCGTGGCTAAACCAGAAAAAGACATTTATTGTGCAAGCAGGTGGCTATGCCACAACCTTTTGGCCATGCAAGATCCCCGTCATCTTTTTTTTTAATTTGTAAAAGACAAAATCTTGGCACAACTGACCCCACAAGTCAAAATTTTTAAAGTTTCTGGGGAAAAAAAATAAAATTGAAGTGAAGGTTATAAAATGTAGGCCAGATTTTGCTTCTCCAGTAGTCTTCTCCCTGACTTGCCCAGACTGCACAGTATAATTTCCATAAAAAAATTGTTCTCGTTTTCCTATGAGCCAGGGTACATAGCAGAAAACTGCAGCAGTGTAAAAGTGAGCTGATGGGCCCAGTATCTCTAAGGCTCGTGGAGACCAGAGCATCCAGCAGTAACTACTGAACTCTCCCATATTCTTTCTTATCTTTTCTATTGGGAATGACAGCTGCAGTCAGATCAGGTATTCTCAGATATTTTGTTACTTGTTTTATGCACTATTATCACTACTTTCAAGTGTAATCATCATAATAATAAGAAGTTCTTGCCATGGGATTGAGATGAAGGTGAAAGTTCCCTTTGGGCTCCAGTAACATGAGCCAATGCAGAAAGTGTTTTTGAGAGAACATGTTATGGGAAGGAAAAACCCTCCAGTGATGCCCTTCTCACCTATGGTTTGTAACTGCATTGGGTGGCACATAACCAAAATGGTCCTTCTTTGAGTTGAGCTGTGCATTCATTAGGATTTCTTTTAATGACAGGATTCATCATATTGCACCAAAATTTACAAATTTGGTTCATTTAAATAGTTCTAATTCTTCTGTATCCAGAATATCCTTCTGAGGCCTTTACCAAATGTGGCTATGTTTCTGTCAAACAAGATTTCCTGAAATAAAAGATATTAGTTTTCTAGGAAAAATGTTGGCCACTTGCCTACTCATTCCCAACAACAAAGCATGTCACTGTTAGTGTCCTGGCTATCTCAGACCTCCTCTCTCCCAGCAAGTGTTGCTCATCTGAGCTGAGTCAGTATTTTAGTGCCTAGGCACTATATGTGACAGCAGTATCAAAGTGCTTCTTTTTAACAAAATTTAATATCTACTTTATTTTCATCTTTAACGACATTTTGACAAAATGATGATAATATCCCTATACACAGGATAACTTTCTTTCTATTTCTAACCTAATATCAGTGTCAGATTTCATACAACCAGAATCCAAGGAAGCAAGTTCTCTCTACCTATATCTGTAATACTCAGTCAGCTGCTGATAATTCAGTAAGGATATTAAGAATAGTTTCTAATGCAAATTCAGAGTTACATGTTGAATGTTCAGATCTGATTGCACTTTACTGCTGGATTGGATGTCAGTACTTGCTTCCTTGCTGGACCTATTGATAGTGTGGTCTGAGGGGCTGTAGGCAGGGAAGACACTGTATCTCTTACCATTGCACAGCTTTCTCTAGCACTTCTGCCCCTGGCCTGAAGAATTGAAGAGATGCTGGGATATAATGGAAAGGCAGGAGTTCCTTACACTTTTTAGCATGTGGGCACAATGAGATACTGGTGAGGCAAATTGCCTCAGACCTTGCAGTAAATCTCATTCTTTGGATAAATAAATAGCAGATTCTATTTTATGACTGTCTGACCCCCTTAAGGCTGGCACAATTTTCTAAGAGACGTTTAGTTCAAGTCTTTCACTCCTTTAACAAAAAAATGGAAACCTACCTTCTCAGCAGAGGTTGGTGGAAATATGCAACTCTTTTTTAACCTTTAACAGCTCTAAGGGCAGGGGTTTTTTGGTTAATGTTGAAATTAGATCATCAGTGAAACTGTAAAGGATACGTATATAGAGGAACATCTATGATAAAACCATTCTGGGAAACAGAAGTTATAAAGGTCAAAGGAGATACAGAAATTTTAGACAGTATCACCCAGGTCCTTCTTAACAGCTTGGCTACCGAGGTT
Organism: Sitta europaea; assembly: GCA_013400255.1. Classification (NCBI taxonomy): domain Eukaryota; kingdom Metazoa; phylum Chordata; class Aves; order Passeriformes; family Sittidae; genus Sitta; species Sitta europaea. The sequence goes on from VXBS01000114.1 coordinate 283,328, forward strand.
TTGCATGCATCTTTCACTACAGAGTAACTTTTCTCAAGGCAGGTTTTCCTTGGAATAGGTCCTTGTGCATAACCACAGTGCACTGAACACCATCAAAACTTTGTGCTGGATTGCTACTAACTATATTTTTCCAAGGGTGACATTTTTGCTACTGGACTTTTGGACCTTTCTATGTTGAATTATTAATACAGATGAATATCTATCCACTATTCATAGCATATCTATCTTGTCTGGATGTTTTGGGCAGTTTAGAAATGCTGATAATTGGAAGCAATTTCTCACCAAAGACAAAGCGGAGTATTTAATTATTAAATCTTTCAAAGGAATAACAGAAATATATGGGGAGCATTCATAATTCTCAAATTCAGACACCTTGTTTCATTACTTGAACTAGACAAATGGCTACGTTTAGTGAAGGGAAAAAACCAAACTAGGGACAAAGCAAAGATTCAAGTCATAACTATCTTCATTCCTTAATTCTTAGTTCACACCTGGTATGGTACAGACTCTTCCAGGTGGTAGAGGTGATATATCTTTTATTGTGTGTGTAGACATCTGGGGCTCTCCTGAGTGTGACTCAGGTGATTTAAACTAGAACCACTTCCAACTGAGATTTCACAGAGTCATAAAATCATAGAATGGTTTTGGTCGGAAAGGGCCTTAAAGTTCCAACCCTCTTGCCATGGGGGATTGTTTCTGGATGCTGAGAAAATATTGACATATATATAAATATATATATATTTATACATAATATATTGAAATATAACCAAGGAAAATATTGCAGTAAATAAACACTTTACGCTGGGCCGTTTCACTATACACTGTGGATGTACAATCTTGTGTGCAAACCAGGCAAGGTTTTGACAAGTAAAACAGCAGGATCTTTTGACTTAATTTTGGAGACTATTTAATTTTCTTCTTACTTTGAAAGAACGAAAGTGAAATCAGAGGATCTCATAGTTCTGAGATACACTTCTTTTAATCAAGTTAATTTGCTGCTTTTGGCTTCATTGTGACTGCGGACTGGAAAGGTGGTATGGATAATCAGAAAAAAATGAAAATGAAAACTGTTTTTGTGTAAGTTCTTTTCCTTTATAGCTGGGAAAATTCAATAGACAAATTTTGTACTATGCAGAGCATATTTTAAAGATATTTACAAGGAATTTAGGGATAGCTATATATTTTTGTGTGTTTATGTAAAACAGAAAAATGATCTTATAAGAATCCAAGTAAACAGTCAAAAATTTAAAGTGAAATTGTGAATAAGCATAACTATACAACAGTTGAAACTAGGGACAGTTTCTCATCTAACCTCCAAAGCGGAGTTTAAGTATTCATTCAATACTTTATGAAAATGATATAAAAATGTAGAGTTGACATTATATCCTAAAGGAATAATTTAATTAACTGTATTTACACTCAACAGTTTGGAGACATTGAAACAGATATCAAGACATCCCTCAGTTCAGCATCATAGCGTGTAAACTATGTAGGCAGCCTTAAAAGGAAATGAAGTTCACATTAATGTTTTTATGCTATTACTTAAAACTATCATAGAAAGTATCTTCCTCCACATGTAAATAACCTGCTTTGCTTCCAGTGGCTCTCAAGGCTGGGCAAGGAACACATCTCTGCTAGCACAACAGCTAAAACACAATTGTCTGTTTTCAGGGTGGGCAGAAATTTGGGAGCAGCAGCTGGAGCATTAGAGGAACTGACAAGTTATGTTTTTATGACCTGCTTGAAACAATCTGTTTCGACATTTCATGAATTACCACAGCTTCTGGGAAAAGTCAAACATGTAGTCTGATCCCAACAAGCCAGTGCTTTGCATTGAAGTTTAATTAAGCCACCTACTGAGAAAGCTACCATAGGGGAAGCTCTTCTCTGAGCATCGGATTTGCAAACCAGTGGAGAGCATCCAGGGAAGACAGCAGTTTCAACACCCAATATATTTGCCCTAGTTCCTACGAATTACACGCCCTACTTCTTATGAATTATGCATATTGAAAGCTCAGAAAGTAATAATCTTCACAAATTTAGTCATTACAATGCTGAACTACTCACTTTATCAGTTCATAAATAAAGTATATATTTTACCCACCCTACTAGTTTAGTTTTGTAATTGAGTGATATAGTTAGACCTTAATTAGTTTACAGATTTTCATTACCATGATCTATTTACTTTTTAAGCTTCTTCTGGTTTAGTTTTAATCCATCACTATGAGTGAATTTTCAGAAAGCTTCATGATGTGATGCAGTATGTCACTTGTATCCTTAGATAGCATGATATAAGAATGAAAACAGGCACCATGCCAGAGAGCAAAGATCATTAGAATGAATTAAAGAATTTGCATGTAATAAGTGTTGGTTTATATTTATTACCTTAGAAAATGAGCTCTTAACTATAATTTATTTTCAAACAATTCAGTTATATTTTCACAGAATTGTTCTTTAAATTTTTGGTACAATACTTTGTGAAGAAATTATGAATGATTTTTAAATAAACACTTGATGATGTCAGTGGGACAGTCCATGCAAGTTAAAATTCCCAAAGCTGGGGGCAGATATAAAAAGTTTCTGTGAGGATTTTTAAGTTTAAGTACAGTTTGGTACTCATTGGAGCTTGCTAAGATTAGTTTGTAGGCCATAAAAGGAAGCAATACATGACTACACTCTTTCTTCTGGCCTCTTTGTCTTCTCACTTGTTGCTGTTTTTAGAATCAGTCACATGTTCTACCTGGTTTGTGAAAACTGTTTTTTAATTTTGAATGACAATTCATACTGTAGTTTTGACACACTTTAAAAATGTCTTTCCCAACACTTTTCTGCTTTCATGCTTCATCTACTTTGTCCTATGCACCACTTTAAAAGCTACAGCGTGTACCTATTTGTTACAGATGGTGCGTTATTTTACCTTACAAGGAATTTTTTTACGCAGGAAAGCATGATAACTTGCAAATATTTAGATTATTGTCAAATGCCATCATTTTAGGTTTGTTTGTAGTAATCAGCCATTTTCTAAAAGTGGGGGAAATATGGGATTTCTATATTGATCTCAGGCTTAGTTTTATCCTAACAAAAATCCTGAGGAGGTTAGAGATACTGTTTTCCTATACAGGCTACATAAATACTTAGAATTCATCTTTCACTGATGTATGCAGCTCACCCTGGGGAAGCCCTGTCTGCTGGGAAGCTTGGAATTTTTAAAAACTTAAATGTCATGTATAGAAGTTATGAAACATTACTTCTATAGTTAGAAGTCAGAGTTCTAGTTAGTTTTCCATAGATGAATTCTGTTGTTTGCCAGTAAAAGGTAGCGATACATTCATGTACGAATATTTAGTAATTTAGCAATTTGTGCAGAATACATGAAGAGGCGTAATCATGTTCTTCATGTTCTTCAATTTTCTGGAAAAACACTGGTAGGATTTTTTTGAAGTATGAAGAAATTCAGTGGCCTGGGAGCTGTTTTCTCTAACAGCTTCACTTGTTTGAAGATTGCAATGATATTTCTCTGTTTTTCAGTTTAGAAATTAGTCTCAACCTCCAACAAAATCCCAGGAAAAAAAAATATACTGGTTTCTTTGAAAGCTAGAATGACAATACTTGTTTATCTACTACTGAAACGTTCTAGTATTCTTTAAATCTTCCAAATCATAACTTCAAAGAAAATTTATTTAAACCGTTTGCTGCTACCCAGAAGTGCTGACGTAAAAAAAGAGAGAGAGAATGAAAATTGCAACAAACACAGCAGAATTAAAAAACTTGAAAATTATTCTTTATTTGAAAATATGGTATAGAAATTTTTGTTAATAGTATTGTTAATAGTAATAGTAAAATTTTAAGCACATTTACTAAAGAAAAAGCATGAAATAACTGCATAAATGATACATACCTATGTGTAAAAGTTAGATTTTTAAATTACGTGATTTTATTTGCTGTAATTTAGAGATTTTAGCAGAGTATTTGAACAAGACATCAGCTTTACAACTGTAAGTAACAATCACTTTTATCATTAAAGGTTTTTTACATTCAAAATTTCATGGCTTCATTAAAAAAAGAAATATGCAAGATGTTCACACTGTACATGTATAGATATGTGATTATATAGTTAAATAAATAACTAGAACTAATAAGATTAAGATCTTGAAGAATAGAATATACAGGCAAAAGATCCCCAGATTAGTTTGGTCAGACACACACAGGTTCTTAAAAGCAGCTGACTATAAGCTTAGAAGCTTGTGCAACTGACAGGCAGAACAGGAAAAACAACATAAGACGTGAGATAGCTGGGCCCTAAGTCACATTTAAAGACCCAGTAAATGGATCTTTGCAGAGCTGAACCCTTAGCATCTGCAGGTTTTATCAGACATGCCAGCTGTATAGGATATGAGCACAAGGCCGGCTGCAGGGATCAGAGCAGGGTGCAGGGAGCAGCTTTGACACAGTTGATGTCCAAGGGTCATATGCTCTTCCTGATTTTCAGTGTGTTGTGGATCTTTACCGACTAAAATGAAACCAATAGACTATGTGAGGAATGGCTATAGAAGCTCCTCCATAGAGTTGAGGATGACAATGCTACAGAGCCCCAGGAGGATGAGTTTATCTCTATATAAATAATCAGTGAAGTGAATCAGGAAGTGAATCAGTGACCCAATTTCACTTGTTTTGATTTAGTGTACGGTCCTTCTTTATAGGGCTGCTAGAACGAGATGAGTCTCAGTCACCTGACTAGGATCATCTGTTTGACAACACTGATTGGATTAGTTACTGACTTCAAGGTTTCTTACACATGACCCTGGTACACTTTAAGAAATACTCTTTATCCAGTTATAGATTTTACAACAACAACACTCATCAGAAGGAAGTTTCTTCAAAATTACAAATTTATGTGAAGGTGCTATAAATGTAATTTATAATCATGTTTAGAATTAAAATAGCTACTTACTTACACATCAGCTGAATTAGAGGAGAAAGCATGCTTGGGCCTTTTGGTTTTGTTTTTGCCATGGACAAGATTAGGGCAGAATCTTAAGTAAGTTGGATTAGTGTCCTTGTGTAGTCTGCAAATAGGATATCTATAAATAATCTTAAGTCTTAGTTTAGTTTGTATTTGAATATGTTCCAGGATTGTGAGAAAAGGACCAGAGTGAGAGTATGAGTTGACCACGAGGTAAACTTTTAGATGATGCAAGAAAAAAGATCTGGGGCTGTTTCTCATGAAATTAACCTAATTTCAAGGTCATTCCACTGTTTTTCTTAGGAATAGGAGAGCAGATTATATTCATTTTTATTCCAGTTGACCAGTAGCTTATTCTTGGAGCACACTCTTTCTGAATTCAGAAAATGGAAATAAAGATAAATTCACATACCAAAGAAGGGAAGGTATAATAACAACTGACAGGTATATCAGATTATTAATTTGTCATAACATCAAAAAAGCTTCAGCTGACAGTACAGAACAGTGGAAAAGTTAAGGATCATGAACTGTTGGGACTGTTTGGGGATGACAGCATGAATGCTTGTTTGTTTGTTCAGCGAGTTATGAACTTCAAAATGCTACAGGAATGAAGCCATGCAAATGTCGAGAAAAAGCCTCTCCTCAGAAGACTGCCAGTGTTAAAAATAGTTTCTGCTGATTGTCTGAGTTTCAGTGGAGAAAGGAGAAAGGCAAGTGTCATCACCAGATCCTTTGACTTTCTTGATTTTATTGAACTTTTTTTTTTTTTTAATCAGAATTTGATGATTCTTGAAAAACATTTGTGTCATACAGGAAGAACAGCCTTGATAACCTGTTAATCCGATTTTGGATTCCAGAGCTCTTTTGCCACCTCAAAAAAGAACTAGAGGAGGGAAATCACACTCCTAAAAAATATCTCACTATGCAACAACTATGCATTCCCTGTGACCTGCAGCACTTCAGATGCAGTTCGCCTGAACTATTGATGTGAAATATATGAGTTCCAAGATTTCAACTACTCCTGTATGCATTTTAACTTTTATAAAATTTTCTGGTTAAAACAATTTTAAATGAAAAGTTTAATACTTTTCAGTAGTACGCAAAAACAAAAATCATTATTTTTTAATTATAGATAATAAATAAATGTTCTTTAGCGAAAAACAAAATGCAGTTTTGTCTCAGATTTGTCACTCATTCATTTCTTGGAGGTGGACAGCATTTATTGGAAGGCTCACAGAAAAAATAATAAAAAGATCAAAAGGAAGAAAATCCTTAAAATCAAAGCCAAACATATTGTCCAAAATTGTAGGCTGGAGAAAGTGAAATACAGGAAAAACTAAGTCTGAAATTTAAGCAGATATCTCTTTACTGCATTAGAACTGACTTAGAGAAGCTGAAATCTCAGCTCTTGGCATTCGTTTCTGTTTTAGTCCAGGCAAGTCACTAATTTTTTGTGCTTTTTTTTCCTGATCAGAAAGGCTGTTCAGACGCTGCAGGCAGTCAGTGACAATTCGGTGCCCTGGGTGGTTTTGCAGTTCTGGTGTGTGCCCAAGATGGGATGTGGCACCCGGTGACCCTGCTGCCAGACAAGCAACACATGAATTAATTTCTCAGCAGTAAAGGTGGCAAGAGCACAGCCTTCTGTATGTTGTATTTTTCTAAAGGTCTATGTGAGTGGTAACAAAAATAGACCTTCAGCCTTACTTCATGTGGGGTTTTTCTGGGCATTCTTTCCTATGAGTTCGTCTCTGCAATGAAAATTTCTAGAGGGATTTACCAACATCAGAAAAAAATAATCTATTAATTTGAGAATACAAGGATGAAAATACTGACTTGATCATAGCATTTTTAAATGCAAAGTATGAATGGGGAAACTAACTACAATTAAATCAGGGAAGGACTGACATAAGATTAAGCCAAAAAGAAATTCCACTTGATGATAAAAATGTTTTGAGCTTTATTTTTTCCTTGTCTCTTCTGTCCTTTAATTTTGAAATTGCAATTGAAGCAGAGAAGCTGTTTTCCAAATTATAGTGTGTGATTCCTAGAACTGGCATATTTCTGTTCATTTTGTACTATTTTGAGATCACGAGAAGATAATAGAACTGCTTTAGTGATGTTGGACTTTTATGTACACTTTCTTCCTGGTCTGCTAAAAAGTTTTGAGTGAGTACCTTCTTTGAGTACTGAAGTTGAGTGACAGTGGTTTGATGTTGTTGTTTTTGTGGTTGCAGTTACTCAAGGTTATTTCAAGTCTCATGTTGCAAGCAGTTTCACAAAGCTTCAAGGTCTGAATAACTAGGTCACTTAAATTCAGGGTCAGTATTTGTTCATTTGTACACCCCTGAGTCACTAAATGGTGAGTTCATAGTTAGTAATTTAAAAAGGAAAAAAATAATTTCTGTTACCTGTCTTTGGTTTAGTGAGTTAGCAAACAGGATTGAGTAAAAATAGGACACTTAATTATCTGTAGAACAGACAGCAAATCTGTTTTTGACTGGGAATAGATCACTTGTGCTCTGTCACCTCTCAGCCACTGTTTGCTGTGCCCATGTTAGAGCATCAACAGAGTTATTGCCCCACAGGTAAAGTCAAACAGGCACACAGACTCTCCAGACTCTATCATACCCACCAAATCACAAACTGCTTCCTTCTTGGAGCAGCAGATCACAAATGTTAAACTGGGGTGGGTGTGAGTATCCAAAATCAAACACAATGCAGTAAATCAGAAATGCTATTTAGATGAAACATCTGTAAAGATACAAACAGAATTTTTTGGACTGAACCCATCTCTTTGTTTCCTCTCTGCCCACAAGAAAGGTGAAGAGAGAGAAAGATGAAGTAATGTCATTTCTGGATTCTTTTCGTTAGAAGGAAAATGAGAAGAGTCATAAGTGTCTGCAAAGTAGAAAAGATGCCCAGTATTTTAGATGCTGTAGGATGTCTTCTTGAATTAGTTTCTTTTCAGATGTTCACTTAGTGCCTGATCCTGCCTCACTTGCATTACACTGGGCAGCATTTTAGGGAAAATGCCATATCCAGGATGGACATGGACAATTTATTTTCAGATGAACACTGCACTGTGAACACAGCCTGTGCTAAAGGCACAGCACAACTAATGAGACTCAGGGACATGAAATATTGTTCTCTTTCCAGAAAATGGGACACTTCTTTTAAATGAGGGACAGCTGCCTTTCAACTGTGCAACAGCTTGTCACACAGATTTCTGTATGTAGGTAAGTGGAGGCAGGTGTTAGCTGTTCCTCCCTCAGTGCACAGGAAGTGCACCTTATTATCAGGATGATGGATAAATTAACTGTCCAATTAACTTTCTTCCACCACCATCTTCCACAGAGTATTCAGTGTTTTCTTCTATCTACCATATCAATGACTGTGTGGATCATGCCACATATTTCCCAAGACAGTCTGCCTTTAGGAACTTATCTTGCTGAGTTTATTTTATCATATTGAATATTCAGCAAAGACAGGTCACTTGTGAAAATGAAAGCAAGACATTGCTCAAATCCAACTGTTAATATTAACAAATATTAACAGAAAAAAATATCTCATTATTTCAAAACATCTTCCCTGACTTCTGACAGGATTCAGGATGTTAAGGTTTTTGTGGTGTTTTGTAAGCATGTGCAGTCTGTATAGCTCAGTAAGGTTATAACAGGTATGGTACACAAAGCTGATTGGAAAATATTACAATTTCACTACTTGCTCTCAGTAGCTCATGCTTCCATCCTTTAGAAGCCTAGATCAATATCCTTGAGTCACTAAATGCAACATTAAGCAGTGCAGTAAGCTATACTGTGGCAAATATTGGAGATGTTTCCCTCCCCACTGTCTGTGAGACCTCACATTTATTGTGGTCACTGAAACATTCCTTCTGTTGTTCTCATGAGAGAATACATTTGATGTTTTGAACTATATATTTACTATATCATTTCTATGCCTCCAATCAAATGGATTTTTATTTTTACTGTCACAATAACTTGAAAAATGAAGAAGTACTAAATTATAACTACTATGTGACTGTAGTAATTTTCTCCATTGTCCCTTGGTCTATTCTGCCAATATGAGATATTTTATCTGTCAGAAAATTTTCAAGTTATTATTTTGAATACTACACAAGGAATAGAAAATTATTGTGATTTTTTGTTTGCTTGTTTTGTTTTTTGTTTGGAGAAATGAATGACGAATAAATAGATGAAGAATATCTCCTGGAAACTGCAGGGGAAATCTACGTATGCAAATCCTAGACAATAACTGCAGTTCAAGGATATTTTGCAGGCCTATTTTTAGAAAACGTTCAAAAGTTAGTTAAGAGACCCACACCTTTGAATAAATCAATATGTTTGAGTATATAAATGGCATCTATTAAACAGATTGTTCTAATAGGAATTGTTTTGTAATAATACCACTATGATGTTAGATGCACTAAAAAAAACCCATAAATTCATTATAATCTGAGTTTATAATGGTTATTCAACTTTTACAATTCTGTCTTTTTTCTAAAACAAAATTTTGAGTCTTTGCCTTGTAGTTTCAGAAAATGACCACAAGTATAGTTCAGATCCTTCCAAAAATAAAGTCTCTGGTACATTTTAAATAAAAGATGTTTGTCAGTTTTGACATAATCTTTTGGGATGACTGCCTTTCATATCTTCAAGAAGTCCATAAACTGAAGATGAATGAATAGCTTGTCAGTGTAGAAATAATCTGTTTCAAGAAAGTATAATAGCATAATGATCTAAAAAAAATTAGTTTTAATTCATGCATGAAAGTGACCTGCTGGGTCCTAAAAGATGAGCTATGATTAGACTAATTTTCTTTCAAGTAGATTAAAAATTAGTCCATATAAATATCTAGATAAAAAATTCATGCTAAAATTATTAACCTGATTAATTGATCAAATGAGATAGGTTATTCCAATTAAGTCTTCAAATATGTTACTGGAAAAAAATAATATCACACCTCATAAAAACAATATTCCTTTATTGAGGGATTTTTAACATTCCAGAGTTCATAAAAGCATAGTCATTATATTTTTTGCTTTCAATTTATATATGCAGATAAAAAGCCCTGTTTTATTTACATGATCTTATGTGAAACTATCAAACAGTGAGACATATGAGATAACTCTTCAAGGAAAGGGTAGCTTTACACTTTTGGCATCTAGTGGTGCTCCATGCACACACCCTACCAAGAACAATTTCTTAAAAGGCTTTAATTAGCTATGGTATGATACATGCTCACCCCCGGTTCTTCCTCATGACAAGGTTGACTCTGAAGAGTGAATTTTCTTTATGATAAACATTATATATTGAGAACCCAATAAAACAAGCTGAACTGTATTTACCATATCATCTGGGAAAATATTATTGTCACTGTATTGGTAAAAAGGTTAGGCTGATAGGCTGATTAAATTAATGAAGGAAATTCTCTGGAAAACAGCTTTTGAGAAAACTCATGTTATTTCAAGGGCATTCAATTATCTAAATATATATATGTATATATACACTTCCTTTCTATAATTTACAAAATCCTTCTCCTGAAATGGCTGGAATTAAATGCTGAAAAATGAGGAAAATTTGAGAGAACTGGGTTTTTCAGCCTTGTGAAGAGAAGGCTTAGGGAAGATCTTATCACCATGATCCAATATTTAAAGTGTATCTACAAAGATGGAGACTCCCCTTTCACAAGGAGTCACATAGCAAAGGCCAGGGGTAAAGGAGTAGAAATTATTCCTGGGGAGATTTCATTTTGGCACAAGAGGAAAATTTTTCACAATGAGAGCAATCAGCAATTGGATCAATCTCCCCAGAGAAGTGGTAGGTTCCCCAACACAGAACAGTTTGAAAAATTCATTTGGACAGGGTGCTGGACCATCTTCATTAGATCACCCTTTTGCCAAGAACGGTTGGACCAGATGATACTTGAGATGTCTTCCAACCTGTTATTCTTTGACTCTATGGCTGAAAGTCAGTGTGGAAAAAAAAAAAAAAAAAAAAGAAGTTTGAACACCTTAGTTGCAATACAAATACTGAGATGCTGGTGACCTTTGGTCATTCTACCATCTTGGTAACCAGTCTACCTGAAAATTGGTCACACTAATAATGTTCTTGCACTTGCTGTTTTTATGCTTGGATTTTTTAAAAATTGGTTGAAATCCAACATTGCCAGATAATTATGAAAGAGGTCTGAATATCACAGAAGAAGGTTTCTCTTTTTTTCTCTGATACAGCCCTTTAAAAAAAAAGTTTCTGATTGCATTTCTTTCATTCAAAGTAGGTAGTGCTTCTTTCCTAGGGCAGGATAATGCTTTCATCATGATGGGTTTATCAGCAAGGTACATAATGATATCACTGTCTAGCTTATGTGTGCTGCTCATAGGTAATTTTTAAACTGTACAGAAAATGTGTCTTAATCTGTTGCAAATGTAACTTAAAAGAGTTAGAAGTCATGCAAAATCAAGGGTAAAAATAGAACATTTTACGTCTCCAATTCAGTCATTAACAAGTTTAACAGGTAAATGAAGTCCTTGTATGAGTGGGTCTATTTTGAACATGAACAAGTTTTTCTCAGTACTGGAAAAAGTAACTGCTCTTCTGCTCCTGATTTTCTTTCGATGTTTCTATTCAAATAAAGTATGATGAGTTTAATGCCAGAATCATAAGATAAAGAAACAGAATATCAGACACGTAACTATCTAGAGCAGTCTTGGCAGTCATTTTTGTGAAATATTCAAACCACTTATGGTGTACCACAATGCCTGTTGCTACTGAACAGGAAACAAAAGCAATTGTGTACAATATGTATATTAATATGTACAGTGTGAAGAGAAAGCAGATGGCAGGGATGCATAAAACTTTAATGTTCTTCAATCTGTTTACTTATTTTAATCAGCTATTATAATCATCACCCACTGTGTGCTTTGTTTACATGGGGAAATGTTGGTGTGATCAAGCAGAATAAAATCCTGAGAAATATGCCAGATCCAAAATCTGGTAATTAGAATCAGAAAGCCACTGTGTACTACAAAGGATTAGGAGAGACCAGAAGACACCATCTTAGCATTAGAAGAAGAGTTAGCATTCACCCAGGACTGTGTTCACTCACAACACAACTGAAGAGAAATCTGCCAGCACAGATTTAGCAGGTGAGACATATGGAGAGATGCTATATTAGCACTGGCCTGGATGGTGTATATCTACACCTCTTGAAGTGCTAACAACACACTTCTTTTGTAAATGCAGCATGTTTTTATCTCAGTTATTATTTGCTTCATAAAGTACTAAGATGTTTCTAGCAAAAAATGCCAGATGTAATGTTAAATATGCTTTTGATGCTTAAAATGTGACTTGGATGGAGAAATTGGGTTTTTTGGGGGTTCTTTTTGGTGTATTAAAAATCAAATGGGCAATTCATAACTCAGATGACAACACCTGTCTTCCAGTGCTTAAGGTGAAAGAACCATGCTAAAAATTAAGCCCTTCTGAAATTTAAAATATTAAATTTTGTACAAACCCTTGAAAGCCCAATATGGACTTTAGAAGTGGGTTTGACAAATATCTTGAGTATATGATATTATAAATGGCACATTTATTTTAGATTTCTATGCTCTGTTCTGATTCTCAGTTGTTTGTTATGATGCACTAAGGATTTAATTTGTCCCAGGCTTGCTGTAGAAGACATCCAAAAAACCAAAATTATACTGGTTGTGGGAAAGACAATCACTGCTCTCTAAATAATAATGCTTTTATGACAGATGTCATTTTGTATTTAGTTAAAAATAAAAGGGGGGAGAATGATGGGAATGAATTGTTAATATCTTAAAATGCAGCACAGAAACTGTTTTTTATACTAAACATAATTGACAAACTGAGTATATGACACTCAATAAAAGAAATGTTAGCAAAAAATCTCTCTGAGAGGAAGGAGGTGGTGTAAACGAAAAAATGGTGTTAATCAAGTTGTTCAGGGCCCCACAAATTCACTTCCTTGTCCAAAGTAAATAGAAGCTACCTCTTTCTCTTCAGTAAGTGTAATGTACCTGCTAGGGACTTTGACCCAGATTTTGTCATTCTTGAGTTAGGAAGACCCTTGACGCTAATTAGAAATGAAATAGCTAATAAATTATGAAGGAAATAATCTTGCTACAGAAACAATCACCTTAGAAGTGACTGATGATCTGCAATCCACTGTGCTGTGGGCTGAAAAATTATCTGATGGGAATGAGGATATGCATCCGGGGAAGGACCAATGACAAAACTAATCTTCGAAAGTCATTCTGGGAGAGATATTCCAATTTCCCTCCTACACGGATTCTTTCAGGAACATTTTCTATGTCATTATTTCCTCCTCTGTAAAGTGGGTAAAATAACAATTACCTTTGAGAAGTAATTCCAGCTAGTAATAATGTCGACAATAGCTTCAAGGTGCCTGTCTAATAAAGGTATTTATTTAAGAAATTAATATTAATCCTTGAACTTGAACAAAGGACTAAAAGTCTGTGGAATAACAAACAAGTCATTGACTGTGGCTGGATCCCTGCTCTTGATGCGGAGTTGTGACCCAAGCTGAGGCACAGCTCTTCACAGCAGAAACTCCCGGCAGCAAAACAGGACTGAATAGAAGACTTTGATTTCATTTCTTCTGTCAGCTTGTATTCATTTTCTAGAATGTGTTCCCTCATCTAAAAGGCATCAAAGTGTTCCTCTTCCCTAAAATTGTAGGGTTTAGAAATGGAATGATGATAATGGCTCACTAGGCTTTTCTGTTATGTAATAGTCCTGTGCTTCCTTTTACTTGACTACTTTTTCTTTTTTTTTTTTTTTTTTTTTTTTTTTTTTTTTAAATTGAAAAAAGATTTTTTTTTTTTTTTTTTTTTTTTTTTTTTTTTTATACCAGATTCCATGGGAGGAAGAGTTTAACACCTCCAGTATATGAACGTAACTTATCCTCAGATTATTAATGCTGACAAGCCAGGTAGAAATGTCTGTTGGAAAGCAGAAAAGTTTTTCAAACATCATTTTGAGAAGTGGATTTATACTGCAATTCAGTTACAAGTCCCTTAAATAAGCTATTTCACTTTTCTGTAATTGCCAGGTATCTACATGTTCTTTTATGTTTCAATTATAGCTCATTGCATTAACACCTACATTTATGGAAAATTATATTTGAAAGGCTTCTTGTTTATCATTATATTTAAAGTTCATTGTGGATTCAACAGTGTGCACCCAAGTGGCAGGTCAGCTGAGGTAACTCTTGTGACTCCTGTTTTAGCAAATGCAGTTGAAGAATGAACCAGAGGAGTTGAAAGCTAAACATAAACCTCAGCATTTAACTCAGGCATGCCATGAGATGCACACAAACAGAACCTTCCCAGATGAACTTCAGCAAATATGATGGAGTAGCAGAAATACCAAGCCTGCCCAGTGTCAGTTGAATGATGGCAAGTTTGATACAGTCCACTAAAAATCATGCATAAGACTTGGAAGCCCCTCAGTCAAAAAAAAAAAGAGAAAATCTTAATATTTGGGTTATAGTGTTTGACTGTTCCTGGCACTAAACAAACCAAACAAGCCTTGGGAAATGACTGAAGATCATCAGTTTGTTTACATGAATAGATTCCTTGATAACAAAAATTTATTCTATCCTTGCTTGATTTCTTACTTAAGTATCAGGCTGCATGCTTTTGCTTCTGTCAAATTTGCATGTTTAGAAATTCTGAAAGGTTGAATCACAAAGCATTTTAATTGCATACACTTAAAGAAAAATCTAATGCTGCCCTGCTGTGACAATCAGGCACAGTTTAAACTCAACTCACAGGAAGACAAAGTTATGTTTAGTTTGGGGAGTTTTTACATTTGCTTTATATAAACTAACAAAGCTGTTAAGAGCAAATGGAAATGACATGAGAGAAAAAGGTTATACCAGGCAAAGCAGATTTTTTTGTTTTCCTCTCTAGTTTAATCAAAACAAATGCATTTAACCATTCAAATACAAGTCTATTGACATAGATGTAATTGTATTAATCTCAGTTAAATAGAGAGTTTAAGACAGAAAGAAATATCTTCTGTTTTCTTTGATTGTATTCTGTTAGTTTGACCTGTATCTCTACATTCATATTAACCATATGACAAAACAGTAAGATATTTAAATTTTTTTAATACTATATCTTGGCACACAACTTCAGAATTAGAAATGTTAGAACTATGAGTTGATATATGCCCCACATAGAGTACAACATTTTTATATTCCAAAGAGGAAAAATCCAAGACATAAAAAATGACATAGAAAGACTTATAAAGCATTCAAGAACTTGTTTTATAATGGCAATCAGTACTGTGTGTCATAGTCTTCTTGGAAAAAAAAAAGTCTTTTGACACTGAAACAAGTAGGTTTTTACCCATGCATTTCATAAGAAATCTAATCAACACTGATACATACAAATGAAGTACATAATGCAAAATTTAAAGTGGAAAAAAATAAGTGCATAAAACAATATGTGACAGTATTGAGCAGGTATATAGTGGAGTTATATGTGGAACTGCAGAAGATACTGATTCATTCAACCCTGTGATGTCAATTTTATGGTACAGATGGAAGAGAGATCACAAATAAAGATATTCCCATACCCCAGCCTTCATTTTATATTTTCCACTGAACTGAAGTCCAAATGTTACAAAGTATAGAACAAGCAAAGAAGTAATCTCAGCTTATGAGGAAAACGAGACTGGAGGAAAAGACAGAGACTGGAACTTCACCAGATGAGTATTTCTTTGTATTTACTACCCTATTCATCTATCAACTTTTGTTTACACTTAATACACAAATATATAGAAACTCATTATCAACACATGAAAAACCCAGTGTTACATTGCTTTATTAAAACAGCAAAATCATACATCTGAAGGCAAGGTAATGCTGGAATAGCATTCAGCAAATATTGATTCAGCAGATTTTTGTGAAGGTTTCTGATTCATATAAATTATGATGTAATTTTAATTAAATGATTTCTTTTTTCAGGGGACCCCTGTTTCATTCACAGTACAGAGAGGATGATCCTTGGTTAATGAGCAGCTGCTCAATACTGGTTTTGTTTCATTGTTCAGCATGTGTGGTCCCATTTGTTATTTACTAGACACTAACAACCCAGATCCCTATTGAAGACTATTAATTTCCTCACAGACTTTTCTTTTCTGATTTCACTATCATGTAGGAATACATCACATAAGCCTTCCCATCACCCTGTGATACCTGCGATGATGTCATTCCCACCAGAGATGGAGACCTGATATGTAAAGGGATTCAAGTCCAAAATTTCTATTGCACGTCCAGCTTAATACAACTGTGAATTCTTTATTTGTAGGCTAAAGCTTTGTATGTTAGCTCTATCTACTGAAACATGTCTCACACCAACTTCTACTATAACTGAGGACACCAAATTGTTAACCTAAGTTTGGTTTAAGTGACTTGAAAATCATCAAAGAACATCTTTTTGACTATGATACTAAATGTATTTCTCTGGGACAGTATTCAGCTCCCATAACATGAAACAGCTTTCTTTTCCTAGTGATCCCTAACAATCTGCCCTTTGCCTAGCAGCTGTGGGACATTCATGGTGAACAGCTTCCATTGCCTCTATGGTGTGTGATGATTGAAATACTGAGCTGTGTCCTGGACAGCTAAAATAATGTATATTCATAATGGGGAAGGTAAATTCACATTGCGTCAGTGATCTTAGTTCTGATGTGTTGATGTCTGTCTACTGTTTTATAACCCTTGTAATATTCTTTCACCACACCTTTCATATATGGCCCAAAGGACAGAAATCTTAAAGCAGAACCCTCCTGACTCCTTATCACAGTTGTTTCTATGCATTTCAGTAAATCAGCACTGCTTTAAGATTAACAGATAACAAAGGCACTTATCCTGTTTCTAGTCTCTCTTTTAGATCCAAGTTTAACTTCCTCGCCTGATATCAGAGTGAGACAGAGTAAGTTACAACTTATAGTGTGGCTTGGTACTGAGATTTATGGGAGAACCATCAAGATTAGTGATTATATGCTGTTTGTTTACTGCACTTAATTGCTCTGCTACTGTGTTATACTCACTGGGTCTCCACTTCTTTGCTGGGAGGTCTCTGCTGGCCCTAGAAGGTTGGTCAGAAAACTGCACCTGCTCATGCTGTGTAGCTGCTTGCAGCTGTTAGTGCCTTATGCTAACCTCCCAGGCCCTGGGCATTGCCCAGCAGATACCACATTTGCAGAATCTCACTTGACTTTCAGGATGTTTCTTCCTTTAAGGTTCCTCACTTTTCCTTTTTTAGGCTCTCTTTTATTTTCTGTGGCAACTTCTCAAAAATCCTCCTTTCTGGCATGCAACACCTTCTCTTAGGAGTTCATTCTCCCCTCCTAAATAATGTATGCAGTAAAGCAAAGTGTGTGGTCTTCTCCCTACCTGGGGAATCCATCATATCTTTAATTAATATCAGAATTCAGGAGGTACTTCGCTTGTTTAGTCTAGGCGTTACTAAAATTTGGCACCAGCTTCCATGATAGCCATGGAATCCCTTTTAGACTCTTTGAGCACTAAGCTCTGTTGCCACCAGAAGATGTGTCTGGGTACTTAATGTTAGGCTGGACACACCTAGGCTCCCCATCACTCTTGCCCAACTGTGTGGGCTTTTCTGTGAGGGCAGCAAATATTCCTGTGTTAAAGACATATGGAAGCATTTTCATTGATTGCAATTTTAAGGTGGCAAATTGAAGAAATTTGATGTAAAAAATAATAAAAATCAACAATACAAGAAATTAGTACTTCATTGACCATCAACAGAGATGTAGTTTGGTTTGCCCAAAATTGTTAACTGAAGAGTATAGCAGATGACAAAAATGGGCTACTAAAATAAATGTCCACTCTAAGATTTTTTCAGAGATTAAAAAATACCAAAAAATTCTGTAAATACATATTGCTTAATCTGTCTTCAGACTGTTTGTAGGCAAGCTAAGAAAAAACTCATTTATAGAAGTTGTGTCTATATCACCAAGACCAACTAATGACTTGTAACATATTTTTTTCACCAAGGAACAAGTACATGATCATGAAATATTTAATTTCACTCTCTAAAATAAACATGTAAAAAAATGTGAAAAGCATCTATAAATCAATATAATACTTATCTTATTCTCAGTCTCTGAAAAGACCTTTGTTACTGCCTGAAATCAATTACATCTTGAATACAATGGGTATCTTTGACTCTGTTGTTATATTCTAAACAATTTTGTATTTTTTTTAAATTGGAGGAACTTCAAAAGTTTGGGAGATTTAGGTCAGTTGAATACTTAAATGGGAATTTTTTCCCTGATTTTAATCAAAATGTTTTGATTTATAAATCTAGGTTGAACTATTGCAAAAACTGCTTATGGGGGAATTTATGATGCTTCTATTTCTGTTTAGCTGGAAAAGTTACAATAACAGGCACAGAAAGCTAGTGTAGAATTTTGGCTTGATGGAAGAGAGGAGATAGAAAACTGTCATGCCTGTAAATAGTTTAATATCTTAATCTGTGTCTTTCCCATTAAAATTGCTTTCTTATATAGTCATAAGGTCTTCAACTAAAGCTACACATTCTCTAGGATAAAATAGTTACCTTGTCATAGAAATATCCATGGATCCCTTACACCAGTGTAGAGGACACACAATGGACCATGTCCAGGAAATCATGGTGCTAATTGTCATGACAGTTACCAAAGCAGATACTAACTTTTATCACAATTGTGTAAGAGAATTTCCTGCAAGAGCAGAAGAGATAGAAAGCCTTATTCTTATCTGGCTCTAGTACAGCATTATTCTTGTCTCCCTTCTTGTCAAAAAGGTTAAATATGAAGAAGGTAACATGATTCCTAATGAAATGTATCATTTTCTCTGCTGCAAAAATCCTAGTCCTAGAAAACAGTTTAAATGAGATTATTTATCAGAGTGGCCTGTGATTACACGAGAAAAGTAGAGCAGCTATCTGTTGTGGAACTATGCTTTTTGCAAATCAGGTTCTCATGTGATCACATGGATCAGAAGGTGCTTGATCTGCCTAAAATGCTTCAAGTGACGATTGCAACAATTTTCCAGAAATAACGGTAATAATATTATCTCCATTATATAGAGTTTTTCACTTCAGTCTATTTCAGACAGTTTTACAGCTAAATGTACACAGCACTGTTGAAATGTGATTACCAGTGAGGTGGAAATCTCAGCCATTCAAAATGTAACACAATGGTGGAAACAGAGTGTTTCAGCTGAAAAACTTTTCAGAGTTCTGGGAAAAAAAAGTAAGAAAAAGAAAGTATTACAACAGACCAAATCAGACCCTGGCTTTAGAGAACGTTCTGGAAGAACTACTCATAATAAATGCATTCACTCCAGGCTAACAGGTTAAGAAGGTCCTGTCCTGAGTCATGTGCTTAACTTTTGTAGTCTATGACTCCTGATATTTTGAACCTTAAACAATGCCATGAAAATTCACTGATGGTTTAGCAGAGCAGAGCATTATAAGCAATTTTCTGCCAGTGAGCCAGCTTTTTTATAGTTGCTCTACATATTTATGCAGTTCTGAATGTAATAGCTGAAATGATCTGTAATCAGCCTGCATATTCAACTCCTGGCTGCTTTTCTCCTGTCACACAGAAACATTATTTCTGTGAATAAATTTAAAACAAAAGTTATTTTAAAATGAGGGTGTTTTTTGAGGGACATCTGAGGAAACATGCAACAAACCATCAGCACACACCCTTGAATGTCTTTTTATGTCAGTAAGTTTGTTGCCTTATTGGCAGAGATAATTTCATTAAGACAATGAGACAGTGGAACTTGTCTTGTGAAAGAAATCTTAGGTTTGGTACAATTCTTAATACAGTGTGAGAATCACAGAATTGTAACATTAATTTGACCCTGTGATGTAGTTTTAATTGCGTCAGACTCAGCTCAATTTAAGCTGGATCCACACCTTCACATTTCCAGAAATTCTGGAGCTCAAACATAGATACCTGACAAACGTGAAGAAGACAGGGTTCAAAAAAAATTATTTGCCTTTGAAGGGAATTTGCCAGAAACCTTCCAAATGGACAAGCCTCTCCAGTGAAAACTTATTAGCACAGTGCTGCAGCAAGGGGTGGTGTCCTGATTGCAGCCTGGCTGGACCCTGTTGTAGTAATATTGGCACTAATTTTGCAAATTGTGCTCTACTTCCCTAGATAACAGAGAGCAGATTACAATCTATTAAACAGGATATTTCTGTCTCAAATCTTCAAGACCCTTATGCTTTCAAATAAATAGAAAGTGCATCTTAGAGGGCTATTCTCTATTTCTCCCTCCAAGTTCAGTTGTTCTATACTGAAAACAATTAAATACTTCAGAAAAATACTAGACAATTAGAAATGAATGAGCATTTCAGAATTACAGCAGTTCATATCCTAAATTAGCACTTTAACTGCTTGATTTTACCCTACTGATATTGATTAAACTAACCATGTGCTCATATATAAAAAATAAGGGATTTTGTTTAAAGAACTCATCTAGCTTTAATTACAACCTGCTGTGTATTACACAGAAAATACTGTTCCAAAGTACTGCTTTCAGTTCTCATTTAATATATTCGAATTAATTAATGGCTATAATTTTAAATGACTAACAAAGAAACAAAGATAGCTGAATTGGATAGTTTAAATTACTGCATGACCAGGTACTAGAGAATGAGATAATTATTGTCTTGCATGGTGTACCTGGTCAGAATTCTGCAATTCATAATTCACGTGAAGTATGTTGACTTACTTTTGTTTAGTAAAATGAGAAATTAGATTCCTTTTTTCTTTTCCTTTGTATATCTTGTTCCCTATAAAATAAATTCTTCCAGGAAATAATTTAAATATGAACTTTAAACCCATTTACTTCAGTGCTTTAATTTTGAAAGGTGATTAAGTAAAACTAGATTCCAAAAGTAGGGCCCACTTCAGTCTAATCTTTCACTCAGAATCAGTGAGGAACTTCATTTCTTCTATTAATGGTATTAACTTTACTATTAAAAAAAGCAGTGCAAAAACCAGCTAGATCCTTTTGGATTCCTTAACTAGTAAAGGTAGCTTAGTTTGGTTATTAAATTGTGGTCACAAGAACTGGTTTGAGATCTCTACCCAGTCCTGCTTTTGCCAGTTCCATGTGAGAAAGTTTTGTGGTTCACTCTCTTATTAGGTGACCAATAACTGTGACCTCCCTGTATTCTCCCAATGAAAACCAAAACCAAAACAAAGTTAAAATATCGTCTGAAGTATATCTTGAAAATTTGCAAAAATTTTAGGAAAGTAATTATTTTTTGAAAATATTCAATTATATCCATTTCCTAACAGAAAATAACCAATCAAAAAGACTTGACATTCAGGAGAATAAAAAATAGAAACTCCCTGTCCCCTCAAAAAACCCCCCACAAAACAACCCCCAAAAAATAAACCAAGAACTATAAGCATATGAATGAATCAGCCCCAGACACAAAAGAAACAAACAAACAAACAAACAATAGGGACAAATTGAAGTAAATTACTTAAGTTGTCTGTCATCGCACTTTAGAGATCAAGTGCCTACTATCTAGGTTTTGAGAAATTAAATTACACATGTCAAGCAAGTAATATGGGTCTTGGTCAAAGTCAATATAGAGAAAATCATTATATAAAGTCAATAATACAGTCTCCTACATGATGACAAAGAATAGATAGAAAAGAGAACTCAGATAAATATCAAACCAAAAGAGGAGATTAAAAGGTAAAGAGAAATACATAAAAATGCAAATAAATAGATTTATCAAAGAGAACCTTATGAATTAGCCATTTTAGGGAGATCCTGACCATGCTGATGTGTAGGAGGTTAAAACTCAAAATGTAATATGCACACAAAGCAGATTTTTAATTAAAAAGACAGTTGTAATAAAAGAGTGACTTTTAAGCTATGGAAAGTCAAAGAGGCCATATTATCTCACAATTATAAACAATTAACTTGTAATGCAAATAAGAAGACTTACTATTTTTGCTTACCTAAAAACACTTCAGATACTTATTACAAAGTGATT
Source organism: Sitta europaea (assembly GCA_013400255.1). Taxonomy (NCBI): domain Eukaryota; kingdom Metazoa; phylum Chordata; class Aves; order Passeriformes; family Sittidae; genus Sitta; species Sitta europaea. Next base: position 305,413 of record VXBS01000114.1, read on the forward strand.
ATAAAGTGATGATGCTATGTTATTTTTCTCTAACCTGAAGTTGCTTAAAATAAATGCATAAAGCAATCTGTGATTTTAGGAAAGTGTCTGGCTACATAATAAATAATGCCTGATAGAAAGTGCCAGTTAAATCTGTCTTACTCAAAGAAGTCATTTCACCAGAAGACACTTGGATTTGATAACTTATTCGAGAATTAAAATTTCATGAATACTAGATTTCAGTAAAAACGAAATACCAAAACACTATTAAATAAACAAACAACATCTGAAGTGCCAAGGAGAAATGTTATTCCTTAGCATGTGTTTTTGTCTGTGGAGGAACCAATCATTTTTAAGTGAAGAATTCATCAAGTAATCCTTTTAATTTCAATTTTATCTAATAATCCACTCATAAAGGTCAGAGGTATCCATGAAAAATCAAAACTGATTAGGAAGAGCAAAGTTAACATGAGAAACAAGGCAATTATTTGTTTAAAATGTTACATACTGCTACCAAAGGAGAAAGATCAGCATGTAAGAGGAATCTACATTTGAAGAAGAGAAACCTACATTTGAAAAAAGCAGCACATCACCTAGACTGTGTTAGGAACAAATGTGGCTATAGACAGAAATTACCTCTGAGACTTCCTTTTCACCTTTAGATTTGTTCCACTTTAAGATCAAAACACAATTGGTTTTGGTAGACATCACTGAAATCTTTATTTGCTCTCTATTTTTACATGGGTTAACACAGAGCTTTCTGAACTAATCTTAACTTGAACTAGTGTGGTGGTTTGAAACGAAAGTGAGTTTTTTTCCGGATTCAGTGGTCAAACCAATGGGTGCTCATATTGGCACCTGGTGTGGCCACTGAGGACAGGGATCCGCCTCTGAGCACACAGGGGTTAAAAGCAGAGGGCTCCCAGGAGAACTGAACACAGGGGTTAAAGCAGAGGCTCCCAGGAGAACTGAACACAGGGGTTAAAGCAGAGGGCTCCCAGGAGAACTGAACACAGGGGTTAAAGCAGAGGCTCCCAGGAGAACNGAAGAAACTGTTCTCAAAGCCCCTTGGCCCAGGAAGTAGAATTGAGGGGACTGGGGTCCCGAGAGGGGACTGGGGTCCCAAAATTTGAGAGACTGTCATTTTTTAGAACTGACCGAAGCATCTTTAAAGAAGAAACCCTAGAAACAGTTCTGCACAGTGGTGAGAGCACTGGACATGGAAAGAAAAAGTCACCATATAGTGCAGGAGGGACTCCTATCTCTCCTTAATGAACTGAACATTGATTATCAAAAAGGTAGTAATAGACTGAAGATTGATATTCTGAGAAATAGTAACTTGACTGGGAATTTGAGTTTTGTCTCACTGTGTTGTGTTTGTGAATTTGAGTGGGGGGAGGAGGAAAGTTTCCAAAATTTTCATCCCCTTTTGTGTGTGTTTTCTTTATATATTGTAAGTAATAAAGTTTTTTTCCCTTTTTGTTCCGAAGTTAGAACCTGCTTTGTTCTGTTTTTAGTCATATCTCACAACAGACACCAAAGATAGTGTATTTTCGTAGGGGCACTGGCTTTGTACCGGCGTCAAACCATAACAACTTGATTGTGCATTGAACAAGTAAACCCTATGGACGTTAAAACCATCAGTGAAATCATTAGATGTCTGGATAAATTATACAAATGGTTAATTGTCCTGTTGAATATACACACTTTACTCTTAACCTGAACTCATCTACACTTCTCCTCTGGCCACTGGTTATAAAACTTCAGCAGCATGCTACACTGGGCAAATGCAAAGGAAACTCAGGCTCACTTGAGACTCCAGTTTATAATCAAAGATATAATCTGACATACTACAGTATTCCTTATGCTAGATACACCACACTATTCCTTATGCTAGCCATATTCATGTATTTAGTACATATGTAGAACATTTCTTTGTGTGAAAACACATTAAATAAATGATATTTCTGTGTCTCCTGTACTACTGTCATCTTTCACTGCACTGAGGATGAAGCATCCAGCTGGAAACATCGTATTTGTTTAACCTCCATGTGTGCCTGAATGCACTTTTTCTACATCTCGTGGTAGTGAACAATGTCAGAACATCAAATACTTTTCCTGTAAGCTATAGGTAGGAGATTTCAGTTCTAATGCCTATGTCACCACTGCTATTTGCAGATTTCAAATGCTGCTTGTTAGAATGAATGGTTCTAGAGCAATGTATAGGAGGACTGTGTAAATGCCTTGGCACGTTTGACATAAGATCTTTCAGTACACACTTTTACTTCACAGGGTTTGATATTTTACTGAAAGGAAACTTTAGAATATGAGGGACTCATACCTTCAGGAAATTGAATTCTTTCAAAGACTCCTCATTCTTCAAAGAAAGAAACTTCATCTTCTGTTGGACAAAAGAAAATGGTTTTTTTTTAAGTGGAAGTCATTACATGCAAAACTGTTCTTAATAAAATAAGATATTTAGGAAATCAAATTCAGTTTCAAAACTCTTTAACACAATATTTCAGTGTAGACAATGATACTTATAGTAGGGAAATCAGACAAAATAATTTTCCTTAAGTGGGACAATTTTCTTCCTATGTCTGTTTTATATTCTCTTTCATCCTGAATTTCTTGTAGAATCTTGCATTAAATGAAGAGAAGATATTTCAAGATCTTTCCCTTTCTAGGCAGCTCCTTTTCTTTTTCTTTCGGGTGGGCAACTAGGTGGGGATTTTCATTAATTTTCTTCAAGGAGGTCTGTATTTCAGATTTGTGGGAAATTCATATTAAATGGCTACATTTTCTCCTCAGAACATTTTTTTTTTCTGAAAACAAAATTATGCTTAATTATTAAAATAAAATAATCTGTTAGTCATTTAACAGGCTTTTCACTATGATTGTTCTCCACCCAGGAGATTTCTTTCTGGAATTGCAAGGAATACGCTTCTAGTAAATATTTACTAGAGTTTCCCTGTTCTAATCTTCCATCACAGGCTTGTAAAATATGCTTCTTTGCTCTTTTTTTGATGAAGAAAATCTTAATGAACTATTAGCTGCAACATTTTGATTCCACTGTAAATAATGAAAATTGTTATGACTGAGATTGTCTCTGACTTTGAAGACATTAAAGTGTGTGTATTTTGGCTTTTTTCTTTTGCTTTGTTTTATTAGATAATATTCATTGGTACTTTTTTCAGCTTGGCTTCTATCCAGAATGATCTTTCACTGCTAAGATTATCAAGGATGTTCTACCATACAAACTTAACATTTCTTTAAAAGTTCTAAGAGAGTCATCTTCAGCCCAATTTAATATTATCTAACACATTAATTTTTAGTATCCTTTGAGATTTGGGATGTGTGCATAGGTCTCTCACTATTGCCTCGAACATGAAATTCTGATATTATTCTGGTCTTCTCTTCCTTTGATAACAACAATAATAAAAAATGACAGTGTTTCTTACAGAATTCTACTCACATTTCACTTTCTGTAAGGTTGGATTTTTTCTACATTTAAAATGATTATGTGATATATTTCTGTTCCAGTGATAGCCTTTGCTAGGTCTTTTCCTCTAGCTGATTTTTGCCTTTCAGTTTGTTCTGATATTACAATACAGTCCTTCAGTGCATCATAGAAGATATATAATAATTTATCACTTATTTTCTCTTCTGGATATATTTCATATGCACTTATTAAGATCATAAACCCTAAACATTTACAATTTGATTATAGTGCCATCTCCAATTTCTGGGATACAATTGCATAAAACTAAATTTTTATCATACAGTTTCATTATGATGCATTTATTATCATTCTTACCTTTTTTTCCCTTAATTTTTGCAGGTTGTTTTTTCCATTCTCACATTTGTTTTAAGTCTCTTTACAAACAGATTCACTACTATTCTTTTTTCTTTTTTCACGTTTCAAAATACCCAGTTATATATCAGATTTCCTCCACTTCTTGGGAGTAACTTTTAACTGTATAAGTTAAAAAATAGAATTTGATACATTTTTTCATACAACAATATTTAACAGTCTAATTCAAAAGCCTTTGAAATAAATTATTAAAAGAGGTTAATTAAGAACCCTTAAAGTACTATAATTTTCAATTGCTTAAAATACAAATAACTGGCAAGTACATGACATTTTTGGTAAGTGCATACACATTAATGTCTTTTCCTTTTTTACTGATATTTCTTAGATCTTCTGGAGGTACTGTAGACCTAGCTGAAAAACATGAATAATAAGATGGAGATGCCTTAAAATCACAAATTTTGTTTTAAAGATCATTTTGAAAAGAAATATGTAGATTAATGTAAGAGAAAAACATAATTTCTAGGTTTCTTTTCCCCTTTTTCTGTAATTTTTTTTTGCGTGGTATTTACTAGTTTTGTACATCTATTTGTTCCTGCCAGATTTTATCAGTTTTCCCATTTGTGTTTGCTTTTTCTAGCTCATTATGCAAAGGTGGATTGTAACACAAATGAGGATGTGAAGAGTAAGAGAAACTCCAAAATGTACACTACCACAAAAGAAGAAAACCAAAGTCCCATATCTTTAATATAGTTTTTAGCAGCATAGGATACCCACACTCTATTCCCTATATAACTTTTAAAATTTCTGAGGGCCTCACCAGTACTTCAATTAGAGCTGAAATTTATGTACCTACAATGACTAAGCTAATAGAAAGCGGAGATTTTTTTGGATAGCACGTGCTGGAATCTGGATCTGAAGCAGTTGTGTTTCCATGCACCCACTTATAATAGTGATTTCCTTATTTGCATTGCACTGAATACCAAGAAATTTACAGGTGAGAGACATTTGAAGAAACTAACTAAATTCTCTCCTACAAGAAATTGCTTTCTGGCTGAGAAACTAGTAGCTGATCATATAAGACCTTTTTTTGTACTTTTAAAGAATGACCGATTCAGCAAGAATAGGACAGGAATTCTTCCCTATGAGTATTTCCAAGCTTTCATTAGCAGTCAAAATTATCAACTATCCCTAAAGACAAAGAAAAAAGTTTGAAGTGTTTTGGGTTTTTTTGGTGCTGTACTTCAAGCATATAGTACAGCAATCTCAGTTCGGGAGGAGGGATGCTCACAAAGACTGTCTGTGGTCTCCTGGTCTTTCTGAACTGGTTAGTGGATTGGATCAACTCTGGCTGAAAACTGATTAATTCGTGTCTCATTCCAACCTTTTCAGTTGAAGATTAGTGAGCCTCAGGTCCATATTCAGGCTTTTCAGGTGAACATAAACATCCCCTGTTTCTTGGCTTTGTGAGTCCTCCTCTGGCTAAACCTGAGGCTCTTAGATTGTTTTATGGCACTCAAATATTTTCATTAAGAATTATGGGGACTGTAGAAACCATGTGACCTTCACATCCTTTACATTCACGTGTAAATCAAATTAAAGCAGGCCATACCAGGTGCTGCAAAATGGTAAGTAAATGCCTGTTAGTCAGGGAAGATAATAATGCAAGGTTGCTTAAGGTGTTGCCCTGTCATGTTGGCATGACAAACCAGTTGTAGAATGTTTCTTCTTGAACTACATGGAGGTATGATGTTACATTTTTCACACAACAATCACCACACAGTACTTTGTGGCCATTGCATCGTGCCCACACACTTGAATAAATCTTAATCTTTCACATCCTTTCACTGTAAGTGCTCTTGTCTGATAATTCATATGGAGATAATGGGGGTGGAAAATACCTTTCAGAAACTACACATTATGGACAGTCTTTTGATATTTGGATTTTACAGTGTTTAGAAGCAATATTCAGTTGATTTTGTATAGACAGATGTAGAAATTAATAATTAATTGTTCCCTTTATAAAAGAGATATGGTTTAGCAGGTTTCTTTTAAAAATCTTCTCAGCAAGATATTAAATTTCTGACACTTAGCACTGAAATATGACAATTCTGCAATTTTGTCAAAAAGAGAGACCCTTTGACTTCACCAGAAATAAAATTTTTCTGTCTGTAATTTTCAATCTTTTTATCTTTTTTCAATCTTTTGACATTCAAGATTTGTAAACTTATTTGCAGCTTTGAGTTGTGTTTTGAACTGATACCATGACAGCCGTTTCTAGAAATGGAAAACATTTCTGGTAAATGAAAACCATTTAGAACCAAATGCGTACAGTAGACAATTGAATCAAGAAGCATGTTTTCAGCTTCTACCTAAGTTTCTCCACTTGATAGACTTTGAGTTATAGTCACTGTGTGATGAAGTTATGATTCCAGAATACCTACATAAAATTAATGTAAGTAATTAGTCAAAACCTAACAAGATCTTTGGCAAGGAACAGTAAACAAGAGTGATCATGTTAAATGAGTCATTTCCGGCAGCAGTAGACAGCATGTCTGTACTAATCAAAGATGAGGCAGAAAAGCAAGCCACATCAACCATTATGTAGGTTGCTATTAATCATAGTTTAAGATTACCAGGGATTTTATATCATGTGTATTGTTGAACTTCTCTGCCTAATATCAAGTGTAATTTCACATTGCTTGTTGAAATACTAGATTATTTTTTCCTCTTCCTTTTTCATCATTTGGAAAGAAATATCAAGAGGATCTAATTGTTGTGTTGGTGGAACAGTCTTTTGAACTGTCTTTCTCTGTAAAGTCATAGCCAGAACAGCATTACCTAAAACTTTGGTAAGAGTCATTCTCAAGTGTTCCCTAGTCCTCCAGAGAGTATTTCAAGGAGAACTTGCCTAAATTGACACTTTAATTTAAGAGATATGATCTATAAATTAGAAATAATTGAAGGATATTATTTTTAAGAGGCAGCCTTGTTCCAACTCCTATGAAGTGCTGCAGTGTCTTGATCAAGTTTCTCAGAATATAGTCTTGAAATTGTATGCTTTAATTAGTCAGGGAAACTGCATTAATACACAACTTTGATAATCTTGTCATCATGAGTGATATTTTTCCTATAAATATGAATGCAGTGTGGTTAAAAAAACCACAGTAGGTATTTCAAGTCACAAAGTAGATATTGAACAATATCTGGAAGATAAATCATTGGTAGTTACCATTTTCCACCATATTTGTGATAAAATATTCTAAGCTGACCTAAGAAGAAGAAAACAGAAAAGCTTTGGCAAAAGTACAGTTGCTAAGCAGACATCTGCACTGATGATTTCCCTGGAAAAGGCCAGTGCCAGAAACTAGAAAAAGGTTATTCCAGTTTGTAGCCAGCTTTGGTATGTGATTCCTTTGGTCTGGTACTAACCACAGTAACACATTAAACCTAGTGCTCTGAGGGTACCACACAATGTACAATCAAAATGGTAGAGGATTTAGAGACATTCAAATTCAGTTAATTTCTGTGCAATGTCAGCTTTGAACTGATTATGAGAGAATCAAAATATTCTCAGAGGAAGGAAAAGGATCCAAATTCTTCATTGAGAAAGGATTTTATCCTTGAAATAAAAGCATTTGTCAGTATCAATGGACTGATCAGAAAGAAAAGGGGAAATTATTTTTGCCTCAAAATTCTTTCTACATTATGAGAAGTCTGAGGTAGCTGTATGGCATCAAACCAACTAAAATGCTCTGCAGTTCACTCTTAAAAAGTAAAGTCCTTGAGGAAAGTAAACTAAAGGCTTTCACATCACATCTTCTCTTAGGAAAACAGTATGTCTAAAAACTAGAATGTACAAGAAGGAATAAAACATATATTTTGATTGGGTTCCTAATTTGCCTGTCTGGAAACTTTATGGATGTGCTTTGTGATTTTACCATGTATGTAGGTATGTAAAACAAAGGAGTTAAAATGTTCTTGTTTCAAAGTTACTTCTCTTGTAATTTGTTTTCTGATATTTCAGATAATTAAAGAACTATTCAGGACTTTTCCAAATAGTTAAAAATGTTCCTGATTTGGTTTCCAGGTGACACAGAACAACATTTTATATCACATTTGTTTATCACATATCTTTAATCTACAACTTCTTTCAGGCTATAATTTCCTGGTATCTTTCATATTAAGAACATCACTTACAAAGAAACTGAATTTAGTCTGCAGGAATTTTCCATCAGTGTGAGATTTTTACAGATCCCTCCTCTATGTGCAATAATGCCCTTAAGGGGTACTCAGAGCCAAGCTCATGCCCCAAAAAGGTGCTAAATAGGGATAGCACAGAAAAAAAGAAGGAATGCAGACAGAACTTTCTCCTTTTCTATTCCTAGCACAAAGGTACTGAAGTAATGCAGTGTAGTGATACCATGATGGTGTATATTTCTGAGGTAGTCCATATTTATGACACAATTAAAAAAAAATATAAAGAACATGTTTGGGTGTTATTTTTCCTGGTTGTTACTATTAAAAGTCATATCCTTCATGGCAAGATTTCATAATAACTTTTAAAATATGAGGGGATAATTGAAACAAATTATTTAGGTCAAATCTTAGACAGCGCAGTTTGCAGACTCAAAAACCGGTCCAGCAGTTTATTGTTCAAAAATTACCTTCTGCACAGACTCACAGCCACTGCATCAACAAAGAGACTAAGACTCTTTTAGAAAGAAATTTTCTCCCTAAGGGAAAACAAATATAAATATTATGAAAAGGGGAAACTTTAAAGCTATTGGTTCTACTGTTGTTCACAGTGAAAAAACCCCCACTACTATGAGCTGGGCACAGAACAAATCAAAACAATAGTTTCTGAGTCAAAACACTTTGAGACAGTGTCTGTTGTAAAAAATTAGGCAAACTCAGTTTCTGCGTAAATGGATGATGTGATGAGGAAAAAAAATTGTCATGTTCTTACATTTTAAAGAATTAAAGAACAGACTACATTGAAATAGCCTACATAGTCTTTGGAGTTTGCTGCAGTCATTGGGGTGCGTTCCAACCACCTTAGAGACTTTAGGAGAGATACAGTCAGCGCAGAATTCTTCATAGTATATCAAAAGATACTCTCAGATTAGCAAAAATTATCTTATTAACAATAATTCAGAGAAAAGTTTTTTCCTGAGAAGACAGGAACAAAGTATGAAAAGATGTCATACATTTCCTTAACTCTGGCTGAATCTGATCACAAAAACTAAAGAAATAACATCAGTAAAGGTTTGAGGGTGCGAGTAGTTAGGGCTGCCTAAGCCACAAATAGGACTTCTGGAATAGTTGCATTTGGATCCTCTCACAGCTCTTCACTTTCCCATGAGAAGCTCTCCCCTTTTGTTGAGAGCTGGGTCCTCTTGTAGAATTTTTTTCCCATAAGTTGCCAGGTAACTGATCTCTGGGCACTTAAGGATAGTTAAGAAAGACAAAAGAAGTGGCTGAGGTGGAAGAAGGAGAGGAACACGTGGACTTCACTTCTTTTTTGGAGGGTGTGCTTGTCGGGAGAAGGGAACAGCAGGCTGTAGTTTCCAGACTTCAAGGGAGAGATTTTTTTTTTTGTTTCACTGGCCCCACTGGAGCAGAGTTCCGTTTTTCCTGCCCCGGTCTCTCCGTGTGTGCCCGGCAATCCTGCCCCTGCCCCTGTCTGCCTCGCCGGGAGCCGCTGCAGTTCCTGCCCCCCTCGCTGTTCCTGCGCTCCTGCTCCCAGTGTTCTCCACGCCTCAGCCCGCACCCCCTGCCCTGCCGGGACACTGCTGCAGCTCCAGCCACCGCCGGGAGCTCCTGATCCATCCCCAGCACCCCGGGACTCTGCACCACAGCTGCCTGTGCCGGGAACTGCACCAACGGGGAGAGGGTGCCAGTGCCAGAGAAAACTGTGACTGTTTCCCTGGTTCTGTCTGCTGTTCATCTCATAGTTATTGTTGTTCTGTTCTGCCTTGCTAAAGAACTGTTATCCATATCCTCACATCCTCACCTGAGAGCCCCTTAATTCTAAATTTTTAACAATTCAGAGAGAGGAGTTGGGTTTTTTTTGCATTCTCCATTTCATGAGAGGGTCCTGTTTGTCCTTAGCTATACCTGTCTTCCAAACGAAGACACCTTTATAAAAGAGACTTACTGGACCTGTGGCAAGAAATAGATTTTATATTTTGAAGCCTCGTATAGTAACCTGAACTGGTAGTTGGTTTGATTTTCCTTATTATGCTAGGCTAAATACCTGCAATGGGAGCAGACTTTCCCTTGTGAGAGAGCCAGCACCAGGCAGCAGGAACTTCTATGGCTCTTCCCAGGTTCACTGACTCCAAAGCCAACAGGACTGGCTTCACATCTCAGTGTGATTAAGAGCAGTGGTTCTCCCCACACCTCTGGTGAATTTCACTGGGTAATAAGTTCATAAAAGTAGATGATCCAAAACTTTTATCTCAGAATTCAAATGTTCAGACATGAAAACTGTCTTGTTTTTTTCTTGTGATAGAGGAGACATTATCCACAACAGTTTTAATGAAGTTTAGCTGTTTAACCAACTTTCTTTCCCTCTGGGGTCAAGCAAATTATACTTTCATCTTGATATGATTCACCAATCCTTATACTGATTTCTTTCTTATTAAGATCTAGAAAATTATTTTTAGTCAATAATTTTCAAATAAACTGCAGTCCAGAGGAGACAAAGCTTATTGGCTGCCTCTTCAAAGCCAAAAATGCTGTGCTTGGTTTATAAAATTCAACAAGCTGTTCAGTAACAGAAGGATTTTCCATCCATCTATTGACCTACTGATCTAATGAGTAATCAATCAATTGATCTATCTTTAAACATATGGAGTAATATTTTGTCTATCGATGGATCTATAAGTCTGTTTCTGTCTTGTTCCACCAAAATGAAGTAATTTCTTCCTAAATGTGTTTCACATTAACATCGTTTTTTTCTTGACTTTATTGAAAGTAGTTCTGTGCCATTTCATCAGTTATGCAGTAATTTGTTCTGATAGAGTCATAAGGGCAAAAAATCAAAAAAACATAAAGAATGTGGTACAACAGCAACACAAATTGAAAAGACATCCCTGTTCTGTAATCTGTTTCCATACTGGCAGTTTATCAGAAACTTTCTCTAAAAAAAGAACTTCTTAGTTAGCAAGCCTGGAATAAACTCTTACCCAAACCCAAAAGGTCTGACCCAGCTGTTGGCACTATTCTTTTGAAATGTTTCACTGGCATAATTAAAAAATATTTTAATGTTTTGTTTCAAGTATTGTTGAATGCAAATACTGCAGGCCAAGCTCCTTCTTTCAAAATAAATGAGCAGTTGCAGAACAATAAAAACAGTTGAGGCATTTATGCTAAGACATGAAAAGCGAGATGCCAAGGCGGGTTTCTAAACCACATTCCAAGCATTTTAAATGCCTTTTGATTGTTACCACAAATCCACCGATTGTTGTGAAAAGGGTATGTGTCATCAAGCCACAGGCAAGGCCTTGAATACATCTGGCTCAATGTCTGTAGCATTGATGTTAAAACACCACTCAGTCACAGTTATGCAGCAACTATTCCCAGTCCCTCATCACCATCCTTTTGTAGGAGCATGTCTGACTCTCTGCTAATGGCATAAATTAATTCAAAAGATCAGGATGAATTCATGCATTCTTTACATAAAACACCTTTCTGATTTTAAAGCTACACCATGTGGTTAAACTGCATTCTTTCATCAGCCACTATTTGTTGTGATATCTTAAGGCTCAAAATTCCCCTAGAACTTTTCTGTCATGGAGGCATGCTGTCTGTCCACATTGTAAGATGCTCCTTTATGCCACTCTAAGTACCTGAATAAAAGCACAAGTAGTTTAAACTGAAATGCTTCCTGTATAAATTTCTGTCACCCTCCAAACCAACAATAATAACAATAGAAGGATTTCTGGGGAAGATCTCATAGGTAGGATTTCTTTAATCAGTTTTTCCCCAAATATATTTTCTTCTGCACCTCAAAATTTCTTTTGTGTTGGAAGGAAAAATGTAGGGTTTTGGTCCAGCAGAAGTCTGGTCAGAAGAGAATCCTCAGTAAATAGATTCTGCACACACACATTGACTTGGCAACTATCTTGCATTTGATCTTCAGTGTACAAAAGCAAAGGACTTGATATTTCCTGTGTTCAACAGCTTTTTTTCAGTTGATCTTGAAAGCCTATCTATGTATGTATTTAAAAATATGTATGTATGTATGTATCACTGGTCCAACACATTGTAGGTTCAGGACTAGTATATCAAGACTAGAACAGCCAAAATTCTGTTCAGAATTTCCTGGATTGAAATATACAGGAAATCAGAGAAATCACACTGAATAGTTGTAAATCTAATAAAAAACGCCCTTGGATTTGTTGAACTTCGGATTCTCATGGGTCCTCTTCTTAAAATTGTGCAGGAACCAGGATGGCATCCCTCCTTCTGTTGTGTCAATTGCACTTCTCAGCTCTGTGTCATCTGCAAACTTTCTGAGGGGGTCCTTGATCTCACTGTCATTGATAAAAATATTAAAGAGCACTAGTTCAAACAAAAATCTCTGAGTGACACCACTCTTCACTGGTCTCCCACTGGACAGACTACCATTGACAAAAACTCTCTGTGTCCCTCCAGCCAATTCCTTATCCAACACATCCATGACTATACTTTAAATCCATGTGTCCCAGTTTGGAGAGAAGGAAGTCCAGGCAGATGACATCAAAAAGCCTTACAGAAGTCCAGGCAGATGACATCGTGCAGGCTTCCCCTGTCCCCTGTTCATCTTAGAAGACCACCTGATTGTTCAGAAAAGAATTTGGATACAGAGATGGCATTTAAAGCTTTAGAAATAAAATTAAATATCATAACATGTTTTGTTTTCCAATGTGGGTGCAAAAATGGGGAAACAACATCAACTGTAGGCATTCACCTCTAGATAACAATATTTCTGTGTTGAAGCATTACCTTTATCCTGCAAAAAAAGCTTTCTCAACATTACATCAAAGACATGAAATTAAACCTCAGGCAGTTGATTCCCTGTCCTCTCTACAGACATCACTTGGCTTTAGGAAGTAATAGACGAAAATCTTTAATTTAGAGTAGCATTGGATGGACTTCAAATGATCTAGTGAGCCTTGATAGTTATCTGTTCCTCTTTGATGAGATGTCTGGAATAATTTCCTGCTTCTGCTGTGATTGAAAGTATTAAGACATTTTCCAGAGTAGTTCATAACTTTTCACTTCTGATGTTGCATGTAACAAGGAAGAAGAGTCTTTGAAAATGAGGGGAACTCCCTCATAAAATGCTCCAGGAATTTTCTGAGCTTCCTGGAAGTTCAAAATTTGGCTCAGCGTTAGCAACGTCTTGAGTCATATCTTAATTTTTTTCTTACACATCAGATTTTGCTTTTGGTTTATTCACATGTAATGAAAGAGCAAGGACCAGGAAAAAAAATCTGTCCCATCACTGTGTTAGAAATTCAGCTCTAGTCTTCTTCCAGTAGTCTCACCTGACAAACACTACATGTCTGTATCCAGGAATGGAGGCGAAGAGGACAGTTTCTGCTGAAACTTCTGTATCTATTAAATATTCTTACTCATATGATAGCAGTCAGAAACAAAAATGCAGTTATTTCAGACATACAAAGGATGAAAGTGACCATCAATATTTTGTCACCAAACAGATGTTTTGGTGAATAGAAAGTGCTTTAGGATGACTGTTGTTTTCCTAACTTGCAATATTAGTCTGTCATTTCAAAACATAACGAAGTATAATTATAGTATTTCGAAAGATTGTAAACTAAGATTAAGAAACACCAAAATTATGTTTTTCTGGGCAATTTGAATTAATTTCTTTTATGTGTGTGCAGGTGTTGACAGTCTTTAATGATATCACATTCATTATTTTTTAACCTCATTTAGTGCTTGAGATGGCTGTGGAGGTGATGCAGGGTTGAAGATTGCACCGTCAAGGGATCTGCAGCCTTGTTCATTGAAGAAGCTGCTTTGTTCATTGTTTACTAAATAAAGAAAAAATGACTTGAGGATATGTGACTGTCTTGAATTAAATTAGGAGGCTCATGGGGAATCCAAGCCTCCAATAAATCCAATGTTGTACAAGCCTGTAACAGACTATGGCTAATTTGATACTTTCCACTTTTCAAGGGTCCATCATAATATCCTTGTCACAGATTTTTAGAAATACTGAGCGTTAGCACCTCCCTCCTGAATTACACTGAGCTGTATGTTGACATTTTAGAGTGATTAACAGTACTAATTTATTTGAAGAAACAAGCCCTAGACTGTCCTGTGTGGCACCCTAAATTAGTAAAATTAATTGAACCTTATTTAGTCTTGTGATAAGCAAACAGATTAATTCATGCTCTAGAAATAAAATTTCTCCTCCTTTTTTGAAACATTTCCAAGATTAATTCCTCAAATTGTGAAATATTCATATATGATAGTGATAAATGTGATTGAAAACTCACAAGAAAACTAATGTTCTGCCTTTGGTGCAATGTTTGAATAATGTGCAAGAAGTATTTGGCCACCCAGTGAACAATAAAAGAAATTGTGAAATAGTTTCTCATTTACGAAAAAGAAATCCAAACAATCTATCCTTGCATTTATAGAGGCAGAGTCCCCACGAGGACAAAATTTATATGACTGCTTAATTGAAAATTGTTAAACACAGAGCTTTAATGTACCAGAAAATGCATTAAGACTTCAATCTTAGCCATCCACTTTTCTCAACATGTGAATGCTTTCCTTTTAATAGTATTTTCCATTTTTAGGCCATTTGATACATAATTTTGTATTTTGGTCAAAGAAATATTCACAGAACTATTTTTATATGTAAATTCTGTGCTTGTTAAATGTTTTTTCTGTTCCCAGTGCCAATTTTTTATTGACATAAATAACTACACCAAGATGACTTGTCAATATGTTTTCTTTTTGCTCACTCCCAGATTATTGTAATCTGCTGTTTGAACATCCAAATCTCTAACATTGCACTGCATAATCTCGCACAGCTTTACACAAGCTGGGGGTAGTAATCGAGAAAGAATGAGATATGTAAGAAAGAAAAGGAGTATTAATTATTTGGCCGCTGAAGTTTCTCTGCACAGACAAAAATTGTGTACACAACTGCTGTTTTGATGCAACAAGGACATGACAGGCACTTATGAATCCATTGCTTCAGGCTGCATGGTCAGCATCCATAGAGGCATATTCTCTTCAGTGCTTCTTTGCAGCCTGAAGGTAATACAGTTTATTGAAAGCACATGGACTTAGTAATCCAAAAGTTAATGTGGTTCAAAATGTTTGATGTCTTGCAGTTCCTCCCCAGTAAAGTACTTGGTGACCTTGTCTGGAGAGCTCCTTCTGAAAAGGTGCAGGTAACAAAGCCATGGACAGACATTGTGTGAAGCCTCTTCAGCAACACAACATGGGTTCCATGTGTGCAAGCATAAAAGGTATGTGAAAAACTAAAGTCAGCACTTTGACATAATTAGTAAGCAGAAATAGCTGGAATGCAAATGGCATTTAAACCTTCCTGCAAAAGGTCAGGGCCAGACTGAGAACCGGGTCGTGAAATATGTAGCCAGGGCTACTACATATCCCTTAGCCAGATCATTCACTCTTTCTAAGCCCTTTAAGAGATATTTACAAGCTTAGCACAGGACAGTATCAGCTGATAGGGTTCCTACTGCTGAGGCAAATTCAACAAGCAAACTGATTCACTTATTTTTAACAGTGATGACTTTTCATGAAAAACAGCCTGTTTTGAGCCACAGGCCTGGCTGTTAAAGCCTCTCCTCATGTGTGTCAGCCTGGTTCCCAGCAGTGTAGGGTATCAGCACAGCAGAATAGCAGGTAGCCATTTCTCAGGTGGCAGCAGGGTCAGGAGGCAGCACTGTGTGCATTTGTAATTCTAATGACCAGTAAAGATCAGAGTGCTATATGTGTTGCGTCAAATTTACCTCTGCAATTTAAGGGGAGCTCATCAGATAACAATTTTAAAGTACAAACAGAGGAGGAAATGTTTTCAGCAGATAACACTTTTTTTTAATAGCTATTCTCATGACAAAACAATACAAACTCTGGAATTCTTCCAGCTCAGAGGAATGTGAATGACTTCTGAAGATATCTCCAGCAATTATGATGGCTATCACAAAAGCATTAGAGTCATTGTGATAAGTTATATGTTAAGAAAAGTGACTACACCAGTAATTAAAATCCACTCATGTCAAAACAAACCCAAGATTGAATTCTGTCATCCTCTGGAAATGAAAAAAGCTTTGACAAGTAAATACCCATTTAAATTTTAACCTCTTTGCTTCTATCTAATGGTGGTTGCATGATTTAAGACAGACCAGCACAGTGCAGTGAGCAGTTCATACTCAACACAGACTCTTCAGACAACTCACCCTATTGCAGTCTGATGATTGCACCACAAACCCCTCCCTAGTGTTATGTTTATTTCTCTGTCAAAAAAAAAAAAAAAGCTGTATTCCAACCTAGACTGTGAGTACTATCTGAACAAAATAGTACACAGCATAATGTTTGTGGTGAGCTCTATAAACAGATCGTAAGTGCAACTACAGTATGGAATAGAATAAAGTGTATTTTTACCCCAATTATTAACACAACCTGCTGATTTTCAATTCAAAACTTTATGCTCAGAGGGAATGCGAAGCCATTAGTTCAAGCAGCCAGGTTTGAATTCTTCAGTTTGCATCACATATAAAAGCTGATGCAAGGTATGTGTGTGAAAAGTCATAAGTAGTAATAATTAGTTACATAAGCTATGAAGCAAGACATATGGTTTTGTTTTCATAGCTTTCAAAAGAATTCTGTTCAATTCTCAGCACTATTTGAAAGGTATTGATGTCAGTTTGAGCTATCTCTATCATTAAAGTACCCTCTGATAGCAACGGGATTGCCAAAAGGCACTTAAGGCCATTAAAGGAAGCAAGTTTGGCTTTTGCATTCCAGACAATTTTCCAGAACTGTTAAAAACCTAGTGAGGTTACTTTGACAATACCACTTAAGCATTTCGTAGCTCTCGCTATCCAAACTGCACTGGGCTAGGATTTTTCAGGATATTGTGAAAGAGCAATCACACACACAGAAGTATTGTGTCATTAGTCATCACCAGTTATGTGAGGTGTGAAGCTATGGGTGTGTTTAAAAGCAAAATTAATATTATAATTCCTCACACTGGGAACACTTCAAAAGGGAATGTCTGAATGGCTTTTCTCCCCTAAGAATTCATATTATACTCTGTAAACCAGCTGTACATGTGTAGCTCTTTTTTTCTGTTGTTTCCAGAGTGTCTTATATGATGTTCTGCACTTCTGTGCTGCTCATGGTACTTCTGGCACACGCCAGAAACGATTTGAAATTGTAGAGCGACCTACTCCTGTGTACAATCTTGACATTCTCAGACTGTTTTCACTGAAATTATGCAGCTTCACAGGTACATAGCAGAGACAGATGCCTTAGCAGGAAATATGAAATTTTACATTTATTTGCTAACTGTGAATGAATAAATATTTCTTGCAAATATAAGTATGTGTGCCAAGAGAAATTTTCCCATTCCCTGTTCAAAATTCTGAGGAAGTGTTTGGTTTAAATAAGACAACAAGCAATCATACTTTCATGTTCTAAAAAAGGTTATCAGAGCTTGAAATAAAAATGAGTCCTGTGAAAGGCCTTGGTTAAAATATCTTCTATGTGTACAGGTGTGAAATAACATCAAAGCAAACTCTTCAGTGTTAAATCACTCTCACAGAGAAAGAGGGACATCCCTTCCTCAGATCTCCTCCAGAAAGAAGAGAGAACACAATTTTTTCAAAAATTTTTTTAAGAACTTTTTGATCAGGGCTCTAATATTTTGAAAATTTCAGCCTAAGATCTATAAATTTTTCCTTGGAAAAAGACTTCCCCCACCTTTTTGCTCTGCAGGTTTCTCCCATCCCTCACTAGTTGTCTTCTTTTCTTTATAGTCCTCAATTTTCAAGGGACAATTTAAGAACATTTTTCCCCTGTCCAGGGTCTGTTGCAATGTTTCCAGCTCCCTCTTTCCTGGGGAACTAAGCTGGCAAAGCCCAGGGAGGGACAAGCTTGGATATACAAGTAGGAACAAGTACCTACCAACAGAAGGTGGAGAAAGACAGGCAGAGAAATCATTTGGGAGTGCCTTAGGAAGACATCGTTGCCCAATAATGAGCCTTGTCCCAATTATTTTCATAATTATATACTTCAGGTCAGCTCAAGTTAGTTGAGTGTGTGAATAAAACTTCTGCCAAATTTTTAAAAATGGTATGACTGTGTGACTGGGGAAATTGTGGAACATGGAAGGAGTTGAATTAATAGTTGGGTACAACTAAAAGTTGAGTTTGATTTAGCTTTTCACAAAAGCTAAAATTGCCTGAATTTAGAACTGACTCATGGGGGGAGAGCATCACTGTCTAAGTTCTAATGTTTTGGTATTCATGACAACAAATGTGGCCCCATATATTTTCTTGTAAATATTTAATTTTACTAGTTCTTGCACTGTTTAGTCAGATAAATTGTGCACTTGAATAAGCAAAATTACTTAAGTTGACCTAAGTAAATAACCAATAGTTTCCAAGGTAGTATATTTTAAATTTCATGTTACGTTACTGATCATTGTCAGTCCAGTTATTTTCTGAAATAATCTGAAACCAATCCCATATACCAATGCCAGAGTCGAGTATTTCTTAATCTGCTCCTAGAACACTGGTAGATACATTTTTTGAGTGATGAGAAACTTTTGAACTATTTTATTATTAATCCCACAGACATAGTCTAATTAAGGTTGGGCAATTACTTTACTTCAAAATACAGACTAGAATTTACATGTATGTATATATTTTGCTTTATGCATTGTCATTGTCAACATAACACATTCAAGTCTAAGAGACTTCTGTACTAATTTTATAGAAAGTTCCTTTCAGAGACTTTGAACTTTAGGTTATATCAGTATCCCAGTATCAAATTTCACTTGTATGCAATTATATTTACATAATAAACAATCTATTAATATACATTGGACAGAGATGATAATCTGTTCTTATCCTTGTTGAGTTATTTGTGACTAATGAGACCTAAATGAACGAACAAATACAGCTCTCAACAGCATAGTTCCGAGTAATCCCATTGAGAATAAATTTGCATGACGACAGGCACTGATGTGAAACTGTGGAAAATAAGGATGAACATTCATTCAGCAGAAATCATTTACATACAACTGTACTGGGAAAACACAGGGATTTTTTTTTCTTATGACAGAACAGGTTTCTCATAAGGACAAATATAAAATATTAGCAAAATGAAACACATTTTCTGGAAAATTTACAATCTTTTCCAGCTTGACATCAGTAAATTAATGGTATATATGGTAGATTACATTTGGCAACTTAGCAGCGTGTAGTCTGTCATCTAATTCTCAACTAACACATTTTATTCTGGTCAATTAATTCACAATTTTGCTGACAAAGTCAATAAAATTGTCTGACCTGTTGTTAAATTATCAAACAGGATTCTTCATCATGAATTTTCTGAGCACTTCTGTATTTGTTTCTCCAGTTGTTGATCAGCCAAATGGAAAGCAATCTCCCATCTGTTGGAAAGCTCTCTATGAATCATCTATTTAAAAGAAAAAGTTATTCAGGATAAAGCCTCCATGCCATGATTATATGTAAGGAAAGAGAAAAATTTAGAGGGGCTCTGTACTTTTGCACACAGTCCATTGCTGAGAAAAGGATTTAGGAGAGAGTGAGGAAAAGTGAAATTATGTGGAATTCATAGGTTTTGGGCTTCCTGTTCCCAAAGCATCACTACTTCATATAGTGACATAAATTGTTCCTCTGATATGATTATCCTATGCACCATAGCAAGCCTGAGACAGTTTGTTCTCAGTGACTCTTGAAGGTCTTTACACTATACTTCAATGAAAGGAGTGGAATGCTGCAATTATATGACCATTCCTGGACATTATTATTGCAACAATTCTATCTCCTAAAGAAGACAATGTTAAAAATTTATACAGTCATGATATTGCTGATGGAACCAAGTGCCTAAGCATTCTAGAACCTATGATTTCTTATGTTTATGAGCTATTAAATGCTTAACTGCTGACTTTTTTCCCTTGAGGGCAGAAGCTTACCTATGTGTGTGTCTGTAGAGTTTAAAAATTGCTATTAATTTTGACTGCCCATTCTCTGCTAAGCAGCTATGTTTCCTTACCCCATGCTCGGAGGACATCCTTAAAACCTCAAGAAAGGATGCTCAGACACACACTTTTATGTGACTGCTATGTTTGAGACTGCAGGCAAGATGGTGTTTGTTTCCATTTTCTAAATGTGTTCTCTGAAGTGTAAGCTGAGATGCCCAAAAGTTTGTGAGACACTCATGTGTTGCTAATAATTTTGATGAAGGACCTACAAGTGACTCATTATCTTCTTCAGTGACGGCCATAGGCCACAGAGGGTACCCTGGAGAATCTTAGAACTAGAGACCCTCTCTTGGTAATGATATCTCATACTGAGTCAGTGGAGTTTAGTGGATACAGTGGCATCCATAGAGCCATTTAAAGCACTCTTCAGTAAAAACAAATTTACTGAACTGATGTTTAAAGTAACTAAACTAGGTTTCAATAGCTGTATCAATTTCATAAATTTCTATTGCCTATAAAGAAAGTCTAGACTATAATTACATTGTAAAGTCTATAAAGTAGACATAAATATTTACATACTTTTATCTGTAAGCTGAACCCTGTATGACAGTCTCCAGAAGGTTTTGAGTGCCTTGTGCCTCCCATGTCTTATCTGGAAGCCCCAAGTAAACTGACTGGATCTCCAGGGATATCTTACAGTCATTGGCTTCAGTTCCTACTTCACTTCCCAGCTAGAATTTATCAGAATTCTTTACTTGGGACTTATACTTTGGTATTAATGAGGATTCAGATGCATTTTAATATATTTTATAGAATAAAACCAAATAGTAGGTAGCCAACAGGAAAAAAGGCAGACTAAAACTTCCAGGACGTAAAAAAACCTACTTAAAATATAATTCTAATTTTGAATGCATCTTATAATGGCTGGTTTTCCAAACAGAAGTAACTGACATAATTGAGATTTGAATAAATCAATGATAGGTGCTTAGTATCTAGCTTTATGTTTTAACTAAAGGCGTTGTAAAGAGGATGTTGTTCCTTGTCATGTCCCTCAAGATAGTTATTTTGATGTAAATTACAGAAGGAGAAAATAAATGCAGTTTCTCTCTTAAAGCAAAACCTAGTGGCTCTGTGATATGCTAGGGATGTATTTGATTTTTCTCATATTCATAAATCATGTTTCTGTTGATTATGAATATCCAGTTATTCCAAACCCACTTGAAAGCACTGTACTGCTCAGATAGTTTCCTGATTGTTAAAAAGTACTTCACAAGCAGGACTTTGCTCCAGTCCCTAACTGTGACAGCTGTGACAAGAATGGTGATGAACTGCTGACCTGCAACAGTAAAACCAAATCCAGAATACAGGTCTCTGCATTGAGCTCCACACGATATGGCATAAAGATATAGGCTTAATTCTTTCTTTAGTGTGATATAAGCCTAGATTTAGGCACTTGTTTAAATCTCCTCGAGTGCCCTGCAGAAAGGGAATTCCCCCCAAGAGATTTTAAGAAAGGTCGTCACCGGGTTTGTAAGGACACTTAGCCATGGTAACCCCAATACAGATTCCAGCTTTACTTCCAGTAGTCCATGTAAAATGCAGTATATAATGCTTTATATATTACTATTTGCAGTAAATTTTACCCTAATGATCTATGCAAAGAGATGAAGAACAGCATCTCCCTCCACTGTGGCCCTTGTAGGTTTAAATAAGAAAAGTCTAAGAGTTATTGTCCTAATGAGCCAAGACAAAAAGATGGGTAAAAGATATTTTTAATAATTTTACTCCATTAAACAGTCAGATTAAGCTTTCAAGATTTTGCTGTGAACACAGGCAATCAAGGACATCATGATCCACACTAAAACATAGAATAAAGTGATAGTAGAAAAGTGAGACATATTTTATAACTCAGTCTTCTGATGAAAGCACATGTAACATATGCATGTTTAGAGACATATATTTCCAATAACGTCTGTTCTGTTTAGCACTCCTGTCTCCATGCATGGACCATAGATGGTCTGGCAAAAAGCTAAGCATGACCTGCCCATAGTCAATTTATTTTTAATATATTATTATGATATATAGGGAAGGTACACACATCTCTGGAAAGCATCAATTTCCATTAAAACATATCAATTGTCATCTGCAACAACGAGGAAGACGAGCCTGACTTTGGCACATGTGGTAAAAGAAAGGGCAGCCAAACTCTTGGACTAGAACTTGTAAGAACAGGACACCTGGCTTTGGCACAGGCAGGTCCTGATAGATTTTGACCATGATGTCCGTTAAGCTTTGTGAGTGTACCAGCAGAATGTTGTAATATGTCTTGCACAGCAAAGTTGCAAGGAACAACCTCATAAGATTATTGAAGTCAGAAGGGACATATGGAAAACAGTCTTGTCCCATTTTTCCCTGCTACACACATTAACAAGTTAGAATTTATACATTGTGTGTGCATCAGCCAGCCCTTGTGCTACCCAACATAAGGCTCAAGTCGTTAGTATCTTTTCAGTGTTCAAATGGTTTTGTGATAACTGATGAAGGAAATACTTCTATAAAGAAAATGCATAATCCTTTAGCGCTAGAGGAACTTCAAACAATTTCTGTACTAGAAAATCTTATGGAATAGAACCCTGTTTTCTAGACTTTTATCCTGATGAAAAAGCACAATTCATGGTGAATGGTGAATGGTCCCTGGTCTGTGCAAATCTACTGCTGTTCCTATTGTGAATTACCATGAAACACTAACAAGCAGGGTTCCTAGCAACTTAGTACCCTGGTCCTTAAGCTGCCTTCAAATTTGGTGGACTGGAAAAAAAAAAGGTTGAGCTTAAAAATCACTACTTGCATTATAAGAAAGGAAAAAGTGAAATAACCATATTTTCAGAAGTTCCCCCAAAAGCATTTTGACACAAATTCCTTTCTCCTGAAATGTCAAGTCTCTCATTTCCAGTGGATATCAGGGGCTTTGCCCATTGGAGAGAAGAGTAATCTTGAAAATGTCAGGGATCTCAAGGGAAGTACTCTTGGATCAGAATAACTGGTAAGAACTAATTCATGGCAAGACCTGGTTTATGGATAGAGCTTTTAAACAGTCATTTTATACATCTTATTGAGTCCTCCGCTTTACTTACAAACAAATGACTGTGATTTACTTTTACCTTTAAAATTTTGCGTGTAAAATGTTTTCCTTCATCAAAATACATTTGGGAGCTCTGGGGAAGAAACCAAAAATGTTTTATTTATTTTTTCTTAAACAATAAAAAACTCACAGAAGTTATTTTAATTTAATTCATCCAATTGTTTGCAAAATTTTTTGACAAGTAATCTTATGACTAATTACATTTATTGACCTCAGTTTTTAATTAACAGAAGAGTTAAAGTGAATTTTTGAGTGCTCTCCCTTCAGAAAGGTAATTTTTTTCTTCCTGTCCTCTTTTTCTTTGTCTCTGTCTCTGCCCCTGGATGTGAATACATTAAACATCATTGCTGGTTGTATGCCAAACACAGATGCTTGGGGCTGTGGCTGTCTGATTCTTTGTTCCAGCATGAGTTCACTGGCTCTGTGCAACTAGTGGGATGCACTAACTCTTAGGCACACCTATTTGCACTGAATGTTTGTATTACTCAGCATTTTCTAAGCCATTTCATTGGAAACAGTAAATATTAAGCAATTGTCTTGGAATTTGTCCAGTAAATTTCCAATGAGATGCCTCTAGTGCTGTTAATGGCATTACTGTAACATACAGAACACAGAGTGTAGAGTATATGACATTTTGAAATCCATTATTATGTTTTTGAGGATAACATATATTTATAAATATGTGTATGTACGTTCAACAAGCTAAAAGTAATATTTAGAGTTTTTTACAGGATATGGTAAGTTATAAATTTTTTTAATCCTTTCCTATAAAAAATTCACGTTTTTTCTAGATATTTTCATGATATCCACATTTCTGACATTTCAGTCAACTCCAGTTTATAAATAACCATCAACAAAATTTTCATGTAGTCATGGACTTGGATACCAAAAACACGTTTGGTACTTGATAGGAAAACATCACGGAACAGACATAGCTTAGTAACTTCCTGGAAGACAGACTGAGAGCATAGGGTAATGTGAAGCCTAACACAAGCTGTGTTATCAGGTGCTTCCATGAACAAGACAAAGTGTTACTCCACTGCTAACTAAACCTCCAGTAAACTTCTCCACTTACCATAAAAGACCCATCAGGCTGGGTGTTTTGCACAGAAATGTGTTAAGAATCTTTTCAAAACTACTATACATACTTAGTACACTGATGTGGAAGATAGTGTGTCAGTGCACCTCAAATATCTAAAAACTTTGTCTTAAAAGCCAAAGATGTATTTTAGAGATTCATAGGAATTATAAATCTGTCCTAAAACTTGTGGATTATCACTTTTCTTCTAGAAAAGAGCATTACTATTTGTGTCTGATGACATTCACCCTGTGTTCCAGCCAAAAACATTATAGTTTAGGGGAATAAACAAATACTTCAAAACATCTCACTATATAATAATTTCTGCCAAGGTACATATACTCTCTGGAAATTCATTCCCTTTCCTTAATAGTCATGATAAGGATAAAGTTCCAAGGGTAAATCATGGCTCCTGAAATACATTTTCTACAGTAGTCTGATTTCTGTTGCCATATTTTAGCATTTTGCTTCAGTTTTGTAGAATCAAACATAATTTTTTAAGGAATAAAAAGTAGCACTTTATTTTTGCTAACATGATTAGCATTAGATTTTGGTTCTCTTTTCTTACTTGCCAGAAACACAAAGGTACACAGACGCTGGAGTTCAACATTTTCTTTGCCTATTGTATTATAAACAAGATTGTGTTTGTCCGTAGAACTTCTAATCTACTGTTTGTTTTTGCACACATTTTTAATGTCGTGTTTCTTCCAGAACAGTCTTAGTCTTTACAGGGGACTGCTTATCCTTTATATGAGGTAGGAGAGGAGATTTCATGACTTTTTACCAGTTTAGTCCATTTTCCATCCATTTTTAATCCTGGGACTGGAGGCTAGTGGTACCTTTGAATTTACTCCAAATAGATTCAGAAGCATTGCATTAATCCATGCAGTTTCACAAAACTTGACCACTGTCACAGTGCAGTTTCTCCATAAAGAATACTTTGTTCTGGTTCTCTCTCTGGCTATTCTGATGTGGATGAAATCATTCCCAATTCCTGTTTTTGCATGAGCGAATGCTTACATGTGGGCATAATCCATGTTCTATTACCTCATCACAATGCCATCTGACCATCTCACATGCACTAAAGAACTCTATCAACACAATAGTTCTGTTTCTAAAGATGAGACATTGACATACAATGAAAGATTAGTCCAAGGTCATGTTGGGAATGTGTCTGCATTGCATACTGCAGGACAGAATGGAAGCACTCAGGATTGTCTTACCATTCTCAACAGCATAAACATTCAGCATCATTTGATTTTGGCCCTATCTTGTATTGTTTTAGATACAGAAGTACTTTGGCTTTTCTGCAAATTTATGGAGTTATTCAGAAATAGCTGCTACAGAAAAGCTACTCCTTACTAACTATTTTGGACTCAATTCTGGAGCAAAAGAAGCTAATTTACTTCAAAAACTGCTAAAATTCGTGTTTAAGTCCTGTTTATTTTGCAAGTGCATTTTAATTTTATTAATTAATTTATTTTATTTAATTCTTGAAAAGAATGCATAAAGGCAGGCAAGAAAATAAGCAAGTTTTGACAAAGGGAGAAAACATCTGAAAATTATCAAAGGTCTGAAGTCTCACCTCCTTTTAAATTAGATTAGCAGCATATGCTTTAAAGGTGTACATCCCATTAATGCATTAAATAATTATGATGTAGGATCTGAACTCTGATAAATGCTGACAGTGCAAGGCTATACATAGCTCTGCTTATACTAGAGCTTCAAATTTCTGGGGACAAATAATAATATGTTGATGAAAAATTCAGGGCACAGAGATTGAAAGAGAATTTTTCTTGAGAAAAGTGGAAAAATAGTTTTACACTACAGGAAAATTTATAGAACAAATGTGAATACTCATTGCAGGTTGAGATGATCAGATGTTTCCTTTCTGCCTTTTGATGACCTGGACAAGGACACTCAATCTTTTCAGAATTTTTGCCATCTTCTCTATGTCTCAGATGTTTCTTCCAAATCTGATTAAAAACACCTTTATTCAATCACAGACATTTTTTCATAATGCAGTAGCTGGAATTCTATTGCAGAAGAGACATCACTGCCCTATGAATTTGATTGTATGAGTTACCTGATACTTACAGATGCCCTTTGGCACATTAATTTGAACACAAATTGCAAAACCAGGTACTAATTTCCAAAGTTAAAATTCAGAGTTTTCAGAATTTAAAATTTTAGTGTTTACTCTAAAAAGATATTTCTAAACAATCTAAAGGTTGTACTTCAAATGGAAGAAGTGAGCTGGAATAAGATACCTTCCTTCCCCTGTTATTAACTTTCCTTTTTTTCCTTCCTATTATTTCCCCGATTTTAAAATACTTCTTCCAATCAATAGACTTTATAATTTTAATTTCTCATGAAAATTCGGATGAGAAAGAGAGTTGCTCAAAACTTCAGAAAGTCCAGCTGTTTTATACCTTGTGTTGGGACAAAAAAGTTAGTACCTTGTGTTGAGACAAAAACTCTTGTAAATTTTGGTCTTCACTCTCTTTGCCCATCTTCTAAGTCACTTTTGAAACATATATGGCTAGATCCTCATCAGGAGCAGTGCCATATGGAAAAGATAAGAAAAGAAGCTGGAAGACATGTGGCTCACTCAGTGCAGGCCATTGTGTGATATTTGGGTAGTCTGAAATATGTTGTATTTTTTGTAATGTTTTGAGAGAAAAGGACCCTGTTCTCTGCTGTTATTTTCATGAAGATGCCATGTGCATGCTTGTTTGCATATAATTGGTGTGTAGTGAAGATAACACAGCTGCTGTAAATAGCACAGCTCCACTGACTTCAGGATATACAATCTGTGGATCATTCCATGATATCTACAGTCTACATCTACAACTCTACAGTTATGAGCTTGAAATTAGGACAGATACTGAAGTTCTTTACAATTTTTGCCTGAAAGGGTTGATAACACTTTTCCCTCTCCACGTTGAACCCTGATGTTAAGAAAACTGATTAAGGTGACTAAAGGAAAAAAAAAAAAAACAAAACAACATCACCTTGTAATCAAGCTGTTTATCTTCTATTTACTTCAGTGGAAAGAAGTGTATACATTAGCTATGTAAGAATTTATGCATATTATATAAATATACACACATTAAAAGCAGCATCTCCTTTCCTCATTAACACTTATACGTTTTGGCAGGGACTACAAAACAAACAGGTGGTCTGTTATGAACTGACAGTGTTGTCAAAATCTGAAGAGCTGAGGGAATTCAGACTGAATTTGCATTCAGCCAAACTTAGCATAATTGATATTGGCACTTATTACATTGAAACCTGTCAGGGGTGAAAAGAAAGATTTATCACTGTGTCTGGCCAAATGCAGGAGGGAAGAGAACAGAAATGTTTCTAACACATTTGTATTTCAAGTTATTTCCAGTGGAAAGCCACTCTTCTTATTCTCCCATGTTTGTTTGTAAGGTGTTCACAGGGTATGAACTGTAACAGAACCTAGCCAGTTGTATTACAACAACGTACAGACATCTGATGGAAAACTAAAACTACCAGTCACCACATGTTGTGTCTGGATGCTGTCTCTAGTTCTTTATCCTCCTAATATTAAATCCCTCATGCTCCAAGGAAATATGTGTTCCTTGAATGTGTTTACTAGAATGATTCTGTGCATAGGGAGAAAATTCCTTCCTGATTCCACTATTTCAAGATGTACCTCAAAACATCTAGAGAAGTAGTATCTGTAACAACCTCACTTCAACCACTATTTTTCCATTTCCCCTTGTGATGTGCTTAATTTTATTTTTTTTTTCTGAAGAAGCATTGAAACTTTAGAGGGGAAATACTTGTCTTCATGGAAACTTATCTCAGACTTCATGTTAATTATATTGTGAGTAAAATAATTGCTCCTTTCATAATACTTCTTAAAAGAACACACCTTCTCAAGACATCACACCACAGTACAGTGTGCCATCTACTAGCATCACAGGCAGCAGTGTATCACAGACAGTCTGTGCACAGCCTTGTTCATGCCAGTGAAAATGAGAGGACAGAATGGAGCCAGTACTTGGGAAAGATTGATTTGCATCTTCTCAGCATGAGAAATTATGTATCTCAACCTATAGCCTGGGAAGAACAAAAAACCTTAGAAGATTTTAGACTGGATAGCACATACCCCCTTTCTTTAGTAGTGGGCAGGCCTCAGGATTGAAACTGAGACTTATACTTAATTTTCCTAGAAATCACCATTGAAACACTCTTGGTAGCTGACCTGTGGGGAAATTTTGAACATATTCCTTCATGTGTCCTATCACATTTTCATCTGCAAAGAGTACATTTTTTTACCCTTTCCATAAATTAACATGTTCTTATTCACAGAATATCAGGATCATGGTGGGAGCCATGACTTTCCTTTCTGTACACTGCAGAGATTTGTCACAAAATTAAGAGCTGCATATTTTAACTTTGGACTGCATACTGACATTTTTGAACATATGTTTATGTCTAGCATATCCAGTGTTAGTCTGCAAAACAACATGATGAGTGCTAAATTGCCAAGAACTCCTCTTTTTAACTACATATATATACATGCAACTCTCATATTCTTATATATGAAGAACTCCACTCAAGCCAGCCCTTTAGAAAACCAAGACCTGTTTCCTAGATAATTCATTGTTTCAGTTAAAGTTTTATTTAGCCATACACCACTAAAGCAAAGTGTTACAAACTTCATGCACATGATCATTCATTCACAGAGGCAGGCCTTGGAACTAATTTCCTGAGAGGTCTCACAACAGTTCAAATAAAATAAATATTCTTAAATAAAGTCATAAATACTGTTACAGAGATGGTTTCACACTTAATCTTATCAACTTACTAGAATACTAATTTATTAGTAAAGTGGAAATTTATTTTTTTTTAAATTTGCAGATACTGCACTATTAAACACTTCATTTCACTAAATCTGTTCTTTGTTACCATTTTTCTCTTTATTCTTTCCTTAAAAGGTCAAAAGAAAAAATCAAAATACAACACAGTTGGTGTCTGACTTTTAAAAGAAACAAGAAATGTAGAGCTGGTAAAATCAGTAGCACAAAATGTTGGAAAAAATACTGTATTTTGTTTACAGAAAGCTTATGTTTGGAGATGTTCGAAAGTGGCAACCTTTCAAGTGAGAAAAACCAAACAAACTAAAAAACCTCCATAGTTTGCATAAAGTACTTCCAGGTTACATTTGTTGCATTCTGGTTTGGCTATCCTTTCATGTAGGTAATTATACAAGTGAATCTGGTGACCAAAGTTGTTTTCTTTTTTTATTTTCTAGCCAGCCAAGAGCTTTCCTGGACTTTGGTCCTGTTCATCTCCTCCTGTAAGACATGTAAATGATGGGGGAGAAGTAAAGAAGAAGAGAAAGAGGTCAAATTATGAGGATTTTAATTTTTAGGGGATTGCAATTTGCAGACTATTCTTTTAGGAGAGGAAAGCACAAATACTGCAGCTGCTGAAGTGCCTTTGACCTTTCACTGATAATTGTGTGAGCAATGTGTTCCACCATAACAGCAGGCAATAGTCTAGTCCGAGAGTCCTCGCAGAGGTGCTCTGCTCTTTGTAACACAGTGCAGAAACACAGTGCTATCCCTGTTACTCTGAAACCCGCTGGAGACAGGAAAGTTAGTGTTCGCAAATACACTGGCTGGTTTATGAAATACTCTGTGCAACTGTAAACAGTAATTTTCTTCTAACTTGGGGAATGTGCACAAGGTAGCAATCTCTGGCACAGCCTTATGCAATGAAATCTGAGGAATCATGAAAAGGAATGTAAAAATATGTATATATAATTCCAAGGCATGATCATCAACAAGGGCACTCTTGGGCCTCAGCTGAACTATAGAGTAGCATGTCCTGTTTTTACCAAAAGGGAAACATATATTCCTGGAGGCCAAAGGCCCATTTGTTAACCAAATGCCAGTTACGTAGAAACACCTGGGGAAGGGAATTCTGATGAACTGGAAAGAAACTGGAAAATATGCATTGGTGTATTGAATCCCAGTGAATTAACCAGCTAGAAAATGGATTCTGAATGACCTAGTTTTCCTCAAAGTTTACCTAAAACTCAGTATAAGCCTTCAAACCCTCCTGTCTAAGCACTGGGGTAAGCGGGGTTACCTGCCTTAGCTTCATATTTGAGGTCAAGGATGTGCACTTGAACCTCTTAATCACCTGCACCATATTTTTGCTCATATTGTGAAAACCTCCTAATGAAAATGATATGGATCCTTTCTGATGAAAATAAATTGTACATAGAGCCTCAGGAACATACCCATCACACTGCTCCCACTAATGGGCATTTAAAAGCCAGAGCCAAGCAATGGGCAAGCCAAAGTAAACCCCTGAAACATGTTTAACATAGTTATGATGGCTTCAGCTACAACTTTTCCCCATAGAGATCCACTGCACTGCACGAGTTGCAAATGTTGACATAGGCTGAGTGAATTTCTTTCCTGAACAAATGTGGTGGTAAAGGTCTGCCTTTCATTCCTAAGTCAAGGAAAAAATTTACAAAAAATTTACAGATGTGTGAGTATTAAATGGAGAGAGGAATTTCCCTGCCTCTCAAGCTTAGGGACATCTTTGTAGCTGGAGGATTAAGACTCTCGCTTCATCACAGGTTAAGTGTAAGCATCTCTGTTAGTGTCCTGAATTTTATGGTTACCACTTTTAAGTAACCAGTTGACCACAGAAAAGACAACAACAGCTACTTGAGTCATCATTAGGAATGCCACAAAATGCGATGCACCTAAAACCTGGCATTTTAGCTAGCAGTTAGTACTTATTAATAACAGCTGAACAAGGTGCCCTTTAGCATGTTCAAATGGCGCTCGCAGTTTCCTTCTAAGGGGATGAGACAGATCTTGGGACTTCATTTAAAGTACTCAAAGAAATGAGCGAGCGTGACTTGTGCTACCTTGTGTTTGCCAGAGGCTGAGCACACATGTAAACAGTGACTGTAGAAGTCAGCTGACACTCTTGTTTCCTTGTTTACTTGCTTGTACATCTGTATGTTTGCAGAGGTAATCAAATTAGACAACTGTGGTTGCAATGTTTTGCCGCCCAGTATCAGTGGTTGCTTTGTTGCAGGAGTCATTATTAAAAAATGGCAGTTGAGACAAGAATCATAAACCCTAAAGACTTACACAAGCTGTTGCATTTGCTACTGGATAAATACACAGCACCTAACTGCATTTTAAGTGTATGGAGCAGTAAGCCTGGTTTGAACTCAAAGCCATCATTCCATAAACCCTCAGAGTTGGAGGTAAATTTGATGTACAGATGCCCATGAAATAATCACTCAGCAGCCCTTTCCACAGAGAGAGAGTGATTTATAACCAAGATAAATTTTTTTCACTTCAGTTAAAAAGTTGGAGTAGGAAAATCAGGTGAAAGACAAAATGGGTTCATCTCATTTCCTCATGTCTCTGTCTTCTGAGAACCAGAGCATGTGCTTGATAGAAATTATAAAGGTTCACGTTCAATAAGATTGAACTAGAATGGCAAGCTGGGGCAAAAATCCTTTTCTGGCCTGAAAACCCTCTCCAAGCTGGAATCCTCTAACTTGCTGGCAACGTTGTGCTGATAACATCTCATCTGGATTTGGAGAATCCAAGCGCTGTGGCCTTGAACACTTCTCCTTTCCTAAAGCAGCCACATGGCATGTAAACACCCTGGAAACCAGGTATACCCCTAGCAGCAGCTACAAATGGGACACTGATAAAAGTGATAATGACCAAATTCTCAGAGCTTGAGTTCACTTCCATTCCTCTGTGATACTCATAAAAATCACTGTATTTTTATTCTAAAAAAAACCAGAAGTGGAAAAAGTGATCATAAAAATCCATCTTAATCTTCATAAATGCTATTGGCTGCTCCACTGAACAATTCTGAGTCCCTGCTTTCTTAGACAGTGGTTAGGTTGACTTCCATCAGCATGTGCATTTTCTGCTTTCATCAACAAAGATCTAAGCAATAGCTAGGAAATTGCATCTTCTCTTCCTGCTGTGAAGAATTATTCTAGAACAAGTACAGGCACCTCACAGAGCATTGCTGTCCTGTTACATCACCTGTTGCTCTGACAAAGATGATTTAGGGGTGAGTCCAGACAGACAGACAGAGCAAGGTTGATTTAGAGGTCAGACTGTGTTGTCAGCAAGAGAGGCCAGAATTGAAATTTGAAGGGCTGAATGTATGATCAGGAATCCCTGTGCCTTTATTATTTTGTAGACTTATTTGTTGAAATTTATCATATAGAGACCAGAAGGTGAGCTTCATATAAAATGATTGCAGAATCTTCCTTTATAGTGCAATGGAATTTTGCTCATTTTTGTGTGCTGGATTTAAGAATCCACGCAAACCCTGAATATTCTTCTTTGTTTTCTTTTGTTGTGTGCTGTTTTTGAAGACAGATACTCAAAATCAACATCAGCTATATAAAGATACACACAGACACAAAAGGGAAAAAAAAAAAAGGAAAAGAACTGGGCAGCAGAGTCTGGAATATCTTCAACTGAGCTCTTAACTTACATTGTTAAGAAGAGCCAAACCACAGTCACTGCTGATTTAAAGGAACTCTTGTACTTAGTGATCATCTTCATGAAGCAGAATGCATGGAAAACAAACATTAAGGTTTATAAACAGAAAGTAAATAAATGGTGCCCAGTGTTGGTCAGCACCAATTCATTTATAGACTGCTCCTCTCAAACCCTCTGCCATTAGAACAAAAAAACACGGAAGTACTTTGAAACTTCAACCTTTATTACAGAGTATGAAAATATCCCAGACAAGCTGAAATTGAGCCCCCTTGTCTCTGTGTATATGTGTGCATACACATGTGATTTCTTGTTGACATGTATTATTATAGAGATGGTACAGTATATTACAGACATTGGACTCCTCTTTTACACCAGCTATTTTGAGACCTAGAATAAACCAAGCAACACTTTGCAGACATCAGTAGTCTGATCCTTACACAGAAGGTCACCATGAACCTCCAGTCATCTAAAGAGCACTTGAATTTTGCTGGGTACATATGAATGTGTGTGACCTTAATAGACCACTCTTGCTCTTGTAGATTCTCTTTAGTTCTGAAAGAAATTCCCCAAAGAATCATCTACAAAACAATAACAACAATCCCATTGGGTGACTGTGATCCTGGTAAGAGCTTGGGTTATTGGGATGTGTCATTGAGTGGAGCTAATATTTATCACCCATTCTATATATTTTCCTCTATAAAATAGAATAAGGTGCAATTTTTATGAGTCCAGCAAAAAATGTGTAATATTTCATAGTTCTTATATTTCTAGTGAACAATATAAAGAAAAAACTTGTACAAGTATTAAAGATACAACCAGTAAATGTATATTCCAAACCTATTTGAATATATTTGAACCTCCTGCAGCAGGCCTTCAATTGGAAATAATAACAAAAATGTCCATTGACTTCAGAATAGAGTTATCCAAGCTTCCATACTTAGTAGATTTCATCAAACTATGAATTCTGGAAGAATTTTTAAAATACATTTTTAAACTATCCTTATAATTTTAAGTTATTAGTTTGTGAATAACTAAAATGAGTTTTATTTCTTATATAATACCTGTATCCAGTTCAAACATTTAAAAGCAAGAACTGTTATGTAAGTAATAATATGACATTAGGGTGATAAAATGGTGTCCTAGAGAGGATTCTTTTTAGAAAAATAAATATTATGACTTAGATGGTGGTCCTCAGCATTTAATGGCATCGGTTGTTCTGAATTTTCTGTTTGCAGCTAAACTGCTGCTGCGTTCCTTACAAAGAATGGGCTGGGGATCCCAGTGGAACTCACTACATTTTTCTTTCTGACCATGATCTCAAATATCTACAGAAAACTGAGGTATGTAGAAGGATGAGACATACCCATATCTCAGTCCTGAAAGATGCTGTTACTTCACAGGGGTTGTCTCAGAGCCCTGGGCACCTGGATGAGCTGCACAGTCAAGCTGGGTTTAGAAAGGGCCAGTCTTGCAAGCTATGGATGTTTGGGGAGTTGACATTTCCTTTTTATGATGCCAGCCACTTCAGTCTATAACAGAAATCCAGGTGCTGCTCTCCACAGAACATGAGGCATGGAATAATTCCACTGATGTGGGGCTTGTGCCCAAATAAAGATATCTGCTAGATTCACCTGGAAAAAGTAGTCATTCTAAATTTGTGTTACTCTATCCACTTCTGAGTTAGGACTTGATAAAATAAAAGAAACCACGCAGAATTCTGCCATAATTTGTGCCTTCAGCGAGGCCCAGTTTTTGTCTGGAAGGCAGAAAACCACTGGAATATTTCACTGCATATTTGTGATAGTTAGTTGCAGCCTATTAGGGAGATGTTGAAGATAGCTGACTTGCTGGGACAGGTGAGATCCACCCTGCATATAAGAGATATAACATCAGCCATAGGGAGAGGAAGGAAGAGGAAGTCAGTATCTGGAACAGATACTGTGGGAAAAAGCCTGTTGAAAAAGTCACAGTATTATGAATTATTCTTCCTCCTGGTAAAAACAAATTCCAAACACCATGACTTATCTAACTACAATGAATGCCACAGTGGAGATTCACCCTATTCTTTTAATATGAACATATCCAGCTGGGAGTGGAGGAAGAAATATAAGCCTAAAAGTAAAAAAGAAAACAAAATACTGTGTTTATAGTGTTTCTACCATAGACTTAAGCTCAAAAGTACTGCAAGATTCATAGAAAATGTTGTTTGCATGAGTTCTTTGGCACAATTTCCTTGATTATGAATTCTGATTTGGGTCTGACCAAATCAGGTCTGCAATCCTAGTCAAATGTCTCTGTAACCATAAATTTGATCAGAGCACTATGCCTAGCCCTTAAATATCCACTGCTACAATTCAGCAATCATGTGTTACATGAAAGAAAAAAATATGGATAGTGGCCAAAATGGTGAGTGGTTATATTGCTGTCCAGTAATTAGAACCAGGCTAGTAAGATGTGAATTTTTCTGCAAAACCTGACACCAGCTCAGAACTGAAATTTGTTCCAGAAGTGGAATTCTGAAAACATTCTCCTTCAAATCAGATTTTCCTTCTTCCTTAGCAACTTTACCCCTTGTCCTGTGGTTATCTCACCACTAAAAATATCTGATAAAAAATGGATTAACATCTTTCCTCCTGTGATACTGAAACATTTTTCTGGAGCAACAACATGAAGTCTTATTAAACAATCATTCTTATTCTGATCATTGCCTGGAGTTTGTCAGAAGTCATGGAAAGAGGAGTTCAAGTTACTGGACTGTGAAATAGCTTGGAGAAAGGAATGTATGCATTTAGAGCTGGCTCAATAAATACCTCCTAGGGTGGGGAACAAAATCAAATGAAGATCCATTAATCTGTCCCGGGGCTGAAGATAGCGTCATCCCAAACCCTAAATTACTTCTGCCAAGCCATCAGTACAAGAATCCAATCTGTGTAGAAACTGCTAGATAGTCTGGGGACCTCCAAAAGGCATTTGGCCCCCAAAAATGCATCCATTATACATCTGGTGCAACAGGAACATTGAATTACAGATAGTCCAAACCCAACCTTACAGAAAAGCTCATAACTTTTTCACTAGTTTTTAGGTGAGTTTTCAGACAAATCCCAGAGTTCTATCCTAGGGCACAGAGATTTTTATTGCTGTACAAATATACTATGCAGTACCTAGGTGTGGTCTATTCTTAAACCAATTATGGTTATTTTACTCTACTGTAAATAGCAACAGACACAAGTGTTTACAAATGAGACTTTGTTCCCATATCCCTGTCTGTGCCTTGCCAGCTTCCTGGAGGGAAACTCAGTGATGCAGAACTTTATTCACTGGAAACTTTATGTGTTTATTTGCAAACAAAACCTTTGCATGTGATCTGAAGCCTGTGATTTGCCTACAGTATGTTGTCATCTCAACTGTGTTTGTAACACCACACTGAACAAATCGGGGGGAGTTCAAATGTCAAAAGAGCAATTGAAGATTGAAAGCCTGGGTGTGTCTGAAGCATTCACTATTGCTTATCAACAAAGTTACATATTATAGCATGGCATCCTTTGTGCCTATATAACAAAAGAAGATGGAAAGTAAAAAATGGTAACTTTTCTTATACACTGTGGGCTTACAATCATTGTACGGCTAATCACTACTTTATTTTACTCTATAATAAGAGAAGCTTTTGAAATGGCTTTTCTGATTTATTTGAATGCATGTTTTCTACTACTTATGATTTATACGTTGGGATCACTCCTTTTTAAGGATTTAAGATTTTCTTCTCTTTCATCCTGTGAAAAACTGGCAGCATCACATTGCCCGAAGTGTATTTTGGATAAAAGTATTAGTTTGCTAGGCCACTTTACCTTCCTGCTCCTTTCATTTAATTCTTATAAATGTCATACTTCCCTCAAAGTCCATGTTTAATCCAGATCATGCATTTATGAGTGCTGTTTTCCAGAAATCAAGTGCTCTAGCCATTCTATACTAACATGAACTTTCCTACCGAATATTTCAGAAGATCCTTTCTTGCAAACAAACAAAAATGGAAAAGGACTGCCAAAAACAGAGCTCAGTTTTTCATGCAAAAAGCCAGGTAAAGGACATTGATCCCACTCTGGCATGATCTTGTGGCATAACTCTTGTCAACCTCACTCCTCTTCCTGGTGTGAGCAAATCACTGGTGATCAGGGGCACATACCATTATCTTCACAGTACCTTAGTGATCCTGGCAACTCTATAACTGAGAGCCATTTGCTGCCCTGAAAACTTCTGTCAGTAAAGTTATTCTAATTCAGGGTCAGTAGCCTGGATCAAGAAACTGATGACACTCCCACACTGATTGCATGTAGAACACTTAACTATGGTTAACGCCTATCAAGGGCTCCAGATTTCTCAGTTGAAGGACCTCCTCAACTTGCCAACAAAAGAAATAGACTACAGCTGGATTTCAGACAGGACCTGTAAAGCACCACGCTTGGAAAGAGTTTAACCCACAGATGGAAATACAACTGTTTCAAGGGAACAGCCTAAAAACATCTTCCCAGTTACTCAGCTGTTGTAAGAAAATTTGTGCAGCACGCTACTGCACTAATATAACTGTATTGCTCCTGGGACCCTCTGCAGAGAGCTGTATTGTGTCATAAAGATGAGGCAGCTACTTCAAAGCAGCTCAAGTATCCCTCATGAGCTTATGTCTTCTGAGGCATACAGATTCCTAGGCTGCAGACATGGAATGATCCATACCACTGTGGGATTTCTGAAGTAAGTAGATAAAGTCATTTAGAACTCTACAGCTAAAGAAAACTCCTCAAAATGATCTTTGAAGTCTGAAAAGTGTCAGAAGTTTCTGCTCAGTTATATAAACTGTGATTTTGGAAACACCCTGTTTCTGTTATCATATTTAGGCCAAAAGTGGTAGTGATAAACAAAATGTCAGGACCCCACATATTCTGCAGGTTTTGAATTTTCTTCCCTTACAGTCTTTTGCTGAAGAATCACACTGAAGTATAGAAAACAGTATCTAACAAGCAAAAGACATTGTACCAGAGAAAATAACACGAAAGGATTAACCAAAGAGAAGCATGTCTCTCCAAACCTCCTGATCTGTAACATCCCACATATCAGATCTAACCTAAC
Source organism: Sitta europaea (assembly GCA_013400255.1). Taxonomy (NCBI): domain Eukaryota; kingdom Metazoa; phylum Chordata; class Aves; order Passeriformes; family Sittidae; genus Sitta; species Sitta europaea. The sequence goes on from VXBS01000114.1 coordinate 343,330, forward strand.
TAATCCTAGCTAGAGGAGTGAATTTGGTAAATGGGTTCCACAAGAAATGTTTCTATGTGAGGTATTGTATTACTTAAATTCACAGGTTACATTGCTCCAATGGAGAGAGCATTGACTTCCTTCTTTGTGTATACAGTAAAGCAAAGGTTTTGAATTTGTCTTTGGACACAAATGAATAGTAAATGATAATTTTAGAAGTCTTCAGAAGAAGAATTAAGTACAAATACAAAGGGGAAAAAATCTGGAAAAACAGGAACATATTAGCTTTATCTTAGGAAAATATTCTCCTACTGCAGATAGCCAAAAGAAAGTGTGTCACCCCACCACCCCACCAAGAAAAACAAAGAATTACAGGACAGCCATTTTGAACTTGAAAGTCTGTTTCACCATTCTGCCCTTGGAAATTTTAGCATATTATCCTTATATACACCTGGATGTACATCTTCAATATTCTCTTCAACTTATTTCTATTAATATGGTTTTATAATATTCATGTTTCTTGTTCCTTGTTTCCTGATCACCCTTCCTCTCCCACCTTCTTTATTAAGTTTTCTACTGACTGAATAATTTTTAGACCTTGCAGTTAGGAAAAAGTTTCTGAGGGCTTGAAAAGATCCCTCTGCAATTATGCTAGTCAATGAAACTAAGGAGGCACACTTGTGTAGAAGTGTTAGATCCTCTTTTATCCCCTTAGCCAAGAAGTAATTTTGTATATGTCAGTCAGATCCATTAGCAGATTATTGATTTGCTACATGTCCAAATAAAAGTAAATTTCATCCTGTATATTCTGACAGGTCCTCCTGTCAGGACCTACTTTTATCTAGAATTCCTATTTTAAAGCAATTATAATTTAAAGTCTCAAAACTAGCGTACATTTCTAATGAAATTGTTATTCTTTGCATTTTCAGAATGAAAAACATATATACTAAAGTTCCACTTCCATACTTGCCAACATTTCAGATTCAGATCAAATCAAAGGCAAGCCTAAGAATGGATTGAAAAACATCTACATGTGGTTTTTGTTTGGATGAAATATGTAAGAAATTCTCATGAAGCCTTCATTTGCTTCTACTGTTAGAGCCACTGAGCAAAAAAATGTAAGAGAGACAAATGGATGCATAGTTTTTATTTTATCAGTTTCTATATCTACTTGCATTAAAGCTAGAGATATAATTAAATACCACTATAAGCATTTGGCAGGCTTGGATAAAGCTGTAGAGTGAAGGAAAAACTCCTGCATTAATAGAGATTTGCAAAGCAAGTAAGCCACTGATATCTTGTCAGCATTGGGCTTCTGCAGCTGTCCAAGTACAAAAGCATGACAGATTCCAGAGCACACAGAGACTGTATCCAGAGAACATCAGTTTTGTCAGGGTTTTTTTTTGTTTTGGTTTGGTTTTTTAATTAGAGTAAACACGAAGGGAAAGTGAAATGACGAGCACTAGTAAATAGATGCTGAGTTTAAGCTACTAAACCAGGAATGTCTCCGTGTTGCTTTGAGTTCCTTTGAGAGGTTGTTGGTCAGACTCCTTTTCCACACAAAGAAAGGTATGGCCATATGGTATGTTGTGTGCTTATTCCTGTGCAAGAGGACTTCATGCAGTAGATACTGGAAATTACAATGTAGTTCAATAGCTCCTTCTTTTCATTCATTAAACCCCTAATTAACTTACCTGATGAAAATTGGCACAGACTAATTGAGATTTCTCCATTTCCTTGCTGTTTTTAACTTTTTTTCACATCATTGAGTTTCCTTGTTGAATTACTTTTAGTAATACACTCTTTGAATAATGGGGATATGATCAGGTCATTGTGGATGGAATATTTTTGTCAGAGAACTCCGATGATACCAAATGTCACACAGATTTGTCATTTGATATGCTACAACACAAATGGTATCAAAAAGACGACGCCTGCACAAGAAGAATGGCAAAGCTATGTCCTAAATTCTTATTGAATTGACAGACTTATGGTTTTAATATTGGTGAGGAAAGGATTACAAAGACCAAATATTTTTGGTGCATGTCAAACAACAAAATTTGAGTCTAATGAGAAATAACTAACCCTCTTAATAGTTTCAGTAGCCCATTTTCTTTTAACTCTGGATTTGGCAGTTTTAGCTTACAGAGGTGACAGACAACAACAGTGTAAAGGGAAACACTATTTAATTAAACGTTTATTATCTTATGTCTACTCTTGATATAGCAAAGCTAACTCCACTTAGAAAAGTGCATTTGTGACAAAATACCACCACAAGTCATGGTCTGGGTTACATTAAAAAATGCAGATAGAGAATATGTTACAGAAGACAGTTTTTGTAGAGGTCAGTTTTCCTGAAGTTGATTACAAACCAAACAGATGATAAAGTAAATAAAAATACTGTTGATGTATGAACTGTAACATTACTAACATATAAAATATTATTTTAACTGAAAAATCCACATTTCAGGTGACTACAAGAGTTGTTTGCTCAAAGCAATTATTCTTCTGAAACGCAATCTCTTGCCTACCTTCTTCTAGTGCATCATATAACATAGAAATCCCTCTCACTTATTATTCTCATTTCTCCCTTAATAAGACCATCTTCCATTGTAAACCTGACATTTGGAGCAGTGGATAGAGGTAATTAAAGAATGAAAATAATTACAGGACGAGGAAAGGTTACTGCACATGCTACTAAACATAGAGAAACTACCATAAGACATCCTTGCAACAATGCAGATGCTAATGCATTTTTAAAACAGCCGCCAAATACTTCTCACTCTTTGACCCACTTTAATTACCCTGAAAATGAGTACAGAATAAAAAAAAATTTGGTACTCAGTTGTGAAAGGCATTAATGAAAACCTATCTTCCAATTGAAATTTCATTTCCTGACAGATGAACCATGAAGTGGTAACAGCTTAGGACAACATTTTTGATATGAGAGCTCTCCTAGAAACAAGGTTTTGAGATAGAGTGAGAACCAGAGACACCCAAAAAAGAGGAGTACACAATGGAATTGATATAATAAAGGACATATTTTGTTAGAAGATTAAAAAATATTTTAAAGGATTTAATATATTACACAAATAAAGCTGATTGATTGCATTTGCAGAGTAGTTAAGCAATTTGAAGAGTGCCAGATCAGTATTCTTGTTCTATAATGGCCATGATAACTCATCATGTTTGCTTTCCTACTCGTAATCATATTTTATTTTCTTTACCAGAATTCTACAAGTAATTGCTGGTGGCATATAGACTAAGTCACAGATGTTAGAACAAAAGATAAAACAAGTACACTGAATGTACATTTCACATTTACACCCAACAAAGGTTGTCAGCTGTTTCTTCCTTGCAGCTGCTTAAAGGTCTTACTGTCCCTAACTTGTCCCACAAGAACAACTATCCATTGCACAGATTTAGAAGTTTGACTAAAGTTGTGGAAAATTAATTTTATTTATTGACAATTAATAACAGAGGTGGATAGTGTGAAAACCAAGACAAAAGGTAAATTACCTTTCTCCTACCATCCTATCTACTTTTGCCTAAGATCAACTTCATTCCTTCATTCCCAACTCCTTCCCCCTGAGTGGTTCAGGACAGGTGAAAAATAGTGGTTTATGGTCACAAAACCATAGATTTGGGTTGAAAGGGACCTTAAATATCATCTAGGTCCAAGATCTCTGCTATGGGCAGGGATGCCTTCCACTAGATAAGGTTTCTCAAAGCCCCATACAACCTGGCCTTGGATACTTCCAGAGATGGGTAATCCACAACTTCTCTGGGTAATCTGCTCCAGTGCCTCACCACTATCACAGTGGAGAATTTCTTCCTTGCAACTAATATAAACCTACCCTCTTTCAGTTTAAACCCGTTACACCTTGTCCACAGAAAATCCACAATAGTTGTTACGACTTGCTATGTTCAATCTACGACATTTTCTCTCTTCTGCTTCCTTCTTCTCACATGGGACCTCCCCATGGACTGCAGTTCCTGCAGGGAATATCCTCCTGCTTAGATATCGTGTCCTCTGCAGGCTGCAGGGGAATCTCATTTATTGCACATGGAGCACCTCTTCCCTGTCTTACTTTTCTGACCTTGGTGTTCCCAGGGCTGTTTCTCACCTTTTCTCTCTGCAGTGCAGAGGTTTGAACTTCTGTCCTGGATGGGGTAGTCCCAGCCTCTCATCATAGAGGCTACCCCTGCATTTCCCCACTAAAAAATCCTTGCCATGAATATATAGCAAGAAACAATATTCACCTTCAGGATAAACTCACTCAATATTTAGCCTGAAGATGTAGATAATAAAGTCTGTAGAGTCCCTGTAGTGCTTGTCTTCCTCAGCAGCACAGAAGGGAATGCTAACAGGTATCAGGGAAAACTAGCCCCACGTGGCATTAAGATGTTGTTTTATGTTTTATGTATACTATGCATTTGTTTCATATAAATATATTACATCTTTTATTTTGCCCCCTAAAATGTCAACTGGATAGATATTCTGGGAAAAAACAATGCAACTTAGTTCTTTGTAGCTACTACAATAATGAATTTTTAACTTTACAAAGGGTAACAGTCACACACTCTAAGAAATAAGAAATAAGACTAATAGAGGAATGGAAAGAAATAACGAAAAGCTGTGTATCCTTCAGACCATTTGTCCATAAAGAGGGTCATAACTTGTCTCTTTACCAATTCATCTAGAGCAGAGAAACACAGAATCACTAAGGTAGGAAAAGACCTCCAAAATCATTGACTCTGACCTCGTACTGAACATCCATCACCATATCAACTAAACCACATGTATACAGAAGAGTGTGGTATACTTCACATATTTTATTAGACTACTTGAATTCTAGGAAACTTCATTTTCTCTCATAGACTAAATTCAAAGATATGTTTGTCTAGACTGCCTAAAAGACCACAAACTATGTGAGTGAACAGTAGATGAAGCTACTGCTTTATTCCTCCATGTGACTTTCCCATTCTCCAGATGCCCTGACGAAGATCCTTCTGGGTGTTTGGGAGATAACTTTTATCACCCATGAAATCTCCACAGGACTGAAATGGGCATGATAGGCAAAAAGAAGGCAAATTATGTGCCATATTGCATCTATCTCAGCCCAGTCTACAAATCAAGTAGAAGCAAACCGAGATCTGGACTAAAAGACAAAGACCAAATTTTATTCCCCTGAGATTAGATGTACATCCAGTTATCTGAATGCAAAACTTAAAAAGCAGCTTAAGTGCAGTCAGAAAACCATTTGGAGTCTGGTTTGGATGCTCTAGTAATGGGTACAGGCTGACGAGGTATCTCCCACAAACCATGTTGTTTACATGTTAGAGGAACATCTGGCTGATGCTTGATGACCGTGAAGAAGAACTCACTTCAAAGGAGGAAGGCAACTGTGAAAATAATGTTTAAGATGCATGATTGCTTCATTTTTATATTTTCACCGCTTGGTCAGGTGTCATGCCAGTGAGGAAGTCATTGTCGTTCAGTCAAAATAAAAGCTTGAGCCACTGCATGACATGGGAAGGATTCAGACATCTGAAAGTGCTGAAACAGTTTTATCTTCTTTCTTTCCAGGGCATCTGAGAAAGATATTCCTGAGAAAACATTGCCAGAGAGAAAACAAACTATTGTAATTATCTCAGCTACATCAGACACATAATCTACCACTGCAATTCTGATTATGCTGGTACATAACAGAAGGAACATCAGGCACAGCACAACCCACCTCTGCTGTGTACTTAAACCAGGGTTAATTTTAGCAGGAGCCCAAACATTTTCATTGCTTGTCAAACGTAGTTGTACAAATCTGGTGTTTTTGCTGCTGGTGGAACATAATAGACTGTATTACCTACAACACAGCTTTTGAAATGCTGCTTCATGAACTTCAAATGCATTTCTGTTAATTGTGAAACCATTTATTCTGGTCTGAAAACCATATACATGAGCAACACTAATAAAAATAAAAGAAGAAATTTATGTCCATTGAAAAATGTTGCAAGGAAAATTAAAATGATGTATTGAAGCAAACCAAAGTTTTTATCAACTACTTTTCTCATTTTCTTTCTGCTGCACACTGGCTTAAAATTATTTTGATTTAAACTGCTCACAGCCATCCTGTAGTTTGTTCTTTTACAGAGGCACTGCCACCTTGGGTTGAGGGGCTCCCCTGTAGTGAGGGGGTTGGATCTGGCTGGAATCTCTGGCCTCCCCTCCCAGAGCCCACAGCCACTGCCCCAGAAAAATGTGGGGACACCAAAGAGACAGAAAGCAGCTCCTGCCTGGCTGGTGGCTCCCCAGTGATTTCTGCAATCATGACAACTGCTCACCTGTGAAAACTGGGCATTGCCACATAAACAGGGATTAGTTTCTGAACAGGCTGGCTCAAGAGAAGATACCAATAATGCAACCAGGGCTCACCATTATTACATTCTCTCTACAAAAGCACAATCTGCTGTCTTACACATTATCTTTGGGTAAGATTTTAAACATATATGACTGGGTGTTGCATTTTATCCCACCCTTCTGTCAAAAGGTGGTAGTATTGGTGAGCAGCTCACAACATTTCTGAACATGGGAAAGCACCTTCTCTGATGACTATATATTAATGAGATGATTTAATATGACAGATCAGGGACATCTTATCTGACTGATAAAAGACTGATTACATCTGCTTCAGACTATTTCTACTGAGAATGTTAAGATGAGATTTTATACAAGCCCATATATGAAATGTTCTGACAATAATACGTGAATGTTCTAACGGAAAGTGAGAATGCAGGATCAATTACCCCTGGTAACAGTCTTTGAAGAATCTGCATCAACCCCCTCTTTCCATTGTTCTGACTAATTAACAGTCTATTTTCTTAGAATTTATGTATATAACTATCAAGTCACAGTGTATTTCAGTAGCATCTCAATATTTAGAGATGTATAAAAAAAAAAAAAGGCTTGAAGAATGTTTAAGAGATTAATAGTTTCTTTCCTTCTTAATGCTCACATAATATGCAATAATGCTCATTGCAGGAAACAATCAAAACAATTCTTGTTTAACACAAAGTATAATAGCCTTCAATAAATAAACTAGATAAAATAATACAGCATTCAAAATATGGGTTGGTATTTGAATTGAAATGCCAGATCTTTGTTCTTTACAACTCAGGAAAAAACTTCTCTTGGAACTGCTGGGTTCTCAATTTTCTGGCTTCCCTTTGTCCTGTGCCTCCATTTAGGAAAGCATTTAAGCTTTTTTTTTAAGAGGGGAAAGTCCAGGTTCACTGTATTTTCCCCCTTTAAATCCTGACACCATCAGTGTTGGAAACCACTGGATGACAATCTCTGCCACAAGTACGTCAATCTTCATTTTACAAGCAGCATGGCCATGTAACTCAATGATTGCAGCTGAGGACTGCATGGGGAATTCTCCTTTCTCCAACACCCAAAAATGTTTCCTTAAGGAAAGAAAGGTCTCAAGAATTATTTTGTATGGATAGTGAATATACAAAGAGGATATCCTTATTGCTTTTTGAAGGAGAGCAAAATTACAGAAAGAAGCCCGTTAAATACATAAATTAGAAAGACAATTTTGTTGCCAGCCTCTTTCTCCGCTATCATTTTCTGCCTCATTTATTCCAATTTTTTTATAAACAGTAGAGTCTTGAGAAATCTTGAGAAATGCTCAGATACAGAAATTTTTTTCACCTGCCCCCAAAAGGAAGAGTATCCTCTGTGTTTCTCCCCATGTCATACCACCCCTCCCCACTCCCCTGGAAGACATCTGTCTTTTAAACTCAGCTCAAGGTGAGACCAGCTTGTCTATTAGGAGGTAAGGATAAAATTCTTGGACATTTTTATCACAGAGCTCATGACTGGGTATTTAGTAAAGTTACAGAAAAATTACTAGTGAAAATTGGTGATGGGGTTGGGGAAAGCATCCTCTGGAAAAAGCACAATTAGAGTCCAAAATCAGTGGGGAAATAGGTATCACAACACTTATTATGGAAATACATACACAAAAGTAAAAGTAGAAAGTCTTTGAGGGATTGGAATTTCTTTCTTATTCTAGACAATTGTAATGGTATTCTGTATTTCTGTCCTTTTCATACATGGGTGTGAAAGAAAATGTAGATTTCTCTCAAACTCAGACTGGATAGACATGTATTGATTGGAAAGCTCAGGCTCCAAACCAAGTACACATGGTAGTGTTGTTCCTTACACCCCCAGCCTTTCTGTCAGTAATCCTGCAGACTCCCTGTTGGCCATGTCCTTGGCTGTGACTCATGGCACACCAGCTGCTCTCCTCATCCTTCCAGTCTGGCTTTAGGGCGGTCACTGTCAGCATTCTCTAGGCACGCTGTGTAACCTGTTTTGAAGAATCAGTCAAAAGAACATTGAAACACAATTTATTACTGCAGTTAGCAACAGCACAAGGACCTGAGTAAAGCTTCAATTTCAGACAATTTCAAAACAGTTTTATCTCCAAGCTTAAGAGGTCCTTAAGCAGGAGGTCCTCCTCCCCTTCTTACTCCTCTATAAGCTTCTGCTGCTAACACGAAGCTCACCTGGTCACATTTATAACTGAGTAACAGGCAAGGAGACATGGACTGGCATGAGTAACCATGTACGAGTATGAGCTGGCTGAAAGGAAAGAATATATGACTGAAAGCAGAGCAGTAAAATGAAAGCGCAGTGGAGGATGAGGACAGAGTAAAAGGATGGAGAATATAGGAGGTGAGTGCCTGCTGATTTTTAATAGTTCAGCTGCCTCAAGAAAATACAGGTATAATATCATTCTTATAGTATGTTTCACTGCATCTTAGGTATGTTAATTCCAGACCTGTGGGAGTTTTAGACCACAGGTATGTTTTGAAGCCCAGATGTTTATCAATATTTGAAAATATTTTCTTCAATAATTTGTTTTATACAAGAAATCTAAAAGCAGAACAGAAACACCTTTTACATTGTTTCACAGTTTTCTACAGATATTTTTCCTTCCATGCCTGCTGAATTTGTTTTTTTGAGGTACTAAAAGAGCCACATAGCATGTAAGTTTCATCTGGTGTTTGTTTTCTTGATAGTTACTCCCTGCCTAAGCTATCAGACAATTTGGGCTTGGGACACTCAGAGGCCAAAGCCATCTACCTTCTTGAACTAAAGTGCCTTCAATTCTGCCTTACCTATAACCCAATATCTGTGAAGAAACCAGAGAAAGAAATCGTTGGGACTGGCAAAAAAAAGGCATATTGAACATTTCCTGTTTTCCTTCTCCCTAACTTTTATCAGCATTGTTTGTTTCTCTTCATCTTCCTTCTAATTTCTCCCTTTCTTTTCATTTGTATGCATTCAACATATGGAAACATTGACATAAAATAAAATTTGCTTCATTCCCAGTACTTTCTTCGACCTATCTTTAACCTACATTAATACAGATGTAAACTTGATTTTTCCCTGTTGGGCCTTTGAAATCTTTTGCTTTTGTTGTTCATAGGAGCCATAACCCTCTCTGTGTTCAGCAAAGCTAATGAAAGCATGAAATATTCATACTGCATCCCTAATTGTATAATAAAGTGGAACATGTGCTGTTACAGTTGAAAACCTCCAGTCTAATTAGCAATAGCCTAATAAATGCTTAAGTGAAACATAAAATGTTTAGTGCTACTCAACTAAATCTCTTTCCTCATTCAGTTGTATTAAAAATGACAATAATAAGGTAATTTAAAATAATATAAAACATATACGAAACCTCATATTCTTATTGTAAATATCTAAATATTAACTAAGGGGTTCCAATCAAAAATTGGCTTGTTCCATTATCACTTCTACTATATATTTTGGCTTTTTATTTTTCTTTACTTTTTTTTTAAGTGCTTCTGTTTAATTTATCATCAGCTAGTATAATTTTCTGTATTACAGGAACATAATATACAGTTGGAAAAGTCTATTTCAGTTTATAATTTACTCTGCAGCCCTGGAAAAATAATCCCAAATTTATCCTTCAAATCTAATCAAACAAACAATTTTTGAACAAAGAAATCTGAAACACCATAGTCTTCTCCTTTTCTTTTGCAAAAATCTCTGCTGAAAAATCATTTTATGGTTTCCAGGAAATATTTCTTCTGTAACAGATAGCAAGACAAGGAGCAAAGTGACAGTTTCAGTGGAAGAGCCAGCAGTGCGAAACAAAAAAATGCTTATCCATTTTATCAAAGGTTGCACATGATTTCAGACCAAAAAAATAATTTTGTACAGTCCAAACATGCTTCTACATTGTAAATATCATAACTAGAAAGATGAAGGAAAATGTTTGAATAACCAAAACATCTTTAAACAAAATAAATAACGTACATTTATTCCCCCATTGACTAATTTAACCACTACTGGAGCAACAATTGGATAAAAATGTGCCCTTTGGCCAGGGTTTTCTACAAGTGCCTATTACAGTGATTATTTTCTCTTTCTCAAAATTTGCTGATTTCAACCCCTGAGACACAATTTCAAACAAAATTAATCTGATGTAATAAAGAATAATATTATTTCTTCTCACTGCAGAGTTTCAGTGTAAGTGCTTCATAAATATACAAGCTAATTGCCTCCATTTCTTGTTATTAAAACCAACAATATTGTTGATATTATGACGTGATAGAGGTAGTGTTTTATTTTCTGTCGTTATGGGGACCATTTTTGCTATATTATTAAGGTTTTATGTGCAATTGTAACAAGTTAAATATTAGCACCCTTTGGAAGTGATGGTGTTTCCCTTTCCTTATTTATGCAATCAGAGTAAGTTGATTGACATTTAATATTGGCAATACACTGACATTTCTTTCCAATTTATTTCCCTTTTTCATGTACTGTGGACAAGTATATCTCATTGTTGAATTATTTATTCAAAATCAGGAGTTGTTTGACATTAAAATAGTGTACCATTCTGTCAAAGTGAACAAAGAACAGATTGATGAGAAAGTACATTTACATAATGAACATCTAATCCATATCTTTGTGAAATCCTTCAGGATTATTTTATCTAAAAATCATCATGAGCATGACACTTTTATTTTTATTGCTTTAAAGTGTGGGTTAAATTATGTGTCACTTGCAGATTATACTTAAAACAAATTATTGACTTTTCTCTAGAACCTCCTCAAGTTGCTTTCCCTGCTTCTTCTAAGTCACACAGAACCTATAGACCTATTATATTTGAAGCTTTATGTACCATAGATAAGCACTGAATTCCACTACAGGATAAAGTACTGAATTCAGTACTCACAAAATCCTCGGGGGGACAATTGCTTTATATTAACAGAGATCATGTTTTACTGAAGTGTTTTTTTCAGTTATTTTTAGAATTAATAACGCTTTTTAGGTATTTTTACTCTGTTTAGTAATAACTTTTTATATTTATACAATTTACAACAAGTGAAAAAAAAATTATAAAAAGAATCCACTACACAATAATCAAGTTGGAGCCATGAGGAGAGTTCTATTGATGTCAAAATTAATATTCCTGTTATAGTTCAAATTAATACCAACTTCAGTGTCAGGTTTAATAAGATTAAATAAGATTAGGTCATGAATGAACAATATGACAAAGAGCCCTTAGATGTTTAATTGTTTAAAGGATCCCTAGTCCATTTGAAGCTAATGTTCACTGCAGAGGAGCAGGAAGAAGATCATGAATCAGACAACATTAAAATGTATTTAAAATGGAGCCAGGAATTTACTGTAAGTCTTATGTGCAGACCAGTCTACTGGTCTCTCAGCAGCCAGGAAAACCTCCCAGCTTTGTGTTGTCAGCAGACTTGCTGAGGAGACACTGACCATTCATCCAAGTCACCGATGAATAACTTAATAGTGTGCCCAGTACTGCACCTTGGGGGACACCACCAACCAGACCCTGTGCCACAGCCCTCTGGGATCTGCTGTTCAACCAGTTCTCAGTCCATCTCACTGTCCACTCACCCAGTCCACACTGCCTGAGTCTGAGTGTGGTGTGAGAGCTGCTTTCTTCCAGCCACCTCCCCAATCGCCACAACCGTTCAAAGACCATCGGGAATGACCTTGCCGTGGTGCCCACCACCCTCAGCATTATTGGATTCATCAGGGCCCATGGACTTGTGGATGTCGAGTTTGCTGAGGTATTCTCTAACCCAGTCTTCCTTGAACAAGGGAAAATCTTCATTTCAACATTCCTTTACCCTGGTCTCCGGAGCCAGAGATTTATGAGAGCTGGCTTTGTTACTCTGCAGCCATTCAGAATGACCTCAACAGGTTAGAGAGACAGAGTACTGATTTTCTAGTTCTGAAGCTCACCTGTTTTTATAAAATTCACTTGTTTTTAAGTGTCTCCCACCTTTTTGTCATGAGTAGCATACTATTACTCTTGAATTGAGGAATTGACAGCTACAATCACATGGCACTCCACATCTACATATGCACACATGCCCCAAACCTATTATCAGATCATATTGTTTTGGAAAAAGACCTATCTATAGACCAATTCCTTCAGAAAGTTGTCTTCTTCTCATTATTACTGTAGGAAGATATGTGCTTTTCTCATCAATCTAACTGTCTTTGCCTTGTTCAAAAGGATTCAGTGAGGTTGCAATTAACAGTTTCAGTTAACGTGGAACTATTTGTTCCTTCCCTTCACAGTGGTAGCTTTTGCAATTAGTCTAGCAGTGCCGAAAGAAACACTTAAGTAGAGAATAATCACAGCCAGATCTGTCTAGCAATGTTCTACTTTCAGTACAAATTTTGCAGTAAAAATTAAATACATAAAATTTAAATGATAATTTAAATTATAAATATAATATAATCATAATTATATTTATAGGATTATAATTATGTTTATCTGATTAAAAATATTATATAATATATACTATATAAAATACAATATAAATATGCAATATATAAATTATAATTTGTTAATCCCAAATAAATCCAGTTTTCTTAGAATGAATCAGTAAAATACAGTGAGATGGTGTATTTTGACATGAAATTTGCCCAGCCACTGACTGGGCATACATTTTGTTTTAAAGATAAATTTCTAAATAAGTGATAAACATTTAATATGACCTTAACATAAAATAATTTATTATTTTAAAGATATGACTACAGAATTTGACAAATAACTTGATCCTTTGAAGACATAGACAGCAAGGGAATATAATATATTTTACTGCGGTGTTAATAATCATCCATGGCACATACCATATACACCTGTAACACACTTGAATCTTTCATTAATAATTAATTAATCCTAAATAAATTATGTATAAATTTAGTGTAAGGTACAACCCTGAGGCTGATCATAACCATGAAGAATCAAGTGTGAATCCTACAACAGATTTTCCCTATTAATCCAAATTTTCTATATAGAAGAAGGTTATTTAATTGCAAGTGAGGTAAAACAATTGTAAGCCTTTATTATTACAACAATGTCTCCTTCAGGACTTGAAGATAATGATGATATTCCCATTTGCAGCCAGCTGCTTCCCTGAGGTTGCTGTGGTAGAAAATTTGCTTCTTTATACAAGTGAACATTTATATGCAACAATAGCAGTCTGGAAATGCCATACTGAGCTTAAATAACTCTGAATAACAATGTTTAGGAATCACAGTTGCATATTTTTCTCATTTATCCAGTAAAAGCATAGTGAATCAGATTCTTGTGATTGAAGAAGCTTCATTAAAAAATGCTTCAAGGTTCTTTATCAAAGTTTTATGTTTCTTGTTAAAAAAAATAAATAATGGGTACCTTAAATAGTTTATTTCCTTCCTTCTGTGCATGGTATCACCTGCCTTGATGTACTGACTGTCCTGCAGATTCATTTTCTGATGCCTGACTTTTCAGGTCTACCTGCCACCCTTCACCTCATTCATTTTAAGAAATGAGGCGCCTTGGTGTTACCTACCTGCTTTGTATTAAACCAGGATTCAGGATCTTGTCTCTTTTCCAACAAAGGCCAATCTAGAACTCATTTTTCCTAACATTCTTTTGTACCTAAATTACAAAAACTTTCTCTGGTTCTCTTTACATACCGTCCTATATCAGGGGAAAATAATGATATTCATCCAGAATCAGCCTCAAGGCTTTTACCATGGTGATGGAAACCAGCTGTTCAACTCCTGAATTCTCTGGAGGCAAGCAGACATTTATTTAAAAGGTATCTAGATTGCAGAAGAGTCAGAAAGGCTGTTATAGCTGATCAAATAAAGCGAAAATGATTTGTTGAATAATTTATTTGACAAATACGGACAAAATCTGGCCAATACATTGTTCATCAGATAGTGCATGCAAAACTAAATTGAAGAAAACAACCCTCAACAGCCACATGCCAACATATATGAAAATCTGTTTCTGGGTTATATTGAGAAGAATTTAAAAGAATTCCCTTGAAGGGACCAAAGGAAAGGTTCACAGGTTAATTTAGGCATTTAAGTTTATTGGTCCCAAAACCTCTAGGTAGAGAAAGTCCATAATATCCTATCTTTCATCACTATACCCCCTATATAGCTAGCCACCTTCCACATTTTTTCAGAACTAATTTATTTTTATCAGATATAACCAGTTTTGTATATATTTCACATTTAGGATCCACAGACAAGGTTTTCTATGCTTATTCATATTGAAGAGCCTGTTCTTAGGACATAATTATGAATTCCTCTAGGGATGGAGTCCAAATATCTTGAGGCCCTCTGCTTTTATTCAAAGCTCAAGGGAAGGAAATGTGACCTCACTTACACCATAACTTATGGTTTAATGATACAGGAGAAAGAATATTTTTTTTTCTTTCTGGGAGTTAAAGAACTTATATCCTAGTTCTCAGGGGAGGGTCTTTAACTACTCTTGACTTTGCCAGATTGAGAATTAAACAAATGACAGAAAACCAACACAATCATTAGAATCCCTCCTTAGTCTTAGTTTCTGACATTATGCATATGCTGAAAAACTACTCTTTAGAAGTTCAGATAAGGCCAGATGATGTGATATGAGAAAGAAGCAGAAAGCACTGTGACACGACTGTGATGTAGAAATGCCACTTATGTTACATTTCTCTCTTCTTCTTTCCTTCAACACTGATGTACTCCCTCACAAATAAACCTATGACTGTTTAAGGTTGCGTCTTTGCCAGAACAGGTTAAACCAGTCTAGCTTTTCACTGTGGTGAAATTACATAGTTTCAGTTGACAATTTGTTTGGAAAGCTTAAAGTTGCAGCTGAGAAACCTGTGTGCACAATGTTTGTTAACAGTGAACTAGATGCCTCAAGTATCTGATGGAGGGAACATTAAAAGCTATGAGTTCTTTCATCCAAAAGTCAATAAAATGTTAATCCTGTTTCTGCAGTTCATTGCTTCAGGTAGGGAAAGCTGTTCTCCCCCTCCTTGGCCATGAGGGACACTTTGAAAATCACAAGGAAAGACAAACTTAAGTTTCTTTCTGTGGTTCATGTAGCTTTTTCTGGAGAGCATTTTGTGGAATATAATCTTGCCTTGGATTACTTCAGGTGATACATATGAGAGTGTCAGGCAACACTGCACCTTTTTGTGTCCTCTGATTCCTCAATACTTGTGAAGTAAAAGCTTTGTAGCTGTGGAATATAACTATGTAGTTAAGATCAGGAAAAGAAGATGAATTCATTAACTATCTTCTACATTAATCTTATTTTGAAAGAGAACTGACCTTTGTTTCAAGCAGTATGCCACCAGTTAAAGTTCTTCCCTTTTTCCATGGGTTGAGATACAGGTCCAACAACTTCACAGGGCTCTTTCAAAACCTATATAGCATAAATTGTTTCATATAAAAAGAATTCAGATTAACATCTCAGTCTATTTAAATAGCAAATATTTGTTTTAAATAGGTGACATAATGGGTTACATGCAGCACAGGGCTCTTTTATCACGAGCAGTGTATGAACAGAGGAAGAAGTCCAGGAGCTGCCTGCCCAATAGCAAACATCTGTAAAGTCATCAGGAGGCAGAGTTTGCCATACTTATGGACACATCTGGTTGCATATTTTCTTATGAAGGAATATACAACAGGCAGTGACAGATCACTTGCTGAAAGTAACCTCCTGAGCAATGTTTAGCTTCTCAACAGCTGTGTTTAGTTGAGGATTCCAGCTAAAGATAGCAACATTTACAGACACTAGAGGCTGAAAACTGGGATTAAATGCTTGATAACTTTCTTTAATACTCAGCTAGATGATTCATATTAATTGCACTGAAGCAGATTTGCACACAGTCTAGGTTTACGTAATGATTTGATACAGGTATATTAAGTATTTACTTTAGGGGAGGATTGCAGAAAGTGTCAATGTGCAGTCTCTCCTTTCTTTTCCTCTTCCTATCATATTCTGTCCAGCTTTCCACACACATGCTGCATTTTTTAGTCCAATTTCCTCTCTTCATAAGCTTCTATGAATGCTTAAAAAATATGCACTTCTAAAATAAGATCCCAGAAGCTCTAGCATCTGCTGCATTACTAGTAACCGCTCACTGCAATATCTAATGTGACATAAATCAAGGGAAAGAGAAAGGCAGAGAAGGTAAATTTTTCATTTACAGTAATTAATCCAGTGAATTTGTTCAAATAAAATATTTTCATTTTTTTCATTATGCTGCAAAGTCCTAGAACCATGTATGAGATATTGAAATATGGAAGCACAGCTATAAAAAGTAAAACTGTATATAAACACTTGAAAAGACCTTATTGTTCAAACAAAATCAAAACACACAAACAAAGAAACAAAAAAAGAGGGAAGAAATCCCAAACTAACAAAAAAACCTCACAAAGACACTTTTAAAGAAACAGCAAAAGAAAAACCCTCATCCTATGCTGCCTTTAGACAAACAGAGTTTTCTGCTCTGGACTCAAGACAGAAGGTAATCCCATTATTTTGAGCACTGGTAAAAGCAGCTATTTTTTGTTTGATTTAGGTTTTTTGGGGGGGTTGGGGATTTTTTTTTTGTTTGTTTCTTTTTTTCAGTCTAGTGAAAAGAGTCACATGCTTAATTGTTATTCATAGTTGAAGTTCTTGCTATTCAGAATCAGGTGTTTTGTCTACAGAAGAGATAATTGCATTTCAAATACCTGATCACACCAGTTAGACTACAAGCACTTCACCTTAAAGTCTTGCATACCTTTTGATGTGAGGCTACCACTCTGATGTACAAAAACTGAGACCCACATACAGGTTCTCCTGTGGTTTTGCTCTGTCTCATATATTTACCCTAGAAAATAAAAGTCTGACTAGCCTTTATCTGTGTCTGCAAGGTAAATTGCAGGTAGTTGAAAAACAGTCAATGTGATGAAGGCCATCACAGCATTGATGTATTGCTCATCCTGAAATAATAAACCCTGAGAAGAGCCAGAAATACCTGCTCATGTTGCTGCAGTAAAACAGCTACATGATTTTTGGATTGATGTCACACTACCCAGGTCTTGCTGGCTCAGAGATTGAATGAAATGAGAATCTGTTTCCTGCAATGTCCCATGCAGACATGCATTTTGATTGACTTTTTCCTTACGCTAACTTTAGTGCAATTTCTCCAAACACAGGCTTCAGTGGGCAGAAGCTTTCAGAGTATATTGATACCTTTTGTTTATAATTCCTTTAAAGTCTGATTATAGTGCCAGCTCCTCTGCCATACCAGAGACTTGTCTACTACAGCTTTATCACTTTTAATTCCAACCTAAATATTATTAAAGAAATGTAGTACATTTTAGTTGTGGCACTCCTTATGTGGCATATGTAGCCACCATATGTATCTTTAAAATGGTTTGTTTTGACTAAAATATGTGTGTTCACACAACTATCACATGCCATTTTTACCTATAAAACATAGCATTTTAGCATGTCTACATCTTGCCATCTTTCCTCAGCCACCAATGCAAACTGAGGAAGTGATCTGGGACATGGGATAGGAAGCTGCCTCTTTCAGACTACTAGCAAGAGAACTTCAAATAGAGTTCTCTTTTTTCAGTAACAGAAGCACTCCAACAATGCTGCAAAGAAAAGGAATAAGAAAAGGAACACAATTGAAGGAGTCTTTTTGCATAATTTTACTCCATTGTAATATTTCTTGAGGGAGGGATGTTCCTTCAGGACAATTTAACAGCATTTAGTTCCTTAGATGTACTTAGTGGCATACTTATGCAATCAATTTCTTCATTGGTAAAGCCCTTCCCTGCTCTCCTTGACACCAGGAAAGTCTTGCATAGAGTAACTGTCCTGTTTTCAGCTGGAATAGAGCTCATTGTCTTAATTGCTGGAACAGTGCTGTGTTTTGGATTTAGTATGAGGGTAATGTTGATAACACATTGATTTTCTTTCAGTTGCTGAGTAGGGACAATAGTAAGTCAAGGAGTTTCAGTGTCCCATGCCCTGCTAGTGAGGAGCTGCACAGGAAACTGGGAGGGAGCATGGCTGGAAGAGGTAACCTGACCTGGCCAAAGGGATGTTCCACACCACAAAACACCATGGCCAGTATATAAACTGCAGGAACAATTGTATTGTGCATCACTCCTTTCTCTTGGGTCTTATTCCCATCTCTCTTTTTCATTGTTATTGTTATTACTATTATTATTAGCATATATTTTAATTTAATTTTTAAACTGTTGTTATCTCAAGCCATAAATTTACCATTTTTTCCCCTCCCAGTTGTATTTTTCACTGGGGAGAACTGAGGAGCGAGTGAGTGGGTGCATGATGCCTAGTTGCTGATGGTAGTTAAGCCATGACAAATTTTTGACAGAGTTTAACATAGTAAAACTTGTGTTATTATGGATATTTATGGGTCAAAATCATTAAATTGCTCTTGACTTTAAAACACCTGTCAAATGAAGGCCAAAACCGAATTAAAATCAACCCACATCATCCAAGTCAGTATAGAGCTGTGTAGATTTTTCTCTGGTAATATAGAATGACTTCTTAAAACAACCTTGCAAGGTAGGAAACACTTCCTATAAATAATTCTTATGAGTGAAGTTACACAAGACCACTAAACCAATCACTATGAAAAGGTCCTGCTCTTCTTCTCTTTTTATTTTCTTTCCTGGTTTTTTGTTTTGTTTTGTTTTGTTTTGTTTTTTTACTTAACCAATTTGACTCAACACAGCACTATACGCTTCAATTCCAGGGTATAAGAGGGATTTTTTTTTATTGTTTTCATGACAAATCCCCTCATCATTAAGCTCCAGAGGCCATATAAGAAGAATAGTGGATTGCTGAAAGGAGAAGTGAAGATACTTGCTCTCCATTTCCTACAGCTGCACCCTAACTATGTCTGTGGATATCACTGATGTCTACTGGGAGTGCTCTGTGGACCTGGCACCTTGTATGTAATAAAAGTTTGAACTTACTTATCTGAACAATAAATTATAAACATTTCTACTCCCCACCACATCACATATGCTCTAGGACATCTGAATATCAGCAATGCCATCCTTATATATTCTCCCTTTTAGTGAGAAAAAGGTCTGATCCCCTCTTAGTACAATTTATTTTAATGAAAAAAATGAAAATATGCTCTTCATTATATGATCTCATCCTGTTAGTCACAGACATCTTTCCAACCCCTCCTTAAGAATACAGCACTTAAATAATTAGTCATACTAAGGAACGGAGAAAGGTGGTACTATGGCAGGTGATTACTAATAAGTCAGAAAAGTGCAGTCCTCAGTTGAGAAAATGGTAAGGTGGAGCAGAGTGAAGAACTTTGGCATATATCTTCAAAAATATTCCAAGTATTTTCTTTGCAATTACAGCAAATATCACTTTGAAATTCATTTGTGCAAAACAATGTGTCTTTTTTTTCCCTGTAGGCTGATAGTACCACCTAGAACTTGATCTGTCTGTCATACAAAACCATGATTAATTTTAATTGGTGACGGAAACTGATTATAGATTTTGTCTTAAAGCTGACACATTTCATTACTTTTAGAAGAGACAGACTTTGTAGACCCCTGATCTTGAGTCTGTGTTTACAGATGATGAGAAATAAGGTTGTAAGAGAATCTTACAAGAGAGTTCAAAGTCAAAACTGGCAAGGGCCTCTGGGCAGCTACAGACATTGAAGAAGAGAGGAAAGAAAATGGACTCCAAGGGTGTGTTTTCATCACTGGATTAAGGAGCTATAAAACTGGGCTGCTGCTACAAATAGCATTCCTCCTCCCTTTCTGAGATCCTGCACAGATCATCTCTCTGACTCAGGTGAAAAACAAGGGATTTATTTATCTGCAGTCAGATATCTGACACTTTGACTCACTGAAAAGCCTCACAAACCAAGTACTGATGGAAGTGATGATTGTGAAAGCTACCCTAAGAGACTATGATGGAATTTCAGAAGCTCAGAAACTCTTGACATTATTTTCAAGATTAATGCAAACAGTGTGTTCCTCCTCTCAGGAAGTGACTGGTTTATTTCTCTGAGGTTTATAATCTCATCTAACTAATTGTAGTGATTTTAATTTCTTCTCTCCATCTTAAAAAATCTACGTTGTGATTTGTTTTAATAGCTAGTTCATAAACCGTATTTATTATTTTAAAGGATTTTGTTATGCTTTCCCATCTGCTGCACATAGTATACAAATTCTGAATATTTGGCAGAAAAGACTTGATTTAAAATATGAAATATTTATTCACACTCTCACCTTTCTTTATTGAGCCCTGGAATCTGTAGTGTAACAGAATTTATCTCAGTTGCCAAGTTCTCACTCACAGTGGCAGGCCACAACAATTTTGCCAGCCTAAAGGAAACGTGCAGGAAAAAGGTGCCATACATGTTTCTATGCTACTGACCTCCAGAGAGCCAGTACAACACCTCTGAAAACCATTGAAACTTCCCAATGTATTAATGCCTATTAATGCCCTGAATGAACTGAAAAAACATGAAAATTCCTTAATGGCAAATGTAAATTAAAACATAGTCTATAATTACATTAATTAATAATTTTGACCAGGCTTCTGGCGGATTCATTCAACTATGGATGCCAATAGGTCCAATGAGCTATTAGGGATGTCAATGACTAGCCCAGTTAAAGAATGTTTTATAAATTTGCCTATTTTTCCTTTTTTAGTTTGATCACCCTCTTCACTGCACAAAGAATTTGTAGTGAAAAGGCTTTGATAAAAGCATTTAATATTGGCTAAATTCTCTTAATAATAACTTTCTTATGCAATGAAATTAAATAAATCAGTTCTAAAGCCACAAGGTAATGACAGAGGAAGTAGACTGAATAAATTTCCCAGGTAACCAGGAGCTGCAGAAGATGGTGTCTCAAGACCACCATCACAGCAACCGAGCAAATTCATGAAGCAGAGGATCAGTAGAGGAAGTCAAGCTACTATCTTGAAAACTCTTTATGGATTAAGATATCCTTAATATAATTAACTTTACAAATTCAGGTATTGCTCTGTGCAATATGCTTCTAGACTTGGAAATCAACTTTTTTACAAAAATTTTGCTTTTCTCTTACATGTCTTTATTCAAGAAATTCTTCAGCTTTCTTCTCTCTGTCTATGAAGAGGTTTTAAGTATGGCTAAATATTTAGGGTTGACATAAGTGTTTCACTGTTGCTGTGACTTGAAAAACCAAGAGGATAAGACTCCAGAGCTGCACTCATGAGTCCATTCTGTTGATAATTCATTTGTCTGAAATTTTCTCATCTCTGAGTATTTTGATCTGGCAGTGTCTTAAATTTTGAGGCACTCAGATCAGTAGGGACATTGCAAGTCCTACTGTGCATATATAGGTGCAGTCACTTCTGGCGTTTCCAAATTCCTTTATTTTGGCCATACCATACAGTAGTAACTCAAACCAATCTTAAAAGCACCTAAAAGCACTTCCTTGGCCACTATGCTCTCAGACTTTTTACTGCTTTTTTGTTTTCTCCTGTAAGTGTGCCTCAGTGTTTTTTCTCTCAGTCCCAAATATCTTGTGATCTGGAAAGACTAGAGAGACTTTGTTTTTTAATATGAAAATGTGTTTACAAAGTAGATTTACATTGTCATTATAGAAACAAACAGTTCTTTAACTCAGTCTAACTAGAGAAGCTCTTATTTCATAGTTATGTAGTTGTGACATTCAAAAAAGAAGCTCCAGTACAGCTTAAGAATAGTTCCAGCACAGCTTTGTCATTAGCATAGAGTGATGCCACAAAACTGGTATCTCCAGGCAGTGTTATCCTTCCAAGTGCAGAGCAACAGTATGCAAATAATGCAAATAATAAAAGAAAAATAACACATACAACATGGGCTGCAAATACCATTAACGAACTATATTTAATTTGCTAATTCAAGCTTCCAGCAGGACAGGAACTTATTTCAAATTTTTCACTGAATTCCCTAATACCTACTACTAGGCCAGAGAGAAAAAGAAAAGCTTGGTTCTGCTTCTCATGCAGTCATTTCAGGATAATATTGGTGGACAATCTGAGTGTTTTGTCCTCTTGATTCACCCTCTCCATCCTGACTCTGTGAAGGCTTATGCTATGAGTTTGCCTGCCTCAACATGTAACTATCCAAATGGAAGGTTTCTAAGTAAAGCATACTGATAAGAGACAATCCCTGAATGACCACACAATGTAAAATCATGTGGTGATATTTGAGGCAATTTCAGATGACCCATTATGGGTTTTGGCACAGGGTAGGTCTAAAAGCAGTAGAGACTTAACAATTTGAAGCTGCAGTTGGGCTAAATAGCACGGACTTTAATTTCTTTCAGCCTAGAAGTCCTTATTCAACCCTAAACCCTTCAAAAGAAAAGAAAAATAAATGAGATTTGTCCAGCTTTATAAGCTAAACCTATAAGAGCAATAAATCATCTGGAGTACACAAAAATAAATACAGCCTTGCTTGCTACTGATTTGTGTCTTACAGTTGGCAGTGACCTGATTGGAGATGTTTCCCTGTGTATGGACAGAACCTGAGTCCCTCCTTCACCCTCATATTCTGCCATATGTAAGAAATGGAGAACTCACCCTTTTCCTCAGTAGGAAGGTATCTACAAACCGTGTCTTTTCTTCTCTCAGATGTCTGGCTGTTTAATATTTGGAAGCATGGTTTAAAAGGTTTTATTTTATTTTAATTTTAGAGGCTTTTTTAGTAGTAAGGAGGAGAGAGACAGACATTTATTTAAGGGTATATTTGCATAAGCTGCATCTTCTTAGTACTTAGGACATAGCTTTGTTTTCCAAAAAAACATGCCTGTGCTCTGAAAGTTAATGATAGCTTTAAGATAGTGAGCATAACATCAGTACATACAAGCAACTGAGTAGTCAGCAATTCACATCTAAACATTAAGGCATATCTGAAATGCTTAATTATTACAATAATAATTTCAAATGTATCAGTATTGGCAAATAAGCATAAGTAGACATGATAGTATATCTCATGCTGAGCTGTTCAAAGATTATCAGCCTGTAACACCAGAGAAAAAATGTTACAGACTGGCATTCACACCAGAAACAAGGAAAACCAGAAATTTATTGCCAGTCAGAAAAATAATCAGAACTGAAGCAAGCAAAAAATTTGACAAACCTTGAGTTAAAATCAGTTCTAATTTAATGTAACAGACATTTTGATAATGCAACACAATTTAAATCCTTTGATAACTCTAAGAAGTTCTACTATTTGGTATAAAATTCGTAAAGAATAAAAAATGTCTGTGACATTCAGACATTCTGCATTCTTCATCTTAATGAAGCAGATAATTCAGCTCAATCATTTTTTAAAAAATTTTTGTTGTACCCCAAGATAAAAAGCAGAAAAAATATTTAGAGAAAAACTTCAGTCAGGAATCTGGGCTTAGTATCCTCTGACAATATCTTATAAGCTATCTATGATTTTTTAATCAAACTAAGCACTACCATGAAATTTCCAAAGGCTGTGTCTAATTTTCCAAGTATCTAGAAACCCTAAGCACCTTAGATTTATGAACGTGTTCAAGGACTCTCCAGAGTCTTATAGAACCTCAGGTTAGCATTGCTGAGTTCTGAGACACAAGACTTAAATACGTTTATTTATCTTGCAGTTCTTTTAGAACTTTATCCACTGAAAATAATGGAAATTCACCAATTTTGTTGTCGGCTTACATTTATTAATGCATGCTGATGTGTTTTATTTATACTAGGATAGAATTTCTCTTGCTACAGTAGAATTTGTCCTCAGATATTTATAAAAGTTTTAAACATTGCAGGCAAAGCAGACATAATAATGGGAAAAAATATCATTTTCTGTTAGGTTAAAAACAGATGATGAAATTACTCATGTGAAACAAAATGGAAATTGTTTTGCATCTTCTGGCAAACCAAAAAACTAAAATGTTACTGTAAAATAATTTCATTAACCTGAACCTAACAATTAAATCCTATTTGCATATTCTCTTTATTAAGTTAATATATCTTAACTACAAGACCAAACCCTGCTCCAAAAAAACATTCGGTATAAACATGCAATGAATTTTAAAAATTAAGTGCTTAGTTTAAAAGATATGAAAATTAAATTCCTAGTCTTCTATGGAAACATATGCTCTCGCTTTCTTAGAGTAACTGGTCAGGAGCCTTCCACAAAGATTGAAATGTAGATTAAAGAGATAAGTTGATAGAGAACTTTGAAAGGTTAGAGAAAAAGGGAGATTTCATAGACCTTCCAGGCAGACTGGTCCGTAGAGGTTTTGCAGATAGACCAGCCTCAACCTACTGGTGAAACTTAATGACATGTGTAAGATATATAGGACTAGATACCATCCAGCAAAGGGCTTTACCAGCAGTCACTTCAGCTTGTACTAGAACATACTATCAGTTATTGCAGTTTTTACTTTCCTTTTAGCCGTTCTTTGATGTGCTTATGGGTGATAAGGGAGGCAGGCAAAGGGAATCTATAAATAGGTAGGTAGGTAGGTAGATAAATAGATAGATGATAGATAGATAGATAGATAGATAGATAGATAGATAGATAGATAGATAGATAGATAGATAATTTATTATTTCTTATACTACATAAGATTTTTTTTTTCCAAAGAAAAAAATGCTGCAAAGTATAAGCTGTGTCAAAACAAATAACTGAATGGCTTCAAGTATGCAAGTGTTCCCAAGGCAGAGAGGTAAAGGCAGTGCCCAAAGATCTGCTTCATTATCTCTGTCACCTCTGTAGTCTTAGGCATGTGAGTGATCACTGAATACAATTCTTTTTTTTAATTTTTTTGTTAATAAACTGTTTATTTGTTTAAGGAGCTCACTGAAGATGGTAGAAGAGTCAAATTATAGCAAGAGGACCATAACAAAACAGAATCATGCATTATATTGACTATAATCCAGGACCACAGCAACTTGACATAAGCAAGGACACAATTGCAGACCAAATAGCAACCACCAGAATTATCAGCTCCTTTATCTGTGATTCCTGAAAACAATTAGGGAATTCCATACCCACAAAAGGGAATTTAACGCTTTCATATGAAACTAGTTTATGTGACTCGTTACATCATAATATTTTTGCTTCATTCTACAGTAAAACTTGTCACAAACATTCTTACTTTCTCTATATATGTGTTGAATAGGAAGCATTTCATTTAATAATGATGAGTAATAATCTACAGCTTATTTTCCCAGGTCATTTAGTTCTTTTATGTGGTGATGAAGAAGTTTAATTTTGTCACTGTCATTACCAAGACAAAAAAAAATAAAGTACAGTAAGGAACTTGTCTGTACAATCAATCTGATGTTTTAATATGCTTGGGTTGGCACATTTGACTTCAGTGTATAACCTTGAAATAAAACCAAAGCAGTATTATACAGGCTTTGAATATCTCAGTCTGATTAGGGTTGAAGCTCTGAGAAATTTTTTTATATCCCAGAAAATCTGAAACATATCCTAAAACTGCACATCATAAAGTAGTTTTAAAAGCAACATATTTATTTAAGAAATGCTTCAGTAGCTAGTAATAGCAAGCAAATTCAGAAAAGTTGTTTAGGTAGCTAGCCCCATTAGAAGAATTTAAGGCCAGTCTATGGAGACTGATGACATTCATCCCAGATTAGTAAGAGAGCTGGGTAGGTTACTGTGAGACCTTTCTCAATTATTTATCCATAATATTGGAGGTCTGCAGAGATCCCAGTCCACTGGAAGCTAGCAGATGTTATTCATACTTCAAAAAGGGCAAGAGAAGATCCTCGTAATTATAGGCCTGCCAGTCTTACTTTGGTTTCTGGTAAAATTACAGAGAAGATTATTCTGTGAGGTACTGAAAAACTCATGAAAGACAATGCAATCATCTGTTAAAGCTAACATGAGTATATGGAGGGAAAGTCATGCCTTACTAACTGAGTATCCTATTATAACAAAGCTACCTTCCTCCTGGATGGAAGCAAGATAGTGGATGTGTCGTTGAATGTTGGGTTATTTTCATTTTAACAAAGCTTTTGACACTGTCTCTCACAGTATTTTCCAAGCCAAAATGTCCAGCACACAAATAAATGCATACACTCTGCAATGAGTGAACAACTGGCTGAAGGGTTGGGCTAAAAGAGTTTGTACTAAATGGAGTAATATCTTCCTAGTAGCCAGATATTAGTGGGATTCCACTTGACTCAATTTTAGGAGCCCTTTTATTCTCTTCAATATTTTTATTAATGACCTGAACAAAGGAGTTGTGTGCACAGTAAGTTTGCCAACAGTACAAAATTTGGATAAGCTGTTTACCTGCAAGAGAGATCTTGATGGACTAGAACCTTGGGCAGTCACCAACCACATGAAATTTTACAAGGACACATGCCTGATTCTTCACCTGGAACAATGTGATCCTGGATATATGCATAGAATGGGGGGACAAGGGCTGCAGTGCAGAAAGGAATATGTTTTTTTTAATTGATGGAAAACTCAATATGAGACAACAATTTACCTTGGAAGAGAAAAAGTCCAAATATATCCTGGGGTGCATGAAGTACAGTATAGCTAAGCAATGGAAGGGAGTGATTGACCCACAATACAGCATTGGTGCAGCCTCAACTTACCTCTTGATTGCAGTTTTGAGCCCCGCAATATAAGAAGGATATAGAAATATTAGAAAGTGTCCAGAGGAGAGCAACAAAGATCATTAAAGAACTAGAGGAAAAGACTCAGGAGGAGTTTCTGAGGATATTTAGTTTGTTCATCTTAGAAAAAAAGATACTGAGATATGACCTCATTACTGTCTACAACTTCACAATGAAGGTGAGTAGAGAACGAAGTGCTGATCTTTTACCTCGTTTTTGTTGAGGCATGTGAGGCCATGGCTTAAAAAGCTGTGTCATGGATTACATCAATTCACATTGGATATTAGGAATATACAATTTCCTGAGAAGGTGGGTCAATCAATAGCACAATCTCCCCAGGTAAGACTCCATGGCCCAAAGTCTGTTAGTCTTCGAGATATGTGTGTGCAATATTCTTTCATATATGTTTTTACCTCTAGGATTTTTTTGTGTGGAATCAGAATTTGGATTCGATCTTCTTGTGTCCCTTCCAAATCAGGATAATCTATGATTCTGTCATTCTAATGAGAGTCCACAAACTTCAGGAATTGGTCCTTAGCAATTTTTAATTGTTTGCTTTTTCTCACCAGATTTTGTGTTGTTGGATGTTGTTGATGTGGGAAAGACTTCATAGATTTTCTGATTCTTCTAGGGAAGGAAAATGTAAATATGTACTGTACTGTAAATATGCCACCCTCACAAAGGAAGGTTTGAGACTGAAGATGAAACACAAAATACTAATGTATTTATCTGGAAAAGGAGTACATTTTCTTTCTAATAGGCAGAGAGAGAAGAAAGAACAACCTCATTGCCTGGTGAAAGCAGTGTCAAAACTACGGAAATTAGAAAGAGATTAATCTAGCTTTCAACTCTTTCTGATGGTAATGTGGATTTTTTAATTGATTAGTTTTATTTACAAGATTATTAGTTACTTACAAGGATTAAACTCTTTCCACATGATGAACAAGCATTTAATGGGTCAAAGAAAGTTCATTAATTCGTTACTAGCCCCATGTCAGGAAATGATATTGCTTATGCTCTATTATAGAATTTTTTTAGTCAGCCATGGCAGAAATCTTGAAAATTCTTGCTCAGTTGCAGGTAACAGACACTCCAATAACACAAGACTCATTTAGTCCAAATCTTCACCAGTATGTTGCATTAAATACTTCAGAAACATGTCCAGTCAAAATTTAAGTGTTAGAGAGAGAGATAGCACCCCCAGCTTCTTTCTCAAGAGTCAGTTTTGCACTCTGATAGGTGTCAGGGACTTGAAATACCCAATTTACAGCACAGGAGTTCTGATATGTACACAATATTGTAACTTTCCAGAAATTTGTTTGCAGTTTTTACTTACATTCAAGCCCATTTTCCATTGTTTGTTTGTGTTAAATAATCTGTATGTTGTCATGGGTTTTGCATCATTTAAATATGAACAGACTTTTTCCATGTTTCATCTTGATTATTATTTAAACATGCTAAATGTATTATCTAGCTCTTTCAGTCTTTCCCCATGTATTATTTGATCTGTCTTTTTTCACCAGTTATACGATTTTTTTGCCATTTCCTTTAAATTTGTCAATATCCCTCACCAGTGAAGAGACAGAACTAATTGTAATGGTTTGGGTGTATGTTCTAAGCAGTTACATACCAAAGCATTATTAAATTGTTGATTTAGTCGTGACGATTTTTGTCAGGAAAGGATGGTGATTTAAATGCTAGCCTGGGAATCAAAAAATTTGCACTTATTTCTCTGAAAAAACAGAGATACCCTCTGCAATTTTAGGGAAAACCTATAGGGCCAAATACTAATGAGGTCTTTAAGGCAGACCTTTACTGTGCTTTGCCAGGCAAGACAATGATCACTGAGCAGCCTGTGTGGGATCTCTGCAGCAACTTATAGTTTGAGTTCTAGCTTGAAATAAGTCTGTATTTATGCTAATGAACTGTGTTTTTATATTTCCAATACACCTGTTCCAGGTGAATTAGCACAACCTTCATACTGTGTTAAATTGGCTATTGGCTTGGTTGGTTCTTTTCCATAGCAGGACAATGCTCAGTGAGCATGTTAGCCATGTATTTTAATGCTATTGCTGTCTCTCTACATCCATGTGAATGTTATGTGTTAGTGCTCATGTTGTTTCATAAATTAAGATGACAATCTGATCTTCAATAAGATGTAAGGGTATATGTCTCTTTCTGCTACCAGCCCTGGGGTCTTTACAACTCAGTGTTGAGAATGACAAAAATATGACCAATCTGAAAGATTGCTGCTATGAGGTTCAGGTACTTAACGAAACCTTGGCCCCTATTCTCTAGGCATGCAGTTTACCACTTCAGTTCTCTGTTGAATGGGGATGAATATGGTGACAAAGCTGGAAACATGAAAAGTGATGCATATCTGAAATTATGTTCCTTTGCACAGCTGGCATTCTGTTCAGGAAATACTACCTCATTCTGTGTAGAATCCACAGTCCTGAATTCTTCTTTTTGTAGGTATCTACAGAAATTCTCTTAAAGAAATGTTCTTTCATAATAACAGCCAAGTAGTTAGAACACTTAGGAGAAGAGAAACACCAGGAAGGGATCTTAACAGCATTCAGCTTTAGACTTTTAGGTATGACTAAGATATGAGGTCAGTCACCTTAAGATTCCTGTATAATTATTGCAAAAAGACAAGCTCCTCTAGGGGATTATTCAGAGCAGGAATTCAACTTTGAGAGACAAGTAAATTATATACCTAAAGTTAGGAGGATTGAATAACCTTGAGTAACCTTGAATTGCGGATGCAATTGCTTGGTTTGAAGAGTTCCTAGCCAACAGTCTGTCAAAAGTTTAATGTCAGCTTAAAATCCCCTTTAGCCCCTTAAATAAAAAATATTCATCAAGTCAGAGATGGAAGAGTACTGGTAGAGTTCATAGAGCTATATGACATGAGAATACTTCAAAGTCCAAGACCTAGACTCTTAAAGGAGAACAGAAACTATGACAACAAGGCATAGAAGTCTCAGTCTATAAGCATTATAACCAAATTAACAATGTAATTGAAAGAGAGTGAAGTGGGACTTAATCAAGATCTCAGGTACTTGAAGCATGAGAGCTACACAGGTTTAGGTCACTGCTGCATTTAGTTTTAGGACAGGATTCATTTCCTAAACATTCTTGATTAAAGATTTTAAGCAGCTGTAAATGTTGCTGGCTGTTAAGTTTATTTCAAACTATAATTTATTTCAATCCTTAGGTAATTATGACATTTTTTATGGCTTTGTTCTCTTTTTCCTTTGTCCTTTTTTTTTTTTTTTTGCTTGATAAGTTTGAACTCCCTCCTGCAGTTGTGGCAAATACTCATTTTTAGTACTGGTTAAAGTACTCAGCTAGGAACTACTGTCTACACAGAAGTTCAGTTTCCTTGGCAGTTAAAATTGTTCCCACCATTAAATTAGTGGGGCCCTGAAGAGAGACAGGGTAGGAAGCAGAGCTGGTGTTTTACATTAATTCATTATATTAATTTCAAGTCAATCTGTATGCTTTTTTAACACAGTAACTACTAGGAAAATCCTCTATTGGTTATTAATCTTTCTGCATCCATAGGTTGCCTGTTAATAAGATAAAAAATAATAATATATTCAAATAAGGGTCTTAAAAGCATTTTCTGTGCAGAACTAAAAATAGTTGAATCTTCTTCCTGAGATTTTGAGATACTCCTGTATTCTAGATTGAGGGATAATTAAGACCCTTCAAGAAATAGTAGGAAGCCTAAAACTCCATGGTTTTATGTACCACTCTCTTTCAAACCAGAGTTAATTAACTTTCCACTTTTAATTAACTTTTCATGCTTTTTCTGGTTTTTAAGATTATTCTTTCATGTTACTCTCTCATTTTATGTATATACATAATCTATACATGTGTACAAATGCAAACTCACTTATTTTCCTCTGCACTGAAACATGATTTCCTGAACTGTTTTTTTCTTCTAGCTTATATTTCCATAGGATCCCATCCCATTATTTTAATATATATGTCTCAAACAGATCAACAGATACTAATTTGTGAGTTTCATTAACATGACTTTAATCTCATTTTCCAGTTCATTAACAAAGTCGTTAACTACTGCAATACTTAACATTGATTCCTTTTCACACTATTATTTGCTTCTTTCTATTTAAACAATGCCATTTACTATGAATATTCGGTAGCAGACCTTTAAAACACTTCTGTAATCCACATTTTACATGTGTTGTTTAGAATAAATTTAGAATAAGAATATTTTACTTGTTTAGTTCTTTCTTATGCAGTAGTGAAACTTGACAAATATCAAAGATTTTCACATATTGCATTTGCTCTATCTTACAGTATTTGCTCCCCTTTGTTAGGGTCAATTGTACAAAAGATGACTGTATCAGATCACAGAATCACAGAATGGTTGAGAAGAGACCTCTGGAAGTCCTTATGTTCAACTCCCCTGCTCAGAAAAGGCCACCTAGGGTAGGTTGTCCAAGAATATGTAGAGATAGTTTCTTAGTATCCTCAAGGATGGAGTCTCCACAACTTCTCTGGACAATTTCTGCCAGTGCACAGCCAGTGCACAGTAAAAAATCCTTATATTTCATTATGTTCAGGCAAAATCTCCCATGTTTCAATTTGTGCCTAATGCCCCTTCTGCCATCACTGGACACCATCGGTCTCCATCTATACCTCACCTCAGATATTTAGATACACTGACAAAATCACTCCTGAGCCTTGTCTAATGTTGGCTAAACAGTCCCAGCTCTCAACTTCTCCCCATATGAGAGATGCTCGTCTGTTCATCGTCTGACTGACCCTTCTCTGGAGTCTATGTCCATATCTTTCTTGCACTGGTTCCCGAGAACAGAGCACAGTTCTCCAGTATTGAATGAAGGGGAAGGATGATTCCCCTCCACTTGCTGGCAACACTCCTCCTAACACAGCTGAGAATACCATTAATCTTCTTTACATCTAGCTCATGTTCAACTTGGTGAACACCAAGGACCCCCAGGTCCTTCTCTGCTAAGCTCCTTCCCATGCTGTTGGCCTCATCTTGTACTAGTGTATAGGATTATTTCTCCAGCCTGGCGAGGTTCCTCTGTATGGCAATATAACCTTCTGGTTATATTGGCTGCTCCTCACAGCAAATTTTTTGCAGTAGCCAGAGGGTGCATGGCTAGGATAAGGAGGTTGTTTTCTCTCACATCATTGCTGGGTATGGGGAAGGGGTCTCTTCTGGTTCAGGGTAGCATATTGGAGGGAGTGGTTGGGTATTGTCAGGCTCTGCAGTGAGCTTTTGCATGTGAATCACTCGCCCCTCTCTTTTGTACACTTTCATGATATTGCTGCTGTTACTTGTTTTCTTATTCCATTGCCATTTCCAATAAATTATTCTTATCTCAACCTGTGTTCTTAACCTTTTGTGCCTCCAATTCTCCTCTCCAGCCTGCCAAACAGGGAGAAGAGCGGGTGGTGGGGATAGGGTTTGTGGTTTGGAATATTTTCAGGGGAATTCTAAATTGGAGAGTACCATTTCTAAATCATGTCAAGGGTGCACTCTACTCCCAGGTCCATATTACTAATAATGTTGTTGAACAATGTTGGTATCTGTATTGCCCTCTAGGGTACCGCATTAATTGCTGGCCTCCGAGTAGACTTTGCACCACTGACCACCACCCTCTGACCCTAGTCATCCAGCCATTTTCCAGTATACCTCACTGACTGCTCATCCATCTTCCAATTATCTTGTCCTCTCTATGTGGATGATATGGAAGACAGTTTCAAAAGCCTTTCTGAAGTCTTAGAACTTTTCATTTCTCCCCCTTTATCTACCAAGCTAATCAGTACATCAAATAAGTTTATCACATTGAAGAAGTACTTCTCCTTTGTGAATCCAGTGGGTAGAAGTAACACCAGCCCCTTCATCTAGTATTGGCTGGAAGATTGAAGCCAGGAAAATTTGAAATTAAAGCATCTGTGTAAACAGTGGTGGTGATTGGTTATTGCAACAGAGTACTAAGCATGCAAGGTCCACATTCCAGTGTGTCAGTACCCAAGGGTATTGGATGCCTATTGACAAAATATGTGGTAACCAGAAGTAAATGAGTGACACTGAAGACAGATAATATATTTTGGTTGAAACAAGATGCTGTGGTCCCTTCTCCTGAAGATTTGAGAACAAGTGAAAATGTCTGCTAGAAGGACACAAATTACTGCATTAGCAATTTTGACTAAATGATCTCAGAGTCATTTGAAAGAGCAATTTATAAATGTTCAGTATCTAGAATTTCAGAATAATGTCAGTCTGCTCCTGAAAAGATGCAGGAAACTATTTTTTGTTAAAAAGACAGTCCACTTCTAAATAAAATCTCTCATCCCTTCTGTGTCATGCTATATCAACAGTGTCTCTTTTTCCATGCAGATGTCTAGACATCTGTTAACGCTCATTGCTTTGATGACAACTTATTCCATATGTGTCCTGTCTCAAAGAAATTGCACTGCTTGAAACTGGCATTTCTTCAGCTTTCTATGTTTCAGATATTGTGTACAGTCTTATTTTGAACATAAATACCCCACTCCTTGCTCCTAACCTCTGAACTGTTTGAAATTCAAAAGACCGGATGTTCTCTAACTGGACAGTTTTTATGCTTTGATACCATTTTCCCCTGCATTTTTTCCTCTTGCGCCTGTTTCAGCTATAGGACACTGCAGATAGATAGGGCAGTTATCTTCTGAAAGCCCTTCCCTTCTGTCTACAGTGCTTTACTCTCTTGCTCTCCTTCATTCCTGGTTTATTCCCTGCCTTCTCAGCTCTCTTTCCTTTACTTCTGGCCTCTGTGTACTAGGCCTCTCCCCGTAATATTTTGGTTTAATCCCTCCTTTGAAATGGGGGGACGGGAGGCTGGTAAGGTGTGTGTTTCAGAGCAGAGCAGCCGTGAGGCTGCAAATCCTCCTCTCACCAGCTGAGCACCAGATGGTGCCTCAGGAGGAGCAGCTGCTTGGACAGGACAGCAAGAGGACCTGATCCTCTTGCCACTTACACTTGTTTTGCCCAGGTGCCTTGATGGCTGTGAATGAATAGCAGGGGCCAAGAGGGAAAAGGAACCAGGAGGGGCAGCCTTCAGCTTGACTGGATCTGCTGGGGCAGTCTGAGAACATCTGTGTCTCCTGGTTACACCGTTGCCCTTGTCTGCAGCTTTCTCTGTTGGCTGCATTTTCAAGCAGCGAAGGCCAGGAGTTGATAAACCACTGCTCTCCCCTTCACTCCCCCCAAACAAACCAAACAACTTGCCTACTGAGTTTAGTCAGAAGTTAACCATTTTATAGAGGGATCTGTGTTTGTTTATGCAGTGACAACCCAGATGTAAAGTGAGCCACTGTTCTAAAAGTCTTCCATGAAAGCTTCTCAGTATTGTTTGATGCCCTGGAGAGGTTTCTGTTGCTAACATGACTCCAGCTCTCTGAGTAATGTTTTCCTTAACAATATTGCCAAGTGTTAATTAAAAAAGAAATGAGAGATAGTTCTTTGACCTGATGGTAGTTCTGCATTAGAATTCAGTTTGCCAAGTGAATTTGAATTTTAAAGAAAAAAAAATAAAAAGTGTATGAATCTTCTTCTGTTTTAAAAGGACATTGTAATGTTATATATTATGTATCATGACCCAGAAATATTTTGAAAAGACAAAAAGAAAGAAAAGGACAGGTATAACCCCTATGCCAATTAATACTTTTCACTGGATATTAATTTATGGGCATTAACCCCTTTTAATTGACCTTTAGATATATGATTAGACAGACAGTGAGCTCTGCTGACCAGCACATATATAATTAGCAAAGAGCAAGGTGAGGTAGAACTGGTTTAATCTCATTTCATCTCTGAGACTTTATCACCATTTGGCCTAGTTCCCTTTATCCAGAGATAACAGCTTTATTTGGCAGTGAATTAAAGAACCAAGTAGCTTTTCACCGTAATATAGGTCAAACAAAACCAGCACATTTGATGTTGGGTTGTTCGACAATCAAAATGCCTAGAGATTGCTTGGGCTGGGAATAACACAGTTGCAAAGGACTGAGGAAGATTTTCCATCTCTAAACATTGCAAAAAATGTCAAATATTTTAGTCAGAGCCATTCAGCAGGTCCAGTGGCATTTCATTGTGCCACCAAGCTGGAAAACAGTATTTAAATTCCAAACCAGCTGGCAAGGACTTGGAGCAATGTGAAGACTGGGAAGATTTGGCCAGTGTCCAGGAGATTTCCCCTCATGATAATGTTAAATAAAGTCTCCTCTTTGACTCAGGAGTAAAAATCTGCATGAGAAGGAAAGTGAGACTTGTTTCAACTCCTTCAGTTTCCACATGAGTAGTAGCATTGGTAAGACCCACTTGAAGAAAGAGAAAGATTATATCAGAGATCAAGTCCCCCTGGTCAGCTGACCTTTTAAATAAAAAGAGCCTGTTTTCTCACCTACGTAATAATCTAAGCATTAGGTCATTAGATCCTTACTGATCATCTTGATTTGCCACTCAGCACAGTCAGCAAACAGCCCAGAATTGATTGATTAACTTCTGTGATTTTAAAGATTTGTAAAGTTATCAGTACCCGAGGGGTGTAATGGCATTAACTCATTTGATGCCACACTAGGTTGTTTCAGAATATGCTCAATCACATGAAACTAAAAATATCCTAGTGACTCATAAAGGACTTAGAACGTGCTATTAGAATTTTTTGCTGTATCGTTTCTTCAAAAGTGGATGGCTGCAGGTATTCATGAGCAGCAGATAAAGTACAGTGCTTCAACTACCACTCATGCAAGCTTCTCAGCTTCAATTGCACCAGTGACTGCCTGTACTCAGTAATCTGTCCCAGACAAGTGTGTTGCAAGTTTTGTTCAGGTTTTCTAACTATCACACTGTTTACAAACTGATCTGCAGAAGTGTGCAAAAAAGTTAGGGAAAGAGAAACTTTAGGTAAAGTAGATTTGGAGGACATTTCATTTTAATTTGATTATTAGCATAAATAAAATTACATTTCATTCTGCTGTGAGCATAGAGAAAGGGAAATAATATTACATCTTTGATCTGTTGCTGGGACAATCCCATTATTTGGACTTACACCAATGACCATTAAAAATAACTATCTCTTACCCAATGGGAAAGCACTCTGTGCCTCTCCTCAGAAAACTTACTGGAAAGAAATCTTCAGCTTGATAAGCAGTGTGTTGATCATTTACCCAGAGCTTTGCTAGGGAAATTTGACCTAGGACATATGGCTATTTGGAGATTAGTCCTTTACTGACTGTCATCCAGAAAACTTGTGGCCTTAGTTGGAGGGGATGCAGTGGACCCTTCACAGTCTTGAATGTCGTCTGAAACTCAATGCTTCATGTGTGTACATGGACACTAAACATAAACATGGGGTTAAATTACAAGCACAAACCATATTGGTGATTCTTGGTTCATGTGGGAAACCTTTCCACATATCCACGTGCTCTGAAGAAAGCAGTATCAGCTCCCTAAATTTTATTTGGGCAGCTAAATACTCACAGCTCTGCTGTGTCTGCACAAGCACAATTGATGATTATATGGATGGAGATTTAGTGGGGCAGGAGGTAGTCTCTAACTCCATTGGAGTAGCTGTGTAATGGACAGTAAAAGACAATGTTCTTCAATGATGCCATGTGTTGAACAGAGGCAGCTCGCGGTTGCATTAAAACTCCTTCTAACTAATCTAACAGAAAAAAAAGGGGAGAACTTAAAGCTGCCTTCATGCATCTATGCATATTTTTAATGGACAACTAGGCTACAAAAACTGACAAAACAGGAACAACAGAAACAGATTTAGGATGGAACTTTAACTTGCAATCCCACTATTGAGACTGAAAAATCAGAAAAAATATCTGTAAAACGCGCCCTAGTCAGACAGTAGTAATGCTATTTTTGGAATTCAAGACAGATTAGTTATTTTGATTTATTTTCCTGTTTCAAGAAATGATGATATTTAATTTTGCCAAGTCTGATATCTAGTGAGCTGATATTCTAGTGTAATCTTTGCTCCTAAAGATATTAATCAAAAAAATTTTTTTTAATATACAAGATGTTTTAGATTATTCTGTCAGGAATCTAAATGTACAATAATGCCAATAAAGAACATATTCTTTCAGAATTTACTTTTATTATTGTTTCTGAGAATTGGTGAGAAAATTAGTATGTATAAGGAGCTTAGTGCCTATTAGCTGCTAGGAAGATATTAATGATTTTGTCACTAGATTTCAGAATTATGTTCTTCAATCTGAATAAGCAGATAGATTTAGATAGATCATTTTGATACCACATGCCTAATCCATGGGATTTAGGGAGCTTTTTACATTACCCTGTGCAAATGCAGTATAAATACCACTTATCAAACAGCACATGTTTAGAAAGATGACACGTACACATGGTATTAATATATCTCAATGTGGTTCTTTTCCCACAAAGTAGCACATTTCTGTTTATATGAAAATGTCGTGTAGATAAACTTTAGATTTTGAAATCCTCAGTGACCAAAGAGAATCAAAGAAAACTATGTCAGTCTTGCCTTAAAGTGCTAAGAAATGTGTAAAATAATCTGAATTTCTATGTACTTTCTCTTGGAGTCTCAGATAACATGTGGAACATCTACAATGATGTAAAGTAAAATTTGAAATTTGGCTTTAGGAAGAAATAACATAACAAGATTAATTACATAAAAATGTCATCAGCATGAAAAGAAAGACTTGACCCTTCCAAACATATCTCAAATTTTTAAGTTAAAATAATTTTGGACTACTTTTATCTCTCCCTTTTGCTAACATTCAGGTACACAAATGACATTCTTGTGAATGATTCCAAGAAAATAATATTGGGCCTACAGGTTTTAGTCATGGAACAAAATATATTTCATTCATGAGAATATATTTCAGTTTCATGAGGACTGCCTAAATTTAAGATAAGGTTCTCATTCCAGACTAAGACACATAGAGCTAATCCATACACACCATGGTTCACTTAACATGCCTTACAGATTCACATTGCACTTCCAATTTCTACTCCTGTAAGTCTTTTAAGAACCAGATCATGAAGCCAATGCTTGAAATCTTACAGCCTCTAAAATGCTCAAGTTCTTAAGACTGCTTCTATAGAAAAGTTGAGTACTTCTGTTTATCCTTCATATACACAGCACTGGTGAGCTCCAAGTTTTAGCCTCCTGTTCTGCACAGCATGAGAGCAAGACAGGCAAGAAACACATTCTGAACCCAGGGTTTGGTCCTGCAAATGTGGGCACAGATGTGGAGCTCCACACTCCGGTGCACAGGGAGGTCACCACTCTGCAGGGACACAGCCCCGTCCACTGAGATGCTGAGGTGTCCATAGTCTGCCTCCTGTCAGTTCCTTGCTCCTAAAACTTAATCTCTGAACTGTCTCCAAAATAGGGTTGGGTCTCATTAGTGCAATTTACATATACCTTTCTTTTACACAGGAAGTTACACGTATAGATTTATTTCCTATGATTCACCTTTTAAACACCATAAGTTTCTTCACAATTATGCAGATGACTGAATAAAAAACTAACTTTTATTAGGAAATAAATGTCATTTTACTTCACTCAGGACATGAGAAGGAAAAGGTAGTGCTATGATGTAAAAGGAGTACAGCCATTGAATGAGAAATTTTGAGATTATGCTAAAAGAAAGTGCAAAATAGGCCTTGTAATGAAATACATATTTAACTGAATAAGCTAACTTTCATAAAGTCTAGATTTTTAGAAATTTTGAGTGCTTTCTTTTTGGTGCTCAACCACCAAATCTTAAATTAGACTCTGGAAAATGTTTATTTTTTCAGAAGTGTATGCAAAAGAATATTTACAGTATTTCTTTAGTTCTTTAATACCCAAAATTGTACCTAAACACCAGGGCTTCACAGATAGACAAACTGTGCCCACACTACTCATATATTTTGGCTGCAGGATGTCACTATGGGATTTCTAGATTTCTATATATATTCCTGCAGATAGCTTAATTTAAATCTTGTCAGGGAATAGAAATAAATAGAACTAATCGAACAAATAGAACTTGTCAAAATAGAACTAAAAATAAAAATTTGGTTTATTTTGTCTTCTAAGCAATCTCAGAAAAACAACATGAAACAAAGAGAAGCTGAGAGTTTTGAATTCAGAGACCCAGAATATGGAAAATTATTTTAGGTGATAGGCATGTCAAATCTAGGGTATGCTGTCATTGCTGAGTGACTTTCCCTACAAGCATTAATTTGACTTAGAACTGTGAGTGATGCTGTTGTTCATGCTATTTATATGTCTATCCAGAAAAAATAAAAAAAGGAAAAAATAAAGAATTAAAAAGGTTAAAAAATAACATGGTGCATAAAAAAGGCACTCATCTTTGCATAACAGAAGATAATTGTTGACCTGAGTAGCCAATATTGCTCACTTTTTCCAGGTAAACATTTGCCATTCCTTTGATTATAAAGTTCACTGATTCCAACACCACTCTTGGTTGTGCTTCAGTCTGCAATATGTCACATCATTGGAAGATGTTCAGCTTAGATAATTAGCAGGTGACCTTTAAAGTTATCTCTAAAACTGTTCTAATTTATTTTAACAGAAAAGATGTAATAATGCATGTGTAAGCCATCTATGAATCAAAACCAGTCATCTAAAATAAATTCCAGTTCACCTTTAAGTATCAAAAGATTTAAGCCTATATACAGTTTGGATTTACTGATATTTAGAGAAAAAAATATAGTTTAGAAAATCCTGTCTAAGGCGAAAAATCACACAACGTAATGTTTGCCTTCTAAATGTCATTTTGAAGGAAGCTTCTCTGGTGGAAGAAAGCACAGTATGATGGTTAAACCCATTTTCTTAAGAATCCTTGAAAACCAAGATAGAAAAAGTCATACAGCAGATTCATTCTCATATTTAAAACACACATTTTTGAAAATGAGTCTTTGTCTACCCTTTAATCACAAGTTTTAACATGAGTAAATGTCCTGAAGAATTATTTACTTGGATTGCATGGCACATATTCTCTTCATTATTTAAGATCTACAACATTATGAGGAAAATAGATTTGCTTTGAATATCTGTTTTTAAGTGTTTTATTTTATATATTTTTCACTTCAGCAAATTGCACTAGTATCATGTATAAAAGTAATGTAATAACCACTAGTTTCTGTTAAAACTAAAAAAATTTAAAAACTCATTTTATTGACCTATTCTTTTTCTTTTCCTTTCATATATATTGAAAGACCTATCGTACAAATATAAATATCAAAGACATGAAATTGTTTTTATAAACCCTAAATAGCTCAGCAAAGAGTTACATCTATTATGCCTACATCTTAATTATTAAAGACCCAAAGCGAAAAGCTTAGGCTGAAAGACAATTTTTCATGTAAGATCGTTCATGTACTTTAAAACTAGGAAAGATATAGTATGTTGTAAATCAGCACAGTGTTTGATAATAAAGTTGGTTTTATAATGGTAAGTCCTGTGCCAGAGTAGAAAAAAGAAAATTAAATTGTCCACAGCCCTTCTAATGCCACCTGGATCTAATATCTTCTGCTTCTTTTGCACTTACCTGGACCTCAGATAAGAGGACAAAGCAGTTCTGTATAGCTGTGATGCAAAAAGTAGAGAACTGCTCTAATCTGATCCGACTGATACTGAAGACATAACACTTGTGGTATTTGGCCAAAGGCAGCTAGATCCTCCACTACTGGGAGGGCACCTCTGTTGGGTTTTGATTCCTTCAACCTTCTTCATTCTGAAAGACAGATTAAAAAGACATGACTGAAATATTATCTGTGTGTGGTGTGAAGTACTTCCTTCAAAAACACTGGAAGTCCTGAGAGTATGTGGAAAATATGAGCATATACTCATTTACAAGAATAGCCATAATTGAGATTTCTCACAAAACGTGGACAGTTAAGATAACTCTTTCTAGATGATGATGAAGAAGAATCTCTGCAATGTCTTGGCCTGTATTATATACAGTAAATAGAACCAGCTATCACTATTATTTTTAATCAAGTTTTTATCCTGCCTTATTGATTTGTTTGATAGGAGATGTCCAGGAAAAGAAATTTCCTGGCCCTACTAGCAAATACTAATGTACTAGTTGAATGTGCAATGTAGCTAAGCACTAGCAAGGTTTCTGCTGGGTTGTCCTCAACAGCTGTATTTACTTTAAACACTGAGCTTTAGTAAATACTTAAGAAAAAAGCATGTGCAGTATGTACCTACCATTTTGCTGTCTTAGCTGGATATCTTGATGTAATATAAGCTTGTGCAAAATAAGAAAGATTATTCAACACAGTACTCTAAGATTTAGGTAAAGCATATTCAAATGCTTCATACTTAGACCAATCCTCCCACTACACCAGTGATGTCATCTTTAATTTCCTTTCAAAGAACCAATATTTCTGGTTCACAAAGTGCCAAAGATATTCTAAGTCCTAAACAAGTTCTGAAATACATGAAACTAATATAAGCAGTAAGAATAATACCTGTAAAAACAAATGAGAAGGATTTTAATGAAACCCTCTGCATACATTTCAGCATCTAAAAGCCTTCCTAGGAATTAAATTTACAAAACAAATTCTCTATACTCAATTTTCAAAAGAGTTAATTATCAGCTAGGAGACCAATGTCTCACCACATGCAAAATGGTAGGAAAGTTAGAAAACAACATTTATGTTTCAGATCAAATATCATCGCTCATTATAATGTGGCTATATTCTGTGGAAGTAACAATTTGCACTGCTCTTTTTCAGCTATATAGCTATCAGCTGCATTTTACAGTTTTAGTCTTTTTCTGTTTAACAAAAAGAACAAATTTTATCACAGTAATTAAGAAAGATATTGGTATTTTACTCCATATTTTCAACTTAAGACCTCTAGAACAGTAGTGCCAACTCAAACCTGGAGGGCTGTTTAATATGGGGTCTTGTATTTATAAGTCTAATAATGGATACTGAAGAAAAATCTAAAAACCAGCACAAGTACCGGAATAAGTCTATTCCTTTTATACTGCAGACAGCAATAGTTTAAGAGCTTCTTAAGCTGGTGATTGCATGCAGGTCGTCTTCTTTAGCTGAGACCAGTAGACTTCTTAATTATTTGATTAATTTTTTTTCTGAATCGTCCTGTATTTTTCACCTTATCACCTTATTTTTTACCTCATCCTGTGGCAATAAAATTCATAATTTCATTATGAACTGGATGGAAAGAATTATTTTAATTGTATTAAAAGTTTCATCATCATGGTATTTTTGATGCATTAATACTGAATGGGAAATGGTGAATATTTGTTTCCTATTCATTCTTTCATTTTATAGTCTCAGTCGTTTTTTACTAAGTAGAAAAGCTCCAGTTTGAATTCCATTCACAGGCAAGCTTCTCAACATCTCATTTAAAAAAGAGGTTGGTTATTTTAGTTAAGCAAATTGCTTGTCAAAATAATTTACGCCTGACTTCCTAAGAGTTTGCGTTTAACTTGTTTCTTCTTCATTCATTACTTTTTAAGTACTGACACAATTTACAATTTCTAAACAGTGTTCTTCTTTTTGGTATCATCTGTTAGAGTGCCAATAAACTCCACCAATCTTTGTGCTTGATTCTTTATATTTTGGTAAATTGGGGGNTTCAATTGATCTAAATCAGATGGTACAATTTGACAGTATAAACGTAGTTACTTTAATTATATAATCCTTTTAGTATATATTGTTCACTAGAATGATATAAAAAAAGGACATGTATGTTCATGTCAACAGACCTACAAGGTATATGGAATTTACCCTGTCAGAGCAACCCCAGCCTGCATCACAGCATGCATAATTGCCTTGAAGGTCATCTTTCTGATGTCCCTCCAGACAAAGCTACCTTCTGGAACTTAAGGAACCTGGAAGGAGTAGGTCTAATGCTGTGCTTCTTCACTCAATGAAATTCCAGTGGGAGGTGGTTCAAAGGCCAGGGCAAGTAGAAATAGCTTTTCAACCATGATGTCTCGGAGAAGATATATATGCCATGGTCATGTCTCTAACACACCAGCCACGGCACACTGAGTATCCATCTGGTATGACAAGGGTTTTGACTCTTTGCTCCTGTCTGTATTTAATAAATTGCAAAATAATATAATTAGGCTATGAAAGGATCAAGTGTACACTTTTGATCTTTTTTCACACAGTTTTTTGGAATACCTTTACATACAGGGGTCCAAAGACGTTATCTCTGTGAATATGGAAAAGTAATCCTCATTCTGTCTTACAGTCTATATTAAAATTTTACAAAATGCACAAGAGTTTTCTGTGTTCAAAGGCTTCTTTATGGGGGAAAGAAAAAGGAATTGTCTGGTCATCAGGAGAAACAGAAATTAAAGGTTTTTAAAGGTAATTAATTTCTTCCTTTGCAATTTTTCAGACACATGGAATAGTTTCTAGCATTCTTATTCTAGTCAAAAACATGTTGCAGAAAAATGCTTTAAGAAAATGAAGGCAAAGAAATCTGTTTTTTTGAGTGTTATTCCTGGGTTTTATTATTATTTTTTTTAATTATTATTACTACTACTATTATTATTTGGATTATGTCTTTTATGGTCTCTTATGAGTTTCTGCATCAGTCCTGGACAGGTTAAAACCTGAGTCATACTGCACGCTTGATTTTCAAACTAATTTTTTAAATTGTTTGTGTAGTTTCTGTTCCTAATTGACTACATTTTTTTCATACTTTTGAAAAGCAGCAGCTGCCCAGTGCTGCAAAAGCCTAATTTCGAAGCAGAGGCATGCAGGCTGAGCACTGGAATGCTGGTGTGGCTGCCTGGTGCTCCAGCCAGAATTCTAGCTATTTACTGACAGCTGAGGTGACTAGGAGTCCACCCCACATAAAAGGGGTCTTCTCATATTTGTTAGAGAAGATAATTTAGCGTGTATGTGCACATGTCTTTAATGATTCTCCTCTGAAAAAGAGAGAACTTACTTTGGGTCAGACAGTGTGCAGACTGCACAAATGTATTATTTATGAGTAGTGTTCAGAATGGCTTTTGGGAAACACACAAGCAAACATGTTCCAGGCCCTTAGGAACTTACATGTCTAATAGCAGAACTGACAAAACCAGTGGGAGCTGAAAACAATAGATGGAGAAATGAAAAAACAGACAAATGTAGCTTTCAAGATCAAAGGTAAATTAAATAGTTTATCACACGGGTCCTTCCAAAATATTTCTTCACTCTGCTAAGTAAGCCATTCCAAGCCAGTGGCATTTCTTCCTGTTGCCAAAATCCTTGGAAC
The DNA here is from genome assembly GCA_013400255.1 of Sitta europaea. Lineage (NCBI taxonomy): Eukaryota > Metazoa > Chordata > Aves > Passeriformes > Sittidae > Sitta > Sitta europaea. Next base: position 387,668 of record VXBS01000114.1, read on the forward strand.
TACTTTCACAAACATCTCAGGTTTTCAGTCTCTTACATGCACAAAGAGACTCCTCCCATACGTGTCTTTCCCCACTCCCCACCCCACTCTGGACTTCGCATCCCATGAAGATAAATTCTTTGTGCATCTCGAGTTATTCTAAGGGCTGTATTCCATTAGTCAAAAAAAGAATGCTACTCTGAAGAACGTTCATACCCCATCTCAGTGAATTTGGATGTTCAAGGCCATGCCAGATGAGGCTTTGAGCCTCCTGGTCTAGTTGAAAGTATCAATGCCCATGGCAGGAGGGTTGGACTAGATGATCTTTAAAGTCTCTTTCAACCCAAGCCATTCTACTATTAAAGATGTGTCAAAAGAGTACATTACTTTTATTGCACATTAATGAGGTTATGTCACTTAATTGCCATGATGAAGGTCCAGGAAGGATGAATCATCAAAGCTCTAGTTTTCTACTAGAATTAATAATACTTTTAATCGTAACTTAAACTGAGCCTGACCATTTCAATGGTAAAATTGTACAGATTATTGGTAAACCTTTAAAATGTGTAGGCATGGTTTAGATGCAGAAGAATACAGAATACTGTTTTAATTTTAAATAGTTAATATTTTATGGGAAATTATAAAACTATGTCTAATATTAATCCTAGTGATTTGTTTTCAAATATTAGTGACCACTTGGCTTACAATATCATCAAAGCCCCGTTAAGACCTTTGCAATTAAAATGCAGTCCTCCTAAGCTCCATAAAGAATCTGAATATCAAGGACACTTCCCCAGTAATTTATCCACAGCTTCACAAACAGGCTTCAAGATACTCTAGAATTCAGGTATTGATTTCTATTGATGGTAATTAAATAACAGCAACATTCGAAAACTATTCTTCCTCTTACCTTCACTTTTGGTCCAACAAAAATTATTTATATTTTTTAAAATTTGGGCCTCAATAAGTCTTCTATAAACATCCCTCATATAAAATTGCATTAAGCACAGCTGTCTCTGCTGTGTTTTCTGGGAAATACTTCAATGGAGAAAATGGCTATTGGCTTTGTGCTGACAAATTATCAATCACACATGTCTTGTGAATCACTTGACACTATGGATTTTTGCTGAGACCATTAAAGGAGCAGTCTCAAGCCCTTTGTGTCCTCTATATGCTGACAACACTCTCACATTCAAATTTATGCATTTGCCACTAATGACCACAAAGAGAAAAAAAAATCTTAAAAAGAAAATTTTGAAGCAGGTACTTTAAACAAAGGAAATTAGAAAATAATTTTTAAATGTTTAAAAATATGCAAATGTGTAACTAGCCATTCAAAAAGAGATGAGAGTCCAGAATGGGCATAATAGTTGTAAACAGCTTAAGACTTAAGACAAGTGAAAAAGAAACCAGTGGTACTAATACATGTATTTTTATTTCATCAGAAATCCTCTAATTTTCAAAATCTTTTTCTTGGATATGGATATGAATAGAAATAGTTGGATATGGACAGAAGCAGTTTGCAGCTGTATCGGCACTAAAGAATTGGGCAGGTAGCCTGTAAAGCCCTGTCTCCCAAGGCTCAGGTCAGAAAAAACACAGAACTGATCCCATAAACCCTTGACCACCAAACAAAACAGAAAGAAAGTCACTGGCTGCCCCACAGGTTCTGCTACACCTGAGGTTCTCAAGGTAAGGACACTGATATTCTGACTACAGTCTGTGCAGGTTTATGAGGACTTCCTTCACATTCTCTTCCATCTTCTCATTCAAATAACAGCTCTTAAAATTTAGCTTGTAATTCATGCTATAGAACAATACCATGTGTCAAACTGTCACATTGTATAAATCACCTTGAGCCTTCCTTTTATGAAGCCACATTTTCAGTTGTTTATAACCTTGCCCAATTTTAACTGTTTATGCTGTACATTTCAGTGACGGAAAATTTTACCAAAACTATTCCAGCTATTTCTCACATCATTCAAGAAAGTGTTTCCAGATTCTCCCAGGCAATAAAGAAATATCTGAGGCTTAGTTCAGGAGGAGCTGCTATGAAATTCAGGTAAAAGGAAGACAATGTAAGATAATTTTTTTGTTGCTACCCTGTTAATTGTTTGCTAAAGACCTATCAATTCCTCTTTATTTGTAGTGAAAAGAAGCAATGACCTCACATCACTCTACACTTTTGACATCCCTTCAAGATATACTAAGTACTCAACTTTGCATCTCTTGAAAGTCGTAGTTCATACAATATCAGTAACTTCCTTTTACTAGCCCTCAGAAAAATCTACCTGCATGAACATGAAGTAATAAAATGAATGTGGAGAAGACTGACAGGAATCAATCTGTAGGAAATTTGGTATTTTTCATGAGATTTCATTTGCTCTCTCCCTTTGGTGTTTTGCTCTACTGATCTAGAGAATCATTGTAAAAAGTGTTAGACTCAAATTAAGAAAGACCAGATATGATCAAAAGAAAAGGAAGGATATTCAGCTACAGGTATAGTGTTTGAGACTGATGGAGAAAGGGTGCTGCAGTTAAATGATTTGCGCAGAAAGTTCAGTGATGGGAACAGTACAAGAAAAATGTGTGGAAGGTTCAGAAGATATCAGAAGGGAAATGGGGTCATGTGCACAAGATGAAGTCAAAGTCAAAGTCAAAAAAGGAAAGGTCAGGAGCAGAATGTACTGGAAACCCCAGGGAATTATATTCTATAGCATCTGTAGGAGTTTGATATCCTCCTTCAGCAAGTCACCTAGCTCACAGAGTAGGGAAGGGGTATAAGGCAAAGACCTGGAAGTATGCTGAAAAATCATTTGTGGAACTGGAGGGCAACAAAATTAAGATCACCAAGAATTTTACTCGGTTACATGAACATATTTGTTATGACTCAAGCTTCAAAAACCACCTTATATTTTCTGCCAGATTTTTTTGTCTAATTTAGTATTCTGGAGTTTTGCATTTCTTTACTATGGTATGTTAATTTTATTTTTTGGGAAAGCAAATAGTACTACTTACTCTTTTTTTTGTTTCTACTATGTCCACTCCCTTCTTTGAACAGTTCCTTGTTCTATCTCCTTATAATAAGATTTCAGATGGTTCAAATTGGCTAAGACTCTTTTAACATTGGTATATTTAAAGCTTTATGTAAACCTATACTGTTCAAAAAGTTTCATAGAGACTTGGACAGAATTGTTAAAATTTGTTGTATCTTGAGAGTTATTTTATGGTGAAATTTTACTCTCTCATGATGTTATTAAATTAGTAACAGGTTTCAAAAGGAATTACATGATATCACATGTACAAGATGACAAGCCTTGAGTAGAAACAGTTGTGTAGGAGGCTCTCTTTTAAATGTGGATATACTAGTCCCACCTCACCAAAACTACAGATTACTGGATAATTTTTTGTTATGTTATGCAACAATCTTTCAAACTATAGACATTTGTGAATAAGTTTTTATACAAAACTCTTAAGCAAATACTCATAACATCATCCTGCAAAGAGAAACTATGTAAAAATTACTTAAAATCCATATGCTATGCAAGGAAATTTACCTGGAGGAATTCTCTTACCTTTTACTGAAAATAGACTATACAAAGGTGATGTTAAAGTGCACATAGTCTTCACATACTGGAAGTTTTAAGAGGGTACAAAACAATTTATAATTGTTAGCTTGGCAGCCCTATTTTAATGCTACTTCCTTTAACTTTAGTTCTGATTCCCAAGACTTTCAGAAAGTGAATAGACTACCTATGTATAAGAGATTTTAGAAAAGGCTGCAACTGTCTTCATTCTTTGCATTTTTTGGTCTGCATTCCCTGCTAATTTGATTTGAATAAGCCAATTACATTGAAATTTGGGCCATGATTGTGCTAATAAGTTCATCAGTGTGGATGTCTCTCTTCTGTGGTGAGAAATGTACTGGTGTACATGGGTCTGCACAGGATACTGGGGTAATGTTTTGTGTTCTTTTCTGAGGTTCCATTTGCACTATATTGGAGGAAGAATTCAGAAAAATAGAACATTCAAATAAATAAAGTACTTTAAAAAGTACTGAAATACTAAAAGTATAGACTGAAATTTATTTTCTAGGTGCAGGCTGCAAACATGAAGTTTAAGAATGCATTTAATATAGGAAATCTATAAAAAATGCCTGGGAAATTATTACTGACAGCTTGATGAAAATATTCCCAAATGCCCATTGTGTACAGCAAAACACTGATCAAAAGCACTACTGTAAGAATTATTTTATTTAACTGTAAGATTTCTTTATCAGTAACATTATGTGCATTATTAAGCTTGATTCACACCAAGCAAGAACTCCAGACAAAAATTACTAATTTTTCAAAGTCATGGAACTTCCTCATACTGTTTAAGTGCTAGTGACCTTAAGACAGAAAAATTTTTTAGAAAGCACTTCTTCACATGCTGGCACTGACAGCAGTTTTACTTTGTATGTTTTTACACTTTCTTCACAGCTCTGTAATGATGCCAGATGAAGTCAAACAATTGGGATTTTTTTCAGTAAATTATATTCCAGGCAAAGAACAAGAATCTCTGTTCTCACTGAAGGAGACATTCCTGAGACACCATTGTAGTGCTCTATGTGCAAGTGCTGAATTCCACAATTAGTCAACAAACAATAGAGATGTGGGCTAAATGGAGATACTTGCCAAATTTGCTGAGGTAAGGGTTGCTAGAAACAAACAGGAGTAAATATAAATGCTCTGGTATGTGAACACCTACAACAACAATTATCCACTCCCTCCCAGGTTTAGCAGGTTGAGTTCCCACATTATAATGCTCTTAGTTTTGGGAGTAAGCCAGGTATCAAATTCTGTTCTAGAGAGGAAAGAAAGAGACCAAACCACTTAGTGTCTGAGATACTGCATTAAAAATGGTACAATGTCTTTTTATATAAAGAAACACAGCCAAATGACGTACAACACAAACTTGATATCATCTTCTGTTTCTTTCAAAGGCAAAGCATGCAATTGCAAATACCTACACAGAAATGCAGAGTGTTGGAATGAGCAGTTTTGAGACTAAAATCATGTCTGCATTGGAAAATATGGATTTTATTTAAAAAAAAATAAATTGAGGAGAGATAATAATTATACCAGAAAACTTTAGAAATAGCATATATACCAAGAAAATAGATTTTTTAAAGTACAATTTTTTAACATTCAGTGATGTGAACATATCTAAATGGCTGTAATAATGCACCCAAAATAAAATTACTATAACATGACCTTTATGGTGTCATGGCAAAACCTTTTCTTCTCCCAAACCCCGTAAGATTAAAAAATTAGAGGAAAAAAAAATTAATAAACTCTTGCAGCACTCAATTTTAATTCATTAGAAATGTGAACTTCACTATCTTTTATTTCTAAATGAAAACAAATTCTAAGCCTCCAACCTTGATGAAAATCTGTTTCAAATTTCCTTTTGGTAGTTATGAAGTACCCTAGAAAATGTGTGATTACAAAACAAGTCTGTTTTACATAGGAGGCATTCTGACACCATAGTGACAGCAATAACACAAACCTCAAAGTAAGTAGAACATTGTTTATTTTCTCCCTCAGTTTCCTATTTGTGGGAAATTTTTGTCATTAAAAGCAGAGCTAGGTATAAGAGGCATAGAACACTAGTGAGAATTTTTATTGCACATCCTTTTCAAAAAATATTAAAGTTAATTTTACCTGAATAATTTTTGCCTAAATAGTGATTTTATATTTTTTCTATCCTGTGCCTCTTTTTTTCCCTCAAATTCTAAATCTTTAACACACGTGTTTTGTGATAGCAAAAAATCAAGTTTTCAAGAGATCTAAACCCAGTGTTAGAGCTGTTACACACAGAGCCTGAAACTCCTGATGAGAGCTCACAGCACTTATGCACAAATGCACGTCAGGAGTCCATCCAGCAAAATATCTGTCTATCCAAATAACCGTGACAAGCAACACTAGCCTTTGAATCAGGACTCTGCTTTCTGTTAAGTATATTTTTATGTGGTAGGGAAATGATCTCAAGATCTTAGGGGAAAAAAAAGATGCTACTGTACTCAGACCTCACAAGGAGATCAAGAACAAAGAAGATGACATTTGATCTTGCACATACTTTTCTCCAACTTCCCATGGCCTTCTGCTGCAGGAAGTACTCATATTCAAATCAGCAGGACTTCACACATGCTTAAAGACAGGCATGTGCACAATGGCTTTCTGACCTTGAGGCCATCCTTTATTAAATAAGAGAAGCTTGTAATCTGATGTTAAGCAGTGGCCCAGACCTCAAGAACTACTCAGCTTTTACTCAGTCAGTGATTCTGTTTGACTGACGACCTTAGGGTTTGGCAAGCCTGATCTTTTCAAAAAAACTTCCTGTACAGTATGTCAAAGCTGGTATGTCCTCTAGTTCCACTAAGATGATGGCCCTGAAGGCAACAGCAGTAAATCAGTTGCAGATTAGAGTCAGGTTTACTTACTTGACATACAAAAGCTGTTCCTAATATAAATGGCTGGGAAAAATGCACTCAGTATGAGAGAACTAAAGTTCTTTCCCAGCAACAAAAACTGCAACACAAATTTATCAGTAATACAAGGTGGGCAATTCAACTTTAAATACTCATAACCCACAAAATTACTAAAAAGCATATCCCTTCCCTTCCCTTCCCTTCCCTTCCCTTCCCTTCATTTTTTAATGGTGATAAGAAAACTTTTTCCAATAAGCAACTTGTTACTTATGTTTATGACTAAAAATATGCTTAATTAAAGTCAATGTCAATAATAACTAATGTTCTTTAGCACTTTGGCCACCAGAAAATATAATTCCATCAATATATGAAATATACAATTATTTGTGTACATATTGGGTAAGATAGTTTGTGCTCCCACCCACCTTTTCAGTCTCTTCTGCTATTAGTTTCAAAATCAATTTAAAGTGCTTTCTGCATCTGAATAAATTGTACCAGAACTGTCATTTGAATAATGCATAGCTTCCTGCTGAAACTAAAAATATTTATTTAAATCATGGTACTGGAAAAAAAAATTAAATGGGTGGAGGCTGTCCTGCAAATTGCTGGAACTAATTTCTTACCCTGACATATATATTTCCAGCTCTTTGGCCAATGCTTTTCATTGCCAGCACTGTACAGACATCTCAGCCTTCCTGTGCCCCTGCTTCCTAGAGTCTTCCCACAATGGGAACCCCTGCTCTGATCAGGGGGGCTCTCTTTTGAACTCGTTCTCCAGTTCTACATAGGCAAGACAGTACTTTACAACACTACTTAAACTCGTGTGCATTCTGTGTACCTGTCTCCTTCACTGAAACAACGAAGGTACATAACAACACACCTCACTTGAATGCAGTAATTCCAAAACCTTAGACAGGCCAGGCTGCGGAAAGGAGAAGAGGGGGGAATAAACGTCTGTTCAGGTTAAATCTCTGGGTTCTGAGAGGAATTTCCTTTTGCTCATGTGGAGGAAACTGCAGCACTTGTTAAGAAAGCTCAGAGAAATCCCACAGTTTATAGTCTGAAATCATGAATTTAGAAAAGAAATCTCAAATTCTCGTGCTAAAAAAACAAACAACTGAACAAAAAAATGACCTCCCTACATATTATACATGACTGGGTCCAACCCCTTGGATGCCCCCTTTTCCTCCTTTTTCTTCCTGCTTCCCATGGGGATGCAGTGCCTGGGACCTTTCCCCTCTGTGGCTGATCTGGCAGGATTACATAGAGAATGGAGGAGGATATAAGAGCACTACAAACACGTGCCTTCTATGAAAATTTGAATAGATCCTATGAGGCTTATTTCTCCATGAGTGAATTGCAATCAGATCTCAGTTTCATAATCCAAATAATGGCTTATATAACAGCCATGCAGTCTGAGGTGGTAGACTGAGGTCTTACAGGAAGGGGACATGTAATATGTTACCTTATCAAGAGATCAGCACAGAAATTTCTTGCCCTCCCCCACCCTTTATTTGCAATAAGGTCTCAAACTATCAAAACCTTTCTATTGTTACAACTTCAAGCAACACAATCACTTCACATTTCTTAACTAATGAACTGTACCCCTCTCCTTCCTTTTCTCTCCCTCTTCTCAGACACGCAATGACATCAGGAGATTATGTTTAGTTTAAACAAGTCAGGGAGATACAAACATTCCTGAAAATATATTAATTCCTTCCTGCTTAACAGATTAGTAGCATTTGATTTGACATGAGTATAAGTTTACACATTTCAAAGAACTTATAAGGTAATACCTTCTAAAAAAGGAATTAATAAAAAAATGTTCTTGCACATTCTGCATGACTAAATGATAGATTGTTTTTTTCAGTATTCACAATCTGTTTTCATGCCTTGGTGCTAACAGTCGTGAAGAAAAATCAACTCCAGTATTGTAGCATTAATGGGGAACAGTCTGGCCTCCACCTAACCCTGAAGACAATTATCCTAAAACAATAATGATGAGCATTCAGCTAACTAGCTAAAACAAGGAAAGCCTGCTGCTGCCATTCATCAAAAAGGCCATTTGGATAATGAGGAGAGAATGGCTACTGACATATTTCAGCAGGGGAGGCCATCCTGCTGGGAGTTTCTTTCAAAATGCCAAATTCTATCAATTTAAAAAGCAAACATCATGCTCTCTGGTTTGTTGGGTGATCTGGGGAGCAGAGACATAAGTCATATAGCACTGTGCAAGTTGGAATAAAGAACTGGAAGAGACACTGAAGGAGAAAAAAATGCCATAGTGTGTGTATCATTGTAATCTTCGGTCTCCTGAAAGGACTAATCCTAATTATGAGCAACATGACTGCTGTCAGCCAGGAAGAGCAAATCCCTTGCTTTCTGTAAAAAGCTACTAATCTGATTATTGATTTACAATTCTGGTGATTAGTTAAAGAATGTGCATCTTAAGGAATCTGAATATCCTGACTGGACAGACAGTAAAACAGATGTTTAGAAGTGTTTTGCTTTAATTAAATAAAATAGCAGATAAACCATAGTTTCCAAACATATTAGACTAGCAACTACTGTGTGAATAAAACAGAATGAATGTTAACCAACATGTCTGGTTTTGTAAGTAGTGTGCAATATGACAGCCACTTCATCACAACAGAGGTCACAGATGATTTTCTAAAATAACAACAAGAAAGAAGATAAAATAGTGATGGACTTTTCAAGTTAAAATTAGTGTAAATGTGTTGTACTGTCTTGTGTTTCCTGTCTGAAGACAATTTCTCACATTTAAAACTGGCACTTGCTATGATGGCGAAGAAATGTATTTTAATTTTTCTGTGAAAAATATGTCAAAAAAATGTGGTTTTCATTCACAAAAGGAAGCCAATGAAATATATGTCCTATTTTTCAGTGACTCACCTGAACAGAGATGCTTTCCAGAATAACAAGCAAAGACCACATTCTAAATTTCTCCAATGTGATCCATTGTCAGCTGCTGAAGATGACAGAAAGCTCAGACAGCACAGCTTCGCCCCCTCTGCTGATGTCAGAGTCCTCTCTTTCACTGACCTGTCACACGAGGGTGAATATCCTCACCTCCTTGAAAAGCTCACTAACAAATCCATGACTCTATGGCAAAGAAGATATTAAGATAATAATAAAAAAAAAAAAAAAACTACCTGGAGGAGAAGGAAATTCAGTGGGAAGTTTCTAAAAGAAAACGTCAGCCCAGTGAACCTAATTTCCACGGGTTTCTTCTACAGTCTTGGGAAGGTAAGACAGTCCTCCATTGAGGTTATTCAGAGCAGGATTTTGGCAACTGTTTCTGGAAGGATCTGTCTTTCTCCACTGTATGAGACTTAATGGGGCTTGGCTTCAGTGGGCTAAAATTTGTCTCTTGTCATACTCTATACAATGAGCCCATTCAAAAATTACTGTTAAGGAAGCATCTATTCTTTTCCATTTCCAAAGAGTCGATTTCAGTGAAGTGTTTTGGGGTGCTGGAACTTACAGATGAAAATTAGAAAGCCTTCTGAGGGCAAAATTGGTTTTTGGATTGTGCTGGACCACGATGTCAAAAAGGGTTTGTATTCCTCACCTAGAATTCAAATAAGGACATGCTTTCTCAGTACTGATAAAATGAGTTATAGTATCATAGAATATCCTGAGTTGAAAGGGACCCAATAGGATCATCAAAATTCATCTCCTGACTCTGCACAGGACCAGCCCAAGAATCACATCTTTTAAGCCATTACAATGTCAAGAAATAGAGTATGACATGTAAACACATAAAATGTATAAGAAGCAACTAATAATTCTAAAATCTAAAAAACTTATCATACGTGTAACTGTGTTCAGTTGCATTAATTGAACTCTGCCACAGAACTGTGTTTCTACTGAACTTTCTCTGCTCATGCTGAAATCATTGCAAGAGGCTGATCATAATGCACTTGGTTTCTCTGAGCTGTTTGAAGAGAGGAGAGAACACCACAGCTTGCTGAGTACCATTAGACAGCAGATTGATAATGTTATACCTTGGGTAAAAGCTGTTTATTGAAACCGATTACAAACACACAGACTGCTTTTGGCACAGCATGGGCTTTGCTATGTATATTTGTAAGTTGATAAACTCTGCAAAAGACAGGCTGTTAAAAGTGTTTACATTGTTTACCTTGTACTGATCTATGATTTCTTAGTGCTATGTGAAAAATGAAGAAACAGAGAAGGAAAGATGATTTGCCTTTCTTTGTGCCATACATGCTCATGACTAATTTGATACTAGAACTGGAATCAAAGTAGCTTACTAAAAGGTTCCATATCTAATTCTTTCCCACGTTCAGTCTTACCTTGATCTCTGAAATGCTTTCATTCTTTCCTTAGGGCACGAATACTTGCTATTTACATGTCTGCATTTTTTAGGAGAGGCAAATTAGGACAAAAATTCTCTACAACAAACTTTCACAGTGAAGATATGTTATTTCATATTTCTAGCCACGCTGAACTCTGGGAAAACAAAATTCACTTCAGCTATATGTAAGTGGACACAGAAGTACATATTGTCTCAAAACCCAGGCATGCAGCATAGTTTTGCTTTAATAAAGTTAATTGTCTCTAATATTTAGAACCCATAACAATAATTTTTCTACTGCAATCATGGCATTTTGGACTATAACATTCAAATACAAAACTAACACACCCCTCACATTTCTCTTTGCACTAATGACAAAAATCCAGGGTGGTGCCATGTTGGCAGCACTGCTGGATTGCACTGATCTCTGTCATTTTTGGCAAATAATGAATCAACTTGGCCCCTCTGAAAATCTCATGTGAGCTTATAGATATGCTATTAGTGTCGAGCTAAAAAATACTGCTGTAGTGTTTACAGAAAGCCCTGGCTCAGATTATTCTGTTTGAAGTCAATTAGAAGACTCCTCTGATCTTACTGGCATGGGTTCTCACAGAAAACACTAGACAGTTGTTATCACCAACACTGAAGAATGCAGCTGTCCCAGGAGAATGCAAAGACTCATTTTAGGAGCTATTCACTATCTCTGTTGATGCTCATTGCATTTATGTCTGTTTTGCAAAGTCAGTCCAAAATCATTGCCTCTAACCATTATGCAGACAAGCAAAGATTGTCAAGTACCTGCCAGTTTTCACAGTACAGTTCACATATCTGCTGGGCATTGTGGTTCTACACAGTGTTATTCATTTCTAGTATACCTTCTGAAACATTAACAGTGCCCAACAAACCACTGCTTTAAAGAAAGCACCAACTCAAGAACAGAAAGAATATAAGTCATTATAATATTTTCTATTCATTTTTATTTTGTTTTTTCCATTTGCTTTCATTGCTGCCACAACCTCATTTATGAACTGCTCTCTGTCCACTCTGGTGATATTGAAAAACACCTAACTGCAAAACTTTCACTTACACTAGTCTTCCAAACCACAACAGGTAGCATGCACATATCTGCATCTCTCTGTCTCCCTTATACAAACACAGTAAAATATAATATGCACATATATAAAAAGTCACCACATCTGTCTTGACAGACAGAAGAGGACAATATTAAGATTTTCCATGCCAGAGTGCAGGGATATTGTATGTGCAAAGGAAATTTGAGAGTATTCTGAGGTAGAGCTGTTATCCTTTGTTTTGCCTTTTCTTTATATTTTGTTCAATGTGATTTCTCAGCCAGTCTTCTCCTGTTCGAAGTATTTCTCATTAAATGCTAAAGCCTAACTTGCCCACTCGGGAATATCTCTAGCTACAAAGCTTCAACAGGAGATGCACCCCTGATGTCACTTCCATTACTTCTGCAAGTATCATGTAATGTGAGATCAGGTTTGCATTAATTTTCTCATTTTCTTTAGCAATATTAAAAGTTACAGCATGTTCGTTGTATATTCACTATATTGCTCTTCAAATCAGCAACTCTGTTGAATATGGTCCTTTCTTTCCACAGTTTTGTCTTCAGTTCCTGAACTCAAAAGAGTCTCCTCAGTGGGTAGTATCATCCATGTTGTGGAATCTTGCTCTTGAGGCATTTCACAAAACATAAAGATCAAAATCAAAGGGATCAGAGGCAGAGAAGAAAAGGATTTTCAGGTTTTGCAAGCTAGATACTGGGCTCTTACAGATGCCAAGTTTGCATCACATGTCTTCTGATTTTATTAAGTGAAAAACAGAGGTTGATTTCAGTCTTAATTCAGTGTTTAAGGCTAAGATTTATATTCATGATGTTTTCTTTCTCTGACTTTTTAAGAACATGTTATGTTTCTTGTACAAAAGCACCCCTTTTCTAAATTACTGTGCTCTGAGAGATCACATAGCGTAACATGAAGAACAGTTCTTTTTACACACCATCAGATATCTCTGAGGAATTACATTGAGACATCAGCCTGGCATTTGAAAGTTAAAACAGGAGTAATGAAGCTAGTAACAAATCCTGTTAGCTACAGAGCCAAAACTTTTTTACTGATTTTTATGAGCCCAAAAAGCTTTAAAATTCAATTTGTGCCTCAAGTACACATGCACACACATGTGCAAGCATCTAGCATACAATTTACTACTTCAGATAAAGCATTTGTATAATATAATTTTATCTGCTGTGATGTTAAAGTCTCAACATATAATGTGATTGCTGATAGATAAACAGCTTGCTTAAACGGTTCATCCTTGAGCATACTGAATGATTTTTTTAATTTCAGAAAATGTTGTACACCAACTTTCCAAAATTATCCCTCTGCCTTGGTTTCCTCTATCACTGATGATTTCTGGGAATATAGACCAGCACTATAATTTGCATGATGAAGCAAGAATAGACTTTTGATTCAAAAATTCAAATGGAATTTTGAAACTGATCTAACATGACATGCAAATTCATGGAGCATTCCACATTTTTTGACTGTGCCTATGGCAGTGGGGTGGGAAGTAGATAACCTTTAAGATCATTTCCAATTCAGGCCATTCTGTGATTCCATTCTGTGATTTTCCTATATATCAAACATTTTAAAATTTTGATTAAAATTTTAGAAGTCTTTCTAGAAACAAGGAAGATCTTTCTACTTGTAGACTGCATGGCCTACTTTCTAAAATATCATGTTCAGACAGACGTCTGTTCGTCTGGCTCTGGAGAGTTGAATAAGCAATGAGATACTTATAATGACTTATTTTGCTGGATAATTAATTCAACAGGAAAGCAAACTTTTTATCTTGCAGTGGACTATTTTAACTGTTGACTAAAAATTTGAAACACTGATGTTTTTAAGACTAATGAGGGGTTTGCTTTCTCCTGTATTTACGCATCTGATTGCTGTTAAGCTTACTATGTAATTAACTTTAAATAGTAATGAATAAAAAGCAAATACTTAATTTATACTTCCATTCACCACCATAAATGAAGTAGAGCTATGGGTAAAACATACCACACATATCTTCAACAGTTTCCAGCAACACAATAAAACTTATCCTCCTACCATTTTCTTGATAAATAAACATATGTTAAACTTTACAAAACAATCCTGTGAATTTTTAAGACAATCAGTTCAATGTTCCTCATCAGATTACGTATAACAGATAAACCCTGTATCCCCCAAACAAAATAGAAAATATTCCACTTATCTACTTTTACTCTCAGTTCCATCTCTTTTTTTATTCTTAATGCAAATGAATATGTCCTTTGATTTCTAGTCTATAAGAAAGTATTTCATCACCTATCACTCCTTTTGCTGATGTTTCTTATAACATAACTGAGGATTAAAAAAAAAATAAGGAACAAAAATGTGAGTAAAAATATAAAAATATTGTTTTTTATAAAAAAGTAAAGTCATGACTTAATAAAACAAATTTTGTCAGACCACTGTCTTCCTGAGCCTGGAAACTGAAAGTTTTGGGGAACTTTACTCATAGCATTAACTTTGGAGCTTTGTTATGATGATTTAAATGCCTTTACTGCTATTTACTTCACTAATTATTCTAGAATAAAGAAAAAAAAAGGAAAAAAGGTGCTTATTTTACAATTATTAACTATTTTTGTTTAAGATTTTGCTTGCTGACAAGCTAGAAAGCATCTTTTTCAATGGCTAATTTCAAAGCTTTCATCAATCATAATGGCATAGCTAACAGAGTTTTGCTCCTATTTGCTCCATGTGCACTGATGCTCCCAGGTGTGCACAGAGCTTATGAATCCATTCACAAAGCTAGAAAAGGCCCATTAGACTCCTGTGCTAGCTTTGAAGGACTTGTTCTTTCACTAATTGAACTAGGACTTACATCAGAAAAGATGTGCATGTCTATTTGGAGACAGTCTACAGTCCAGGACACTCTAGACTGAACACACAATCAAAAAATGTTTGCTTTTTCACTGGAAATCACATTAAATAACTCAAATATCCTGCTCTGATTTGATCCTTTTGTGTGCTTTTTTGTTCTTTCTCTTTATTCAGTTCAGTAAAACCAGAGAATTTCATCACAGAAGCCAAGGCAGCATTTCAACTGGGAAACACACAGGGTCCCTCACACTCCACTGAGATGTCTGACTGCTCCTTCTTCATGCTGATTTGTATCCAACAGAGCATATCACCAACTTAACCAGTTGATTCCTCCACTGAGACTATTTTCCTAAATTACAAGGAAAAAAAAAAATCAGGGAAGAGAGAAGAAAAAAATATTACACATAAAGAAAAAAATTAGATATGCATTGGAAAGTATACAAAAGAGACAAATTTAAATATAACTTATAGAATGGAATCCTTTCTATTTGCTTAACTATTTCTTCTCCCCTTTAAATTGGTGTGGGTTCTGTTAAAAAATCCTAATTTAACTCCACCATGAATAAATGAAAGCAACAAGAAAATTAATCAGTTTGTTATATATTTGATGCAAACCTTTCAAATTCCCATCATGTTCCTTAGGACAGCATTTATTATTTAATTACAAATAAAGAATGGCATAAGGTACATCATAATAATGGAGAAAATGGGTACAAAACAAGTGACTAAATAATCTTCAAACTGTTCTTCTAAAGCAGAGAATATTTATTATATATTATTATATCTATTATGTGATGATTATTTTTACATTTATTAGAATATAAATGTACTATTAAACTGTTGCAAAACTGACATTAATTGTTAATTCTGTGTCTGTGATCTGTCAAGAGTCGAGCTGTTTAAGGATATAAATGCAGGCACCTCTTTTCAGTCCTACCTGCAAAACTCCATGTGAGGGGTAGCTATGGGACAAATTTCCCAGAGTAAGCTGTTAGGAAGATGGTAGGGCTTCTGCTGGCAAATTCTCTTCAGTTTAGCAGAACAGAGTACAGTATGTAGGAAATCAGTTGCCATTCAATCCCTTCCCAAAGGGGTTGTAAATTTCCATCCTACATGAATCATGTGAGATTGATGTTTTGCTTAACAAAGGCACTTCACTTCAGTGGCATTTGGAAACTGAGGTATTCTGTACACCCAAGGATAGTAATAACAACTTAATATTATCTTTTATGTATCTTCATACTCAATAGTTCAAAAAGTACTTTTTCAAAGATGTTACTTTCATATTGCTGGACTAAGGATGACAGCTATGCCCAGGATATTTTTCTAGCCAGTATGAGGATCAAAAGTGACACCCCACCTGCCATGCTGACCTGCTACAGTGAGATTGCACTTTGAGAACCATCCCCTCTGGGCCGTGTGATGTGCACAAGACCTCGGGTAACTAGTAATCAAAAGGTTTTAATGAGAGTAGTGAAGACTGAAAATTTTGTGCTGTGTTAGACTTCTGAATTTCAAAAAGTGTTTTCAAACTCTGAAAATATTTCATTTAGTAATGTTTAATGTTTTCTTTTTGTTATGAAAATTTTAAAGTATACAGTTGTTGTTGTTGTTGTGCAATGTTTTGCTTTTAAATAGAAACTCAGACTTTCCTTAAAAAAACCCTAAATATTTCATTTCAAGAAGGCTGAAATGGAAATAGTTTTAGAGCTGTGATTGTCCATGCTTAGTTTTCAGTGGAGATGCATAAAAAACATAACCCCTTATTAACCTTCCATTTATAGTGCTGAAGTTTTGCTACTGCAAACGCATGCAGGAACCTTATTGTAGACAATAATACAGATTTGCAAAACCAGCTGAGGAATGTAGATCTACAAATTTCATGGAAGGTCTACAAGTTTGATGGAAGTCATGCAGCAAAATAGCTTAAAACAGCTCTGGGCATTTCAAGAAATAAGCATATATTTAAAAGCCAGAATTTGCCCCATTGTTTAACTAAGGAATGGGCAAGTGACCCTAAATACTGAATGAGACTGATAGGGCAAAGAGAGCAGTCAAGAACAACAGAAAAACAGGAAAGGAACTTCAGATCCTTTTTAAAAATAGATCTACAAGATTTGATCTTTCAGACCTTAATCAGTGATCTGAAGAATTTAAAGATTTCTAATCATTCTTGAAAATTAGAAAAGGAAAACAAAAATTCTCATCCTCAACCTCCAAGTACATTAGTAAGGACCTTTCAATGTAAAGTCAATAAATATGAGAAGCTCTTGAGAAAAAACAATTACATGATCAAAACGTCATAGAGAGGGTCGCTTCTATTTTCTCTGGAAAAAAAAATTGGGTTGGATCTTCTCTGACCTCATTTGTCTGTTTGGTTTGGGTTTTTTTGCTAGAGTTATGTCAAATTATCTGAAGGTCTGTTGTATCATCAGAGACCCTGAAGAGCTCTTAGTCAGAGATGCTGCAGATGTGGCTGAATATTCACTGCTACAAATGCAGCTCTCATCAAATTGTGCCACACCACCCTGGATTCTCACTCCCCAGCAGTCCATGAAAAGCACAAAATATTAGGAAAAAAAAGCTGACCACAGTATAATAGACAAACTTTTAGTATGTCTGCACTCATGCCTTTAATTTTGCCCTCTGTGAATTTTAGAAAGTCATCATGTTCAATGCAGCTAAATGGTTTTTAGTGTCTAAATAATGGCCAAAAGAGGTGAAATTTGATTCATTATTAGAAAGGAAGTGTCACATCACTGGTTGTTCACAAATCCATTAAGCTCCTATACAGAATCCTGTTCTGAAAAATACATCTACCAGGTGTGACAGTCTGCATGTTTATACTCTCCCAAGTATCTCTGCCAGGTATATTACTGAGTCAATACATTGAGAAACAGGAAAATATTTTAAAATGGTTCCTATCTACACAAAAGTCTAATAAGTCTTAAAGTACCTCACAAAACAGCTGCTAAACAAATGACGTCTGGAAAGTCTAGTGTTTGCATAACAGGTCACTGCATTTTAGTAGAATTCTCACAGCTCTGACGTGCATGCAGTCAGAGAAAGAAGTTCCCATAAGAGATTATTACAGGAAAAAGACTCATTCATGTATGCAATTGTTTGTTATCAATAGACAACATGTACTCTAATTTATTTTGACTTGTTGGATTTGATTCACTGCTTTTGCATATGTTTGCTTTAAACTGGATAATCAAATCTGTCTGTGTATGAGCTGAACTTTCTGCCTCTATGAAAGTGTGCATTGACCATTCTGTGGCACTTCTCCAAAGGGAAGTACACACCTTTCTTACCAACGTGACCCTTCCACCTTACTTTTCCTTTCTCAGAACAACAGACTGAAAATTTCTTTGGAAAACTCAGCAAACAGTGTACTCTTTTCTAGTCAGACTAGAGAAAAAGCTATTTATTAGTATATTTGCCTCTTTGCCTAGAGAAACATAGTGTATGCAATCATGTTCAGGGTGTGTCTGTCCGTACCTAGGCGGAAGATGGTTAGTGATACAGTTGGGAGGGTAAAGGTCTAAAGGCAAATTAATTTCTTTCAACTATGAAGATAAATGGCATGGGGAGGCTAAATGGTTTAGAACAGCCAATAAATAGGCATGTTTGAGGGAAAGGCTCAGGCAAAAGACTAGTATTAAATACAGCAAAGTCTTCCTAAATGTCCTAATTGATGTGTCTGTCCCAGCTGTTAAAGTTGGTGGTTAACAAGTCAGAGTTTTGTAGGAAACCACACTTCATTGCTGCCATTCCTTGCAGAATCACTATGAGATATTGGTTTGGTATCAATTGTAGAAGTAGAATCTTATTTGTGGATTGGAAAACTATACCCTGGAAGGATGCTAAACATATTAGTTGCAACAGAGAGACAAACTTCTCCTTTTGGCATCCTGAGGCAGAGAAAGTGGTGTAGAGGATGCTGCCTGGTCTCTAAAAGTACTGTGACTGATGGAAAATATGGCCTCTTGAATATGCTATTTATTTTCTAAAGCTTTGTCAGGAGGCATTGAGGAATAATGCTGCCTGCATTCTCTCTGGGGCTCTGGCTGAATGGTAGCAAGCCTGAGCATAATATCTGTAATGACAAGCTTAGTCATTAGGATGGAGTCAGCAGCAAAACCCTCTGAACAGGTTCTGTAATCACATTGCAGGATCTGTACAGCAGTGGCTGAACGTGCTGCGTGGGGCGGGGGGAGACTTCCTACCTGCCTCAGTGGGCCACTTTTGTCTTGGCTTTACCTCATCAGGGTGTGAAGTGCACAGACAACACAAATCACCAGCTGCAGGCCAGATGTCATTCAGGCAGCCTTTGATGTGAAAGTGTCACAAGACATAGCACATGCCTACCAGGAATTAAACCTGCAGGGGCAGCACGGTGCCCCTGGAACCATGCAGGGAGACCATCATGGTGGCTGTGATACCAATTCACACTCATTTTAAAGACACCTTGTCTCACTTTCCCTTCTCTGTAAGACAGGAATGCTGATAAAGGTTACTGTATTCCTCACAAAACTATTGTCAGAAATTAATCATTTCTGATATCACAGTGCACTGAAGAATTAGCATTATAAAAGAAGTGGGCATAATTTTAAATGCTTTTTTTGTGTTATAATCTACATGCATCTACATGGCACCATTGCCAAGTATGTACATCCACTTGCCAACAAACCAGTTCTAGTAAACATGTACTACTATACCCTGCATGATACAGGGTTCAGAAACCCCATGGAGATAGCAGCTGCATGAATTCTATCAGGAGATGCTGCTGTGTTCCAAAGCATTATCAACTTCATCTGACAAAGCTAGAAAATATGTGAAATGTAGAATTCCATTATTTTGTGTTTCTATATTTTCACTCAAAATAAGACTATTCAATTTACATTCATGCAATAAATGCATATGCAACAAATAAATGTTTTTTTATTATCCTTTATGATTCTTGATTATTTATTGCAACTAACCATAAGATTTTTTTTTGCTGTTGTTTAATTATTTTTTAACTTGGTTGGTTAATCCGGAAAGGTGTCAGATTTTTTTTTCCTGTCAGACAGAGGTTGCTATGAAAGTAGGTGGGTGCACTGTTGATAATTAATAGCTTATACTTATAAAGCACTTTTCATCAGTATTTATTCCAATTTTTTCCAGAATTTTACCAAATTTTCTGTTGTCTCCATTTACATATGAACCTAAATATTTTTGAAGACTAAATGTAGGATGATAAGTAAATACTGTGTATCTTAAATATCCTGGAGAAGTGTAAGCAGATAAAAACCCCCAAAACAATAAGCCACACTACAGATATTCACCATTTTAATGATTCAAATTTGAAATCTGAGACTTTCAAAAGTGATTTCCTTTGCCATGAAAGAAAATTACTGTTGTTGTATTTTCCCCTTGATAGATTTTTGAGAGAACATCCCCATCAAATGATTATCAGTGGCACAACTTTAAATTTGAACAACCTTGGGCTTCTCAGTCCTGGTTCAAGAGACAGCTGTCCTGCATGTGCTCCTCTGCAAGGGCTGCCTACACCACCACTTACACAACAGCAACACCCATTCTTCAGTTTCATGATTTTCATTAGACAACATGGTCTTGTCAGGTGGCAGTGTATTTTGGCTCCTGCATACACAGCTGTTTTTACTACTCTGGGTATTTGAATGCTTACTCCACCCATTTGTTTAATGAGACCTGTAATCAGCTTCAATTCCAATAGGTCATTAACACCTCACCCACAGCAATATGAAGCCAAAATTGGACAGGTTTGTTATGCCTGTTACAGCATGCAATGGAGATACTTTCTGCAGGTTTTAAAATGTCTTTATTATAATTTATGTTAGTAATAACTATGAGACATCCTCCTTGCTACAGCAGCAACAAAATTAATAACTTCTTGTCTTTTTCCTAAATTTTGAATTTCATTTCATAAATATATCAAGCAAATAAAAGCACTATCATGAATAAGTCTCAATATTTTGGTCCTTACAAGAGAAAAATGCAAAAGATTGATAAATATATAGGAACTACATCTGGCTTAGTGCGGCTTACTAAGCCCCACTCAGTAACTGGTGGAATAAAAGGTTTCATAAGTATCTATTCTTGCAATCATCTGACAGTACCTTCATTTTCGTGACAAAATACTGTGCTGGATGTAACCTGTGTGGCCTTTCACTTGTTCTTAAGGGACAGGAAATAGTTGCTACATAACATCTGAATTCCACCTGCTAAATGCACCTTACTATAGCAAGTAGCACCAGGGAGCTGGTATTTCCAGGGTGGAGAGTGGGTATGTGAATAACACACCTTCATTCATGTCTGTTGTTTCCTTTTTTCCTTCCTGGGAATAAAGATGAGGCTATCAGTACGGTATCTGCTTATGCCTGAGACAAAATGGAGGAACACGGCAGAGGCTAAAGGGCAGGATGTGGAGAAGGAGGAGAGATATATCCCAAAAAGGGACCTGTGCAGTAAACTGGGAAATCACTGTTTATTTACATTGCAAAAGTTTTAGAATATTTTCATTAACTTCAGCATATCTAAGCATTTTGCTGTGAACTTTCACTGTTATGTGTTGTATAGACAGAGTCTATAAACAAGGGTGAGTATTAGCAAGTGCTTTGAGTTTAACCATGGGCAGAGGAACAGCACTGCACACTCCAAGCCCAGCCCCATGCCCAGGACATCTCCCCCACCTGTATGTTGCTCCTCTGTATTTTACTGGCAGATTTTACAATGCCTTTATATATCTATGCTCAGAAAGCGACTGGGTCCATAAATGATGGATAAGAATGGGGTTTTGTTCAGTGGATTTTCATCCTGATTTTATATCAATTCATCTGCATGATCTGGAATGAGAACTAGCTGAGAAAGCTGGAAGCTGCCAGAAAAAAATTAACAACTGAACATGTGGCTCTTTTACTCTAAGGAAAAAAAAAATATATGACACAGATTGCTTAAAAAGGTGGTCAACATTAGGCATTAATGTGTAAAAGTTTGTCGGATTTTTTTTTCTGTTGGTATGTAAGAGACAGAACAGGAATATAGATATTCAGTCCAACTGGAGTTTGGCAATTGTCAGTATGACAAAATCTAGTATTAATTTTGTTCCTTATTTCAGAAACCTTAGTGAAAAGGATGGAAAGTACACGAAGGTGGAGCTCCACCTCTCATTCCCAAATATCTCCTCTCTGTCACAGCTCAGCTGGCCTGCAGGGAACATACAGAGCCCTCTGACTTCTCTGGCTAAGCCTGTATGTCATCTAAGTGCTCAGTCTCCACTGCTCTCATGCTAATTCTTTTCCCAAGCTCTAAATTTGTTTCATAACAGGGACAAAGAATTATTCCTGGAAGTATAAAGAGAAAAGTAGGTCAAGACACACACTTTGATGATCTTCCTTTGGCACTTTTGCGTAGTCGTAATTGAACTGTCCTTTTTAAAAGTGTGCCCTGTATTTTTATTTTTAGATTTTTTTGGTGACAAGTCAGCTTGGAAATGAAATGAACTATACCATTCAATTTTTCTGCGGATTTGCAACTGTAATTAATTATTTTATTGCACTTCAGGCTCTTCAGAGCCCATAACAAATGGTGTATCCTTGGAAATATAATGAGGAGATAAATGGGGAAGAGTTCACTTAAGTTCTGCTACATGCATTGTAAAGACCTATATAGACTTTAAGGTAATCATATTTTAATTTTCACCAATACACATAAAATTGCCTGACCAGCGGTAGCAGGCAGACTTCTCTGTGCTCCTTGCACACAAAAGCAAGTAAATAAATTGATAAAAACTATGGATTTGGAAGAATTGTGAGGATCTCTTGGAACTCCTTCACAATATTTTCATCTGCAGATTCTAGCAAAATGGTCTGTGATTTTTACTGAGCTTTGTAGACATTGTTACAGTCGAACTATACTAAGTATAATAAAAAAAAGTCATCAGTGGAGAATCCACATCACCTGCAGCATTCTTTGCTTCCTTCTTGTAGACCTAAGGCCGTTTAATGGAATATTTTTAATTAGAAAAAAACCCCGAACTATTTACCAATTTAATTTCTTAATCCCATAATTAAACAAAAAGAGAACATTGTGTTTTTATATTAATCATGTGAGGTTGGATACAATTTGTTGTTTCATGACTCTAGCTCTTCCTTCAAGTTCCCAGACGGCACTTCAGAGAGAAAATCTGAGCCCTGAGTTTAGTATTTCATCTGCCACAAAAATAAGTGTAGGTTATGTGGCTCAAAAAGATGTACTTTTCAAATGATGCAACTATTTGTTGCACTGTTTGAAATGTCCTATTGTCAAGACTAGACTAGTTTAGCCATACTAGTAGAGTGGCAATGATCCAAAAATACTAATAGCAAAGGCAGAAAATTTGCTTAATTTGGGTGCAGATGTCTTGGGTTTACATGATGCTGCCAAGCTATTTTTATCATTGTAGTCTAGGTCTTGGCCAAAAGTTAGGAGCAAAATCTAAGCACATGTAAACTTCAAAGATCTTTTAAATTTGAGCTAAACCCAAACTATGTTGACATTTCCATGTCTGAATTCTGAAGCTATCAATTTTATGGTATTTTAAAACCATTGAATAAGTTTGTATCTGTAAATAGCACTAGAGAAAGTAAGCAAAAGTCCAGAGGGAAGCGACAGAAGTCATTGGAGCTCTAAGGATAATCTTAACAGATTTTTCTTGTTATATTTCCAGTAGTAATTAAAAAAAAAAAAAAGAAGAAAAAAAGAAAAAGAAGTATAACCATATACCATTATTAATAAACAACAAGGTGTGGTCTTAATTTTAGTGGAAGAATGATGGTTTATTTGCAGTGAAGATCTGTCTCTTAGTTCAAAACTTCACTTAGAAATTACATTGGTGGTTAGTCAGGAAGTGCCTTGGTTTATAACAATGTGATGTTCAGGGTATTCTGTCTATGCAATTCAATACTGATTGATTTTGTTTGGTTTGGGGGTTTTGGTGATTCTTCCATTGAGTCTGATGAACATTTGAGTGTCAGGTTTGCCTGTTTTCTGTGATATTACTTTGAGTTCATCTTGGACTGAAAAAGTACAGAATTAGCCCCAGGGCTAATTAGAAACTAAAATTTTCTTGGTTCTTTATGACATGAAACCCTGTGAAAAAAAGTGCTTAGTGTGTCAGGACCAGTCCTTTGTTTCGAGGCAGGGAGATATGTAAGCAAGAGGACATTGACTTTGATAGCTCAGCAGGGCTGGGCAACAGTTATGCCATGAGAGAATTCCATGCATTTTTTGTGAGAGGGGAAGAATGCATTACAAAAAAAGTAAATATTTTTGAGCATCCTGCTAAATTCCTGGTGAGCACAAAAATAATGACAGTTGGACTAGTTGGTCAGTGGAGAGCCCTTCCAACTGAAATATTCTAGTCTTTCTAGTCTGTTCTATTAACTGAAATCTGACTGTGATCCATAATGCACACCCATCTTGCTCTAACTGTTAACACATGAGCATATACATCTTCCATACACATGCAATTTTGTGAACGGGTAAAGTGCAACTGTTAAGGGGTTTCTGGAACTATAATAAGAAATGGCTTTACAAAAGCATGAAATTGAAAGTTGCAAAATTTTACTTCATATGCACAAGTTAAAAGGTCTCATGAGATGGTTATGACTACATAGTATGCATAAATAACAGGTTAAGGTCCAGAACTTACTTGTTCAGATGGGTTTTTATCTCCTTAACAGCATCTTCCTATGTGAATAGGTGCTGGAGTCACTAAGTCTATTCTAGTCTTTAATGGTTTTGTACTATATGATAAACTACCAGCATGCTTCACAGCACCACTTTCATCTTGTGCTCATTGTCTATATATATATATTGTTGTCCAGTACAAAGATATTAAAGTTTTGCCCTTTTGGCATACCTTTTTTAAAATGATGAGACACTTCCAGAGGAAAAAGACAACTCACTTTGAATTAAGATAATAGAATATGACTCCCATTATAAGAATAACCTCTTTCATCCTTCTTGTGATCTTGTGATCACAGGGTACAGTGATGATGACAGGGGAGGGAATGCACAGAGATTGCACTCATGTGGGAGAAACAGAGCACTCTATGTCCAAAGACCTCCCCTAAATAGTTCTCCAGTATCTCTGCAGTGAGCACAGCTCATTCAGAATGCAAATCCAACAGACATATCCATCGGTACAGCCACTTGTCTGAGAACGATGCTGAAGTGTTTTCTTTTTGTCTCTACTCTGAGGAGCAATTTATAACAACAATATTCATTCTGTCTAAGCAGTCTCTGGCAGCAGAGTATATATATCAGCAATTGTAATACAGTCATTCACTATTGGCACTTCAGGGCAATAAAGTTTATTTCACTTGGAGTGCTGACATGGTTGTCTGCAAACAAGGCCCTGAGAACTAAGACAGCTGGAATGTCATTAAAGAATATTGACTGTCTCTCTTCTTTTTTATCTGTTTCCCTTTGGTGGAACTTTAGTACATTTAAGAATGCTGTTTGCCTCCCAAAACATGAAAGTTAAACAAGTAAAATCTATTTTTATACGTTCCTTCATGTATATCACAAGTAACATAAATTAGTGAAGAAGATTAAACCATGAAACAGATTTGGGGAAGAATAAAATGGTGTCCAGATTTTCCCAGATGGTTGCATCAGAGATTTCATGAGGGTTTTTTGTGAGCTTAATTCTGGCTGCATAGGGAGGAGCTGATTATTAATAATTTAGCACCTTTGGCAGGATCAATATGACTAATTTGTTATGTCTGCAGAGCTAATTCCTATTCCTTTGTGAACTGAAGCCTTGAAAAATTGAAGTAACAATTTAAAAGGAAAAGCACTTATATGGATTAAGGGGAACTGATTGATTCTGGTTTAGTCTTAAAAAGAATTAATAACCTAAAATTAGGGCATTCTTTTACAGTTGTAGTATGTGCAACTTGAAGAACTTGCTACCTCACTGTTTTATTACTAAAAGGGCTTTATTAAAATCAAACTTCACAAATGCTGCACATTTCAATTATTTAAAAAACACCCTTGCAGTAACGACACCCCTCTGGTTTGGTTCTGTGACAGCTCACAGAAGGAGTTCTAAGCACTCCCAGAGCTTAATACAGACTACAGGAATGTAGGAAACAGTTCTAGCAAAAAAGAAGGGAGTTGGAAAGAAACTGATCTTCATCTCCCTTTTTTTTCCTGAACTATTCAAGTAATTAAATGAAGTTCATGCCACAGTAATAGTGTATGTCCTTCATGGAGGTTTCTGTGCTGACTCACGCTCAATAGGGAGAGCCCTGAGGAACAAATGTCACAGATAAAGTTTCACAAGGGCAGAAAGCTGCCACACCTTCTCACGTAGGGACAGGTGAAGGACCAAACCTACTGCTTGGAAATACCAGACGCTGCTACCGGTGGTATTCCTGTTCATCAGCTCCATCTACTCCATCTGCTCCCTCGACTGCGTAAAGCACTCATCCATGCTCAGCTCAGAGTCTTTGGTGAGAACCTTCCCCAGCTGACAACCTGTGCAACAGCAGTCCTCTCTGGTGACAGCCATCACAGGCACAGGGCAGGACTGGTGTCATGCTCCTTCTCATTGATCCCCATTTCCATGACCTTTGATTTAGCATTTCATAGCTCCAGGTCATTCCCTGTGGGACAGAATGCCTGTCTCCCTGCTATTGTAGTGGATGCATCATCTGCTACATAATTATGGGAAAGCACCTCTCTACAGTACGGATTAAAAGGAAAGACAGAAATAGGATGTTTTATGAAGAATGAGAAAAAAACACCAAAAAAAAGACATTGAACAATTGGCTCACATTCAAAAGGAAATTTCCAAGAGAAGTTAATGGTGAAATTAACCTCTGGTAATATTTACAGCTATTAAATACAGAACAGAATATTATATTTGGCTCTAGGAAATAGAAAAGAAGTATTACCCAAATAGCCGTTTATAGAGTGTCCCAGAGTGGGTACTGTTTCACACGAAGGAGAAACAAAGCTGAAGAATTCTTGAAAAACCTTTAAGGAATTCCATTTAAGTAGCTATACTATACAATGCCAGTGTGGACTTGCACTACTTGGAGCAAAAAACTGTATTACGCTGCCATAATTAAAACACACGTGTAAGATTTAAGTCATCAAGCATTGGTAAAGGACTGTGAAGCACTAAATATTTCAATGTTTTGATGTTAACACCTGAATACTGGAAGGAAGGTTGCACTAGGAGCAGTCTCAATTAAAATGTTGAACAAGTTTGGTTGGTTTTTTTTCAGTAAGTTGGTTTCGGGGAGGGGGGGGGGGGGTTGCTTTTTGTTTTAATAATTGGCAGATTTGTAGAGAAAATTGGACATTTGGGCCCTTTTCTAATGTTTTATACACTTTATTTGCTTACAAGTACATCTCTAGTACAAACATGTACATATATACATGTCCTTAAAACCAGTAAAACCTGTTATATAGCTCAATATCTGTTTGCTTTGGCTTATGAAGTGTGCAGAATGACACTCTGTAGATTGGGAGACTTGTGTTCTTTTTAATGCAAAAGTAGTAACTAAGTAAGTTATTAGAAAAACTGGAATAGCCTCTGCAAAATAAAGCCATTTTCATAGTATGTGAAGTAATTTCATTTCTAATTGCTGTGACAGTGGTTTTAATAGATTTCCTAAATAAAAGAAAATAAATGAAACTAATTCTTTATAATAGTGCAAAATAATCTGGTTTTACACAAGGATAACCATGATCCTTGGATTGTTAGTAAGAATAAACAACGCATGCATGTGCATTAAATGTACTCCTTTGAATACATGTGCTAGATGTACAAGCATTCTGTTTTTCACGTACACCTTGGAATTGTATAAAATTGTATAAACAATAACACTGTGTAAGACAATAGGGAGTCTAAGCCCTGTATGCACAGTGGAGAACAATGATTTTTAATTTAGAATAAGGGTAAAGGAGAAGCCTTTCTTTTACAGAAGTAAGGGAAAGGATGTTGATGTAGAATCCTGTCCAATGTAATCTGCTAATGAATAACAGCAATCATCAGAAATATTAATTATAGTAGAATTTTTTTTGTCATTATTACATTTGAGGCTTTCTTATATAGTCCCTGAATATTCCATGTCATTTGTGGTTCATATTACGTTTGTTTAAAATCTTAAATAATTAGATAAGGAAATTGACAGGAAAAACATGTCAGCCTTCTAAACAGGGTTAAAATTCAGAGCTAACTTTGCTCAAATTACTTACATTCCAGGATCACTGTTACATTTCAGACAATTAATTCTGAAGTTGCAACACACTTTCACAATGTTTCTACTTTTTCTTATGTACTCCATTTCAAAAGTAAAATATAATAACTCCAACCCTCAAAACATTTGCCTAGAATTTTTCTTACATCCGAAGCACCAAATAGCAAATTAGGACTATGACTGTCAGGCCAACTAAAAAGACAAATTCCCTGCTGGGTTCTTCTCAACAGTATTCCATTAGCACTTTTTTCCTAATTAAAGGGCCTCAGCTGACCTAGTACTTCAAAAAACCCACCATGGAGATTTTTAAATTTTTAGAAAACTTAATTACAGCAAATAAATTTACCAGCAGAAACACATTGATTACTAACAGAAGCTAACACCATCCCAAAGTCCTTGTGTTCCAAACAAAGAAAACTAAAAGGCTGAAATAAACCTACTGGTAAAATTATTTCTTGTTACATCTAAAATAAAATGCAACTTTCAAAGTGGTGAAAAGGTCATAAGAAATCTTCTTCAAGACTCCAGCGTTTGCTGTTTGTCAATAACAAAAAAAGCCCAACTGCATGATGTCCCAAATACCTGGTGAATTCAGGCTTTTGGTTTTTTTTCTATTGAATCTAATGGAAAAACCTCTGGATTGTAGTGGTTCTAGAAACTTTGTTTTGACTGACCTAGTCTACATATACAATTAGGAAAATCAAGGTGAGTCCATGGGGTTTTTCATGCAGTATATTGAAAATGGGCATAACCAAGTTACAAAAGCTGCTGAAAATCTTTCATATGCATATACTCACAAGTAAATAATTATTTACCTGTTGTAAATAATTAATTTTTTCCTTTAAAATACATTATTATTTTAATTTGCTCAGGAGTTTCCACAAGGTTCCTTGAAAGGAAAATTACTGAATAAAGTGAAACTACAAAGACTTGAAGATGAGCCATGAAGTGCACGTGAATTTTTAAGTGCAAGTTCAGTATGACTTTATTCTATTGTAGTTCTCTTCAGCTCATTCATATCCTTTAGATAAGTGGTAACTCCCAAGTCTGCCTATAACTTGAAGACAACCAAAGTGCCTCTCTTATGCCTACACCCCATAATATAACAGAAGTGGGTGCAGGTAGCTGTGAGAGGCAAGAAAGACAGCAGAGACAGACAGCTCAGTAACCCTGGAAATACAGAAACCAGAGCCTTGCAGAGCTGCTGTAAACTCTTACCTCTGAACTATTTCTCTCAAAAGAATCTCTGTGTAACCCCAAATTCTTTTAAAGTTATGTTTCATTTTACCTCTTAGGAAAGGCCAACAGTAGACTGTTAGCCAATTTTGCTTTGTACTCTGCTGTGTGAGTAATTATGTTGAGGCACAACGTATTTATCCTGGTAGAAAAAAAGAAATTACTAATTACCAGAAAGACTTAATTGCACTTCTTTTAAATCAATATAAAATATTTAAATTATTTCTATTATCTCTACCTCACAGAATCCTTTCTCTTCAGTCTATTTTGTTAGCTTTTTCAATTAGTGTAACAGATCAGATCAACAGATCAGCTTCCATATATAGAATCAGCAAAGCATGGCCTTCTAAATTACACCACTGACTGAAGAACAGTGCTTTTCAGCTCATTAGACCAATTATAGAAAATTTGATTTGATTCATGGCCTTTATAAATTTTTTCTCAGATGACAGAATTTTCCTCTATCAAATTTAGCTTAATAGTACGTTATTTAAAGATAAGTAAAGAAACAATCTTCAGCTTTCCTCCAGAGACTGATAAGCTAATTTGTCTCACTTAACTCTTAAGAGTACTGAGACTATCTTCACACTTTCTAAGCCTCTGGTCTGTGCCATAAAAGCTAAGTCTTATGCTGGGAGAAACTCCAGCTCTGAGCCCTAAGGGAGCACAGAAAACACACTGTAGAGGCGGGGTAGAGAGAAGTTCCTCTAATCCTCAACCCTTGGTGGCTTTAGATCTATTGCCTCCTGATAAGGAAGGAAACTCATTACTATATCCAGGACCACTGGCCAATCTTTGTCCATTCATTCCTTGTTCTGTAAATCTGCGTAAGGAATGGGAGGATGCTAGTCCTACACGCTGTAGTTAATTTTGCTTTTTGCCAGTTGTAGTTTTATTGCCTTAGTAGCTTGCAAATCATTTCATGTCCTACAGCTATCCCACACAGTATGGCATGTAATGCATCCATGAGGAAGGAACATTTTTCTCCATAAAATGATTATTTTTGATAGAAATCTCCATTTGTAAAAATATCCTGCTCAGGGAGGATACATAATTTGTGAAAGAAGGAAGCCTTTCTCACTAATAGAACCTTGGAAAATGGCTCTAATTCTCTTGAAGGCAGATCATTTAATCTAACTAACTGTTGCTGCAGAGCTGTAGAAAAGCAAGTATTTCTGGGTAACTTGACCAGAGGGAAAACAATTAGGCTACATTACTGAACTGTAGTAATATGTTTTCTTGGCAGGAGACCTTCCTCTGTGGTTACCGCCACATATAATGTACCCTCTTTAAGTACTAGAGGCTGGAAAAACAAACAATTCAGAAGTGTACTGCACTAAGTCCCACACACTGAACACATGTTTGAAAACTGTATTTCAGTTGTGGATTCATAAGCTTGCTTTACCTCATTTCACATGTACTCAGACCTGCTGGTTCAGACACTATATTTCATATTAAGAGAAAATTGTGTTACATTTTCAAAGCTCAGCTAATTCATTACTGAATTCCCCTAATTCATTGGCAAAAAGATGGAAAGAGAAGCAGTGAGGAAGCATGACAAAAAGACTAGTGAAAAAAAGAGGTATTAAGGTTATACGAGACACACACACTTGTATCTTATAAATACTTCTTCTATGCTAGAAGATGGTTACTCACTTGGGAAAATGTCTAGAACTGTGGTTTGGGTTAACCAAGTGTAGTTATCAGTGCAAAAGACCAATGGCTCATGTTTCATCTGCTTCGAAGAATCCTTATCCTACATGTAGGCACAATAATAATTTTAAAGTTAATACTTCTTATGCTGTTCAATACTAGAGGGTAGTACATGATCATGTCACAAACATTCCTAAATTTGCTTCTACAATGCCCTTATTAACCAAGGCCATTTTAACCTCGAATTTACAAATGAAAGACAAGGTAGAGGAAAAGAGTTCAAAGGTCAGAACCTCCATGGTAGTTTAAGGTGCCAGCTTGAGACACTTAATCAGTTTTCCCAAAAAGCTGATGTTATACAGCTCTTCATTTTTTTTAAGTTCAGGTTCCAGTAAGTTTAGTTGTAGTTCTGAGTGCAGAGAATTTCCCATAGGTCCTTATGTCTCATGCTGAGCATGTAGAACACAAGGACGTGCAATCAGTGATGACCTCAGGAGTGTTTGGGTATTGTGACTTAGCATCACACAGACGGGAAGAATGAGAGAAGAAATGAAATTCCTCAGAACCATATTCAAAGACCTGAATCAGGAAATCCTCACTTTTCTGTTTGATGTCCCATTTTAGTTGCAAGCAAACTCCTAATAACAAGACCCGATTCCTCTTTGAATATGCCTCTAATGCACTAAATGCATGAGGATTCTTGGGGAAACGATCACATCACTAAACACTGTTTCGTAACTCTTATGTATAAGCAGGCTGAATTAATACTACCCTAACACAATTTTATGTTGGAATTTTGTAACTTCTGAATACCTCAAGTTTTGGGCTTGTTTTCTTTCTTTTATGTAGATAGGTATCCAGGTATATATTTTGTGTGTGTACGTGTGACTTTGTGACTTCCTTTCAGCTGCAACCTGAAAACAGAGGCACTCCCTCTGCCTACCCAAGTGTCCTGAGCATGGATTGTGTTCTGGAGCTAAAGAAGTAACTAAAACACAGCAGTTGAAGGCTTTTTAGGCTCTGTGCACAAGAAATAAGTATAAATGCCATCCGCATAAGTGCTTCTACTAGCAGACAGATGAAGATATCTGCTAATAGAAGAAATTTGGAATTAAAATCAAGGCTCCATCCTGGACTCTAGCAGGAACTTCTGTTCATTCCAGCCATGAGTCATCGTTGTGGTCACCTCCAAGCACTTTTCACTATCCTGGTTACTTGTTTCTTCCTGTTTTCCTCTTTACCCTTAGACCCAACATGGCTCGTTTGCTGTTTTGTTGATTATTTTGAAATTGCTAAAGTGAGAACAACAATAAAATCTCTTCTGTTTTGCTGTTCCTACAACCCCCTTTTGACAGACTGCTTTTAGTCAGTTCCCACAATACTTGATCTCTTACATTCTCCCGAAGTTTTCTAAGCAATCCTACTTCCAGCCTGTTGAATCATGTGGCAGTTTTATTCTTTGCCTCAGAAAACTGTCTAATCATTCTTTCCCCATCCCCATTTTTTCAACAAACCAGATACCATTTTCTCCACTGCTTCCTTGATTCATGTTATTTTTCTTACCAGACCAGCCTATACTTTATCTCCTCACCAGCTTTTGATGCAATCACCCACTCACCAGACTCCAGTCTTACTCTTCTTTGCAAACATCATGTCGCTTTGTTTCCCTCAGACATCCAGTCTCATGCTTGATTAATCCAATTTTCTATTTTCCGACTGTCGATCCTAATTCTCCTCCTCCCCAATCCTATTGTTGCTTGTACTTATTCATTAATGCAATCTTATTCCTCCCTCCTTCTTCTGCCTTGCTTTTTCCTTTATACTCCTTGGAGAAGAGCCTGAGAGAGGGCCAGGGGCAGATAAATCAGACTACACATGATGGGCAGGTTCTCTGCCTCTGGTTGTGGCGGTAGGCTCAGTATTCCTGCTAAGACACTCACCTAGGTATGATCACACACAGGTGTTCTGGAGAATAAGTCAAAGCAGGCCCTGCAGAACACAGATGCAGGAGGCAAGAGTACTGTCCACACATAAATGCGCTTAGTGGTGAATAGCCTGGTACAAGGTGAACAGTCTAGTTAAAAAATGTTAACAAAAGGATGTTCCAAAAAAGGGATAAAAAGACAACAAATTTATGAATCATTGGCTCTTCCCGTTCTATATGACTAAGTGTGTAGAAATCCAGACGAGGATGCTAGTACAATGTAACATGTAAGCATCTTGACCTCTGCTAAAAAATGGGGGTGAAAAAGCTTGCAGGTCTCAAGATTGCTTGATGGTGTTGTGCCAATATGCGTAAGAGCACACAAAAGGTAGCGCCTATTTGTCAGAGTGGAGGCGTGTAAGAGCTCTACCCTGTACTCTGGGCTTAGTCCATGGTCACTCTCTGAAAAGAAATTGTGCTGGAGTTCCTGAACAGCAGATCTGCCAGCACCAAGGTTCCTGAGATTACAACAGTGACATGAAAACCAAACTGGCAAATGCTAAACAAACAGGTCCAAGCTCAGATAAAAGCAACTATTTATGGCTTTTCTGAGTTTTTCCATTTGACCTGCTAAGTCCAGGCAGATTTAAAAACTAGACAAATCTGTGCAGCCTTTCCTGAGAGTAGCAGAAGGAACATCCCTGATAGACCTTTTCCTTTTCCTTCAAATAACTTTTACTTTATTTCAAAGGAAACATTTCTTTTATTTAATACGAACAAAGAAATATATTTTCTTAAGCTTCATTTTCAGAAATATCCAAATCATTCTGACTTAAATTAAAATATATATAAAAATAATGTAATTTGGCCTAAGAAAAGCAATCAGCCTTTGAAATGTCAGCTCAATTATTTAAAACACAGCAAAATTACAGGTTGCAGAGTGCAACAACTTATAATGGGAATTTTAATAATAGACGGTGTTACCACTTCCACCTCTAACACTGAAACTAATTTACTGTGTTCTCTTCCTAGAGGGTGTTTTACCTATTTTGCAACTGTTTCTACCTTTGTTTGATTTTCTAGCTTTTATCACCACTGAAGAAAAAAACAATAATCAACAAACAGAAACAAACTCACTGTTTATATTCATATTGCATTTGCAAACAGGCCCACAATCACTGAAAGCTGGGCTGCCAAAATATTAAATAGAAACTGTTGCCCATCTTCTTGGCTATAGAAGGGATTACCCTTTACAGACTGGTCTTGAGACTCTCTTTGAGTGAATCAAACCACACAGAAATCCAACAGCAGCAAGAATCCGCAACATCAGCAAATTCACTTTATTTTTTTTCCCCATATAGGAAATTTTGGGGGATGGAGGGGGTAGAAAATGTTTCAATTTCTTTTTTTCTCTTCTAAAATATTTAAAAATAATTCTAAATGCTTCTGAACTCTCTTTCAATAATCTGCTTTCAAAGGTCTTGTCTACAAAGGACTGGCACAGCTCTAGCTTTTTCATAATTCACCAAAAATTTCCCCCATAGTGCCTCAACCCAGCACAGCTTGAGTGTCAGCAAAACCCCAGCTGTAAATCTCCTGTAAAACTTTTCAAAAGACTGTCTTGCCAGCCTGCTGTTTCCATTATCGTGCTCGTGTTCCAGCCTTGACATGGCCTGGGTTATGGGACCTGGTCAGACTCTAACAGCTGGATGTAAAACAGCTCAGCAGAGAGTGGAAAATCAAACAGTAGGAAATATCTGAAG
Organism: Sitta europaea; assembly: GCA_013400255.1. Classification (NCBI taxonomy): domain Eukaryota; kingdom Metazoa; phylum Chordata; class Aves; order Passeriformes; family Sittidae; genus Sitta; species Sitta europaea. The sequence continues at coordinate 422,249 of VXBS01000114.1, forward strand.
AACTCTGGGAAGATACAGGTGGCAGAGCTCTCACAAGCTGATAACCTTGGAAGGTTCCTTACTCCCTGTCTGTCTAAAACCTCTTTTATCAGTTTTGCCCAGGGATTAAATACATTGTTTTGAAAAAATTAAATCAAAATGAGATGGAAAATAAACCAATAACATTTGAAAGATTAGGACACATTTAAATGCTAGACTTTTTGTCTACCTAATTTAAATACCAGCTTTCCCTCTCAAAATATATGTGTGTGTATGCACATGAACAAATATACATATATGTGTATGCATGTACTATTTTGTTTATGTAAACCCTCATTTGCACCCTGATTGCATAGTCAATTATTTCCAATGAAAAGTGTTTGAATATTTTTTCTCTCAATTGTACCTATTTGCATGTGATATCAAACCTCACAATATTTAATTTAGTTCTCCTCAAAATACTCCTTAAAGGGTGGGAATGCTCCTGTGGCTGGGGAACTAAAGAACAGAGAGTCACAGTCTAAGTGATTACAAGAATGTCACCAGTACAGTAGGAACTGAAATAGGATGAACAAGTGCGTCAACCAGTTCCTGGGTTTTGCTATTAAAATAAAGGCACAGTAAAATATCTCTTTTAACTTAAATATGAGTAAATTTAACATAAATATGAATATTCTAGAAGTTAAAAATCCTATGATTCAAAGTGATTCCTAAGGCTTCACTTTTGAAATATTTAAATCATAATAAATAAGTAAACATGTTTGCAAAACCCTCTGAAAAGTATACAAATCTTTTAAAGAATCCTTTTGTTCTCAAGCTGTTGACTCTCAAGCTTCTTACAAATTCTGCTCCTCTTCTCTTAAATGACAGTTCATTATTTTAAGACTGGATCTAACTGTCATAGTGCAATTCCATACCACTGACACTATTCAAATTGTATTTTATTGATGCTGACAACATCAGTTAAAAAAAAGTATACCTTGTTATTGATGAAAAGGGCAAACAGCCATAGCAAAAACAGGAATTAAAAGGAAATTATGAGGATGATAGGGAGTTTTGAAATAACTACCCACCTTTATGCCTGAAATATATATTCTTTCCTGTAATGTCCAAAGGTTTCAATCACCTTACATAAGAGGTTATAGATGTTGTCCATTGTTACCTTTTTAAAAACTCCAAAAGCTTATGGGTCTGCTAAGTTCTTGAGAGGTGTGTCTTTTGCTATTTGCACCTACGAGCATCCTTCTGTTCTGTCACAAGGGATTCTGGTCAAATCTGATACATCTGAGAACATTTTCAAAACTCTTTTTGTGGATGTCTGAAATCTCTTTACTCAGACTTGAAGCTTTTTTGCTTTGCTTTTTCACCAGAGGGCAAGTGAAGTACAAAGAGTTGACGAGTACTACAGCACTCTTAGAGACTGGGGCCTAACTACCCCCAGAGAGGTACCAGGCTGAAAATTAAATAATCTTTTGCTAACAGATGGTCTTTCATGTGATAGATGAAACAAATGGATAAAGGAAGACAATAAAGTAAAAAAAGAGGCTCTCTCTGTTAAATTATTTCTAAGGCATGTAGAACATTTCTTACTACATTGCCCACAAATGTATTAAAACTCTCATGGAAACACATTTTAAAAAATAGGAAGAAAATGCCACTGTGCATTTGTTTCTCTGACTTTTTTCTGTCGGACTCCAATTTACCTGTACTTTTAATCTGCTACAAAAGTACATTATTATTTCTATGCATATTTTTGGCGCTCTTCTCCCAACATAAGATCTCTACATGGTGTTTATTGGATGTTTTTTGTTTACTCTATTCTGAATGAGGTAGTTCAGAAGTCCTATTCTTTCATCCTACATGATCAGGCTGTTTTGTCTCAACCAACTTCTCAATAAAAGCCAGTGGGGTTATCCATCCTATGTGAAGTTATGCAGATATCTCTGCTGTCACCTGTCTTGTTTAGTGTGTACATGAGGTTGGCTGGGTAATTAGAATTAAAATCTGCACAGCACAGACACAGATCAATGGTCCTTTCTCAGCAAAACAGCAAACCCAGATGGCACAATATCTTTGCCTTTACAGTGTCTGTGTGCAATTGAAACTTGGCACTCAATTCAGATAAAAGAGAGATAATTAACAGGGACAGGAGCAGGGGGGAGGTGAGCAGCAAAAAGGAATGGCAGGAACTGGTTTTTCTCCTATAATCATAACTATAGCTCATCTTTCTCAAATAAATTCAATATTAGCATATAGAATATAGAGCTCTGCCACATAACTTATTGTAATGAATTCTTCCAGCACTTGTTGAACACTTCAATCTATGGCCAAAACTACTCTTTGTAAAGCAGTTTTTTGCAAGATAGAAGAAAACCCCAACCAAACAGCAAGCAAATGCAGGTTATTTTTGTAAGTGCTTCAGCATGCGGCATGCTGATTCAAATCTGTACATATTCAGGATGTGTCTACTTGAGAGAATCCTGCAGTGCAGGTGTTAGGGCAAAAGTTCATTTTAAACTTCGAATTTCACCAATTCATATTGTGTCACTGCTCATCAGACAAAACTTATACAGTTGATATTTACAGAGAAGGATAAGTGCAAAAATACAATAAATGTGTTGATCCTCTATTATTCTGTACTTGAATTAGTAAAAAAAAAAATCTAACCTAAGATGGAGGTTAATAATAACAGTAAAATGCACATTCTTTTATACCTACATACTACTACACCTTTTTCCTACACCACTTTTCAAGTCAATTATCTCTCTCCTAGACCATTAATGAACAAAAAGGAATAAACATCTACATCAGCAATCTTTTTCCTGCTTTCTATGACTTTTAGCTAAATATATGTTTATTATGTAGAAGCAGTAGAGCATATTAATTTCTCTTGAACAAAATGACAATCAGCAAAGAAGAAGAAAACATGGATAATGATGTGCATGTATCTGCTTATTAATGCTTTGCACGGAAGCATGCACAAGCAGCATTTCTGGTAGCCCTGTGTGAAAGTTACTGTTGGTGCACACAAATAGGAGGTACAGAGCACTTCCAATTTCAATAATTGACTACAAGGCCTACTTCTGCAGTCCCTCCTGGGAGTTCATGAGGACATGCATCTGGCACAATGGTAATCATATTTGTTCTGACACAGAGCAATACACTATTTCCCCTGGCAGATTACTTTCTATTACCCAATACAAAAATGGCTGACATGTTCAAAATGCTAATGAGAGATATATCAATTTTTTTAAGAGCTTGGATGGCTTCCAAGTATTTTTAAATGTACTCAACAGATTGTGAAATACATTCAGTATATGGTTATAAATGCAATATGTTGCCTTTCTTTGTTGTTGTATGCCTTGTAATCTACACTGGCAGAGATTAAATATGACTGGATGAGCAAGTGCCCCTGAAATATTGCTTTATTCTTTTGCTTAATTGCTTGTTTTTCTTCAGCTATTTCTTATGCTCTAATTGAACAAAATATCTTTACAGTTGCTACATTAGCTTGCATCACAAAGAAGAAATTCCCATTGCATTTTGAGCCAGAAAATGGAATTATGATTGGATTACAAAAATAAAACTCTAAAACAATTGGAGGGTGGAAATACCTTTTTTTTTTTCTTATTACAATGCAATGAAAATGTTCCAAATTTATGCCTCTACCTATTCTCTTTTAAACATTTTCCTAACAGAAAATCTTCCAATTTAGGGGTAATCTGGTTTTACTGCAAGCTTTATCATAGCTGAGACACCAATGGCCTCAGCTGAGTTTGAGACACATTCATAAATAGACTTACCTTCTAAAACGTAGAATCGGGATTAGAGCTGTGATATCACCCTTGAACAAAACCATGCACAGACACATGCAAAAAAATATTGCAGCTGGAGTTTTCTTGTCTATGCATTCTGACTGAATCTGATCTGACTGAAGAAAATGAAGAAAAATGAAGAAAATGAAGCAGGGTGAAGCAAAGTGGGAAGGAAGGGAGGCAGGAAGGAAGGCAGGAAGGCAGGCAGGAAGGAAGGAAGGAAGGAAGAACATGATCAAAATTGTCAAAACATTATGGTTTATACTGTTTCGCAGAGGATCTGCAAGACATTGATTTTGCAACCTGGGCAAAAATTTAATGGGATATTACTTTTGTCATCAATTCTAGTGAGAAGTGGAACACTGTAGCAAATTCAATCCTAAGAGTTGGAATATTGTCTTTTCTAAGTCTAATGCTATAAAAAGTATAACTTAGTAAAAATAGCTTTTTGTTAGAAATAGATAATTGCGTTATTTGCAAGACAGTGATTATGTTGAGAAAATGTGCATCTTCCAGAACAAGCTTTTATTATTACATATGACTCCAGGAAGTGGTTTTTGGGTGTTTTTTGTTTGTTTGTTTTGGGGTTTTTTGGTTGGTTGGGTTGGTCTTTTGGGTTTGGTTTTTTTTTTAGTTGGTTGGCTGGTTGGGTTTTTGTTGTTGTTTCTAATAATCTCAACAGTAATATTGAAAGGATCACAAACAGTAGAATAAATGCATACATGGCAGGAGAAACATTAGTTTTAGCAAAACAAGTGAAAGATAACTACTGCTAAAAAACCACTAAATGCTTAGCCAAGGTAATAATTTGGAGCTACATCCAAAAGTAATAATTGTTTCTGCAAAAGTATGCAATAAACTAAAAAGAATTGGGTCCTGACATTATCCTGTTCTTAATGAACATAATAAATAACTAAATTAGTTTGTAATCACAGTGAAATAAGAGGTTTTTTGAGTGGTATAAATGAAGACTATATCATATAATTTCTTAGATTGTATGCATTCATTCTGAAAAAGGACCAGTTATACACAAAAGTATTTTGCTTTATTTCTAAAGGCTCTGCTGTACATCTACAGACCCTGACATATAAACATTGCTACATTTAGGAATAGAGTTGTGGTGTTTATACCCTAAGCCTTTTCTAGTGGTCTCTCAGGGGCTTCTGCATCAGAAACATCCTCAGAGGATAGAAATTAATGTCAGCACTTCAGCCACCACAGTTTATAGCCCAGTACATAAGCTCAAACTTACCTTCAGTAACAGCTTCATCGATAGCTTCTGGCTGCGCTCTGGCCCTGCTGCAGTGTGGATATGTTTTATTAATTCTGCTATGGGAACAGGAAGTTAGGGGTGCTTAAAGCTTCCCTCGTCTCTGTAGGAGTTAGCAAAACTCCCATCAGCACATCAGTCTTTCAAATCTGTTGATTAGTGTAGACTGAAATAACAGTTCTCTGAAGAAACCATTTCCTAGCTTGGCCACAGATGCTTCAACAGTTTTATGAAGCCTTATTTTAATAAACAAAACCCTGTGAATATGTTTTTCCAGAGCTAAGGAGGTGAGGAGAGGCTTCTGCTTTTAGGTCTCAGTAGCACAAGAGCAGTGACTTGTCATGAAGGAAACTGCAGCTGTCAGCCTGAGAACAATCTCTTTGCCCTTGTGATATTGGGACATGGAAATCACATTGCTGCATGAAGAGAAACACTATAAATGGCCCATAAATAGATTTCAATAGGCTGTAAAGAGAAGCTTGATAACACAAAATACACAAGATGGCTAGATTATGTAAAGCTAAGAACAGGATGATGGAGACACGTACCAAATGTACAGGCTTCTCTCGGAAATGCATGAAATTTCTGCTATGCACATAGTATAAATTGGTTTATATGGCACGAACAGGGATGTTCCAAGTACTTTACTAGAAACCTGAGTTTAGATTTGTTGTTCAGAAGACTTGAAGCTGATTCCAGACGTCAATGGGCTGCACCATTCCCAGAGAGAAGAAAGTTCATGTCCACATTTGAGAAAGACTGATAAAAATACATTCATTTACAGGAGACAAGACAAAGCCTGCTATAAAGAATTTTTTATGTGCCCACATGAAGAGTAAATAACCATAGAAGTAATCTGATATTCCATTTCACTGGGAAGTCAGACATTTGACATATGGCATTTGACATATTACAATGATACCTAGATTTCAGGCAAATATTGATACCCAGCCACTGAAGAAATTTTAAAACACCATGCAGAACACAAATTTCTCTGAAAATCTGAAGCAGTCTGAGGCTAACTCAAACAAAATGCTCTTGAAGATGTGCCTATATTTTACTTCATAAAGTGTATCATGATTCCGATAAGCATCATTATGCTATTCTAATGTGTGATAAATAACATTAATAAAAATGAGATATTACCTTATATAAAAATAAAAATCTAATTTGCTTTAGTAACAGGATTATAACTGATCCTATGTATTCATTTTTTACCAATATTGAGCTGGTGTTTACTGTACAATTAGTTTTTTTAATTAGTTTTATTCTTTTTTGTTTTCCTGGCCATGTTAGACCAGATACACAAGCCATTATAAAACATTTATGACAAATACCACTTTGGCATTGCATTGTACAGTTGTGGCCATTGAAGCTTGTCATGGTTTGACCCTGGGCATCAACACAGTGATTCACTCACTTCCTTGCTGGTGGGGTGGGAAAGAGAGACAGAGAAGTGAAAAGAAGAAACTCATGGGTTGAGATAAAGACGTTTTGATAAGTAAAGCAAAAGCCATGTGTTCAAGAAAAGCAAAACAAGGCATTAATTAATTTGCCATGGGCAGGCAGGGCCCCATCATATGAAATGGTTACTTGGGAAGATAAACACCATCACTGAATATTAACCCCCTTCTTCTTTTTCCCCCAGGTCTAAATTCTTAGCATGATGCCATATGTATCCCTTTGGTCAGTTGGGGTCAGCTGTCCTAGTTGTTTCTACTCCCAGCTCCGTGTGCACCTCCAGTCCACTTGATGGTGGGGTGGTGTGAGAAACAGAAAAGGCCTTGGCACTCTACAAGTGCTGCTCAGCAACAATGAAAGAAAACATCCATGTGTTACCAACGCTGTTTCCAGCACAAATCCAAAGCATAGTCCCATGCTAGCTACTGTGAAGAGCGTTTGCTCTGCTCCACTCAAAAAGCACACTCGGTAGAACTATGCCAGGAGAAAAACAAATACAAACTGTTGGAAAAGTAACAGTTAGCTGTTGACCCTCTCACTAAGTTCAACTAATTTGCTGATAACTTGTTCTTAAACTCTGTACCTGCTGAATATAAACCATTGCCTTTTTACAGCTGTGAGATAGACAAATTGCTGCAGAAAACAAACGAGTCTGATAAGGGAATTTGGTTGAACCTGTGGCCAGCTGATTACCTGTGATGGGACCTCTTCCACTTCATAGCAGCCTTAGCACATGGATAAAGTACTGAAGCATGAGAAATGGTTATCATACAGACTGGGTGGACATCTTTGCCATAGATACTTTATTCAGTGAAAGTCATCTTCTCTGCATTAAATATTTTTTTTTTAAAATAACTCTCTTTATACACAAATGTACCTAATCAAATACTGCTCATTAAGTAATGTATTTGAAGAGTAGTAACAAACATTAATTTCATATTTTGCAAAGGATCATTTTTGCTGATATTTAAGCAATTTTGTCTCTGGTCATGCAAAAACTGCTTTCTAATGATAGCACCTATATTTATATGGATTCCAACTGAAATTAATAAGGTTGATATTATATCTATATTACTGTAGTAAATAAGATTGCATCTCTTTTTTTGCACCAATGTAATTACAAACGAAATGGTCAGTTTTAGTGCTACCAAACACACTTAGGCTCCATGACAAGAAAACCACATGCAAACTATCATAGTCCTGAGCTCTCCTACATCATTCATCTTCGCCAAGTATGATTTGGACAAGGAAGAATTACAACATTGCACACATGTTTTATATAATGTGTGTATTAATGACAGTGAATTCCATGTGTAGATCATGTATTTTTATTATATTTTTGAATCATAGTTAGGATACAGGACTTTAAGCTGTCAGTAGAAATACATGCTGCTGGAGACAAGCAGTAATATCAAAGCAGTGTTTTTACTCCTTTGAGTGTGATCCTAATCTTGTTCAGAGCATTCCTTACCATGCCAGTCATCACGACCTCCAAGGACAAGGAAACCAGGGAAGAACGTTTATAACCATGTGGGTGAGTATGTGACACGGTGGGAAATGAAGCAGTGAAACAAAACATGAGTAATCAGTGATTCTTGAATGGGCTTTACTATTGCTTTTGTGCCTGGGGGTCCCTCCTGGACAACACTAAATAAATAAATAGAATACAAAGTTAAGCAAAAGCTTAAACTATAAAGGCTGGGCAGAAGAAGATGTTTATTCACCTGTTTTTTCTTTTGTTATCCTTATTTTCAAAGACTTGATGTATTTGACCATTGGATAGAGATGTGGCACACAGCTGGAGTGTTCGTAGAGATTCAGTGTATTAACAGAAAGATCAAAAAAATGGAGTATTAATCCAGTGACTTCAACAAACTCTACAAAGGAGACTGATATTAATACCTCAGTTTTACAAATCGAGAAAATTAAACAAAAATATTAGTCAGTGTGACCATCTTATGTTACTTTCTGCCATTGTAACATCAGATAAAGATTCAATTTGAAGATTCCTAACCCATGATTTTATCAATATTTTGAAAAGGAAAATATTGGAGAAATCATATTTTGGAGAGCAAAGCTAAAATCCCATCTTTGCTTGACCCTTTGCTTGAGAGAAATAAAAATTTCACTTTGCAGAATAGCCATGTAAAAAAATTAGAGGATATTCTGATTTACCACATTTCTCCTATTCAAGTTTCTCCCTTCTCCACAGATAATTGAAGCCTTCAGGAAAATCTTATACTCACTGCAATTTCTGTGTCCATAGTAAGAGTTTAAAGAAAGTTCATGTCAGAAGGTTTTTGACACAGTTAGTTATAATGCATTTCAGGCAGGAGCTTATCGTTCAGTATCCAGTTTAGTCAAACAGAATTTATATTTGAATCTGACTCTCTCATCTGCTAGGTGAATTCAAGCTTTAATAACTCTGCATTTTAGAAAGGGTAGTGTCCTTGTATAGTACAGAAACTATTAAAAAAATCAGAGAAGAGTGACTTCAACATGATTGTTTTAAAGGCAGTTGAGTTTTCCTGCTCAAAATTAGAAAATGTCAAATTCCACAGAGTTCAAAAAATATTTCAGAATAAAGGAAAATATCTGCATTTCGCAAACCACATAGGAAAAATATCAAAAATCACTAGAGGCTTTTTCCTTTTGAAAATACCATGAAAACCTCTACAGACATAAAGGACAATTTCTTGACTGTACCAACTGTCTACCCGATGCCTATAGATTTTCTAGATTTATCTACATTTGGAAGTAAAAACAGTGACACCTGTTATCCTGAAATATGGTAAAAACCACAGAAGAGAAAATTTTCATGAGTATTCTTCACAGAGATTCACTGCTACATAGTTTTAAAATTATTTACTTCATTCTCATCTTTTAAGATAAAGACATTAAAATCACTACCAAGCTTAAGTAATACTTGAGAAGGAAGAAAACAAGTCTATCTCAAAATTCTCAATTGACCTGCAGAAGCCTTTGCTGCTATTCCACAGTCTTTGTTAGTGTGATTCACTGGGAGCCATGACGGATCACTCAATTAACATTTCTTGTTCTTGCAGCCGCAGAGTCCCAGCTAGACAGTCCCAGATGTTCCATGAATAAAATAATTGTGGTGTCCCTGAGACTGTCAATTTTCATCTGTCACTTCTCTTCCTGAATCTGCTAGAGCTCATCCCAAGTCTTTTAAAGCTGGTCTGTCCACCTTTTTGCCTGTGGCTTCTGTCTCATAGGATACCCAGAACCAGATACAACCATTCAAAGGTTTGTTCATTTCAGGGTCATGCCAATGAAAGAACAGATTTGCAGCCAAGAGACTGTTTGCAATTTAATTTTTAATAGAAGTTGAACCCTAGAAATTGTTAAATACTTGATTCCATTAGTTACTCCCTCATCCTTTTCAGGATTTAGACCCCGGTACCTGAAGAAGGCAGGGTAGCCCAAACAAATGTACAAACTGTCCTCAGGGGTCCTGAACCTGAGCTGTACATTTTGTTTCTGTTCTTCTCTGTTTTACTAAATATTCTCCCTTTTGTAACAGACAAACTTGAAATAAATTCAGTGTAATCCCAGCTACAATATCTTGAAGACTATACCCTAACTGTGTTGTTCAAAAAAAAAAAGCTTACAGAAGAGATTAATGTCCTGCCATTAATTAACATAATTGCTTTTACATTTATAAGAATTTTTTGTCAGATTTCTATGTCTGAATTGCTGTGAATTCTACAAAGAACTGTTATATCATATTATTTCGACTTTCCTCATATGATGCCATAGATTTTATTTGCCATATTATTTTCTCTTTCCAAAGAATTTAAAAGAATCTAAACAAAGTAAGACAGCAATAGCTAGGAAATTACTTTACTGAATAATAAAAAGGTCTAAGTGGGATAGAATACAGAGATTCAAAATATATGAAATGTAAGTAGTTGGGATGAACATGAGAAGGAAAGAAAATGGAAAAATATCTGACATCATATTTAAAATAGAAAGCTATACTTTTAACAGAGTTTTAGAAGAAATTTTAATGTGACCATTTACATAAGGAGGAGTTGTCACTAGTGGTGTGAAAATCTCCTGACTGGAAAAAAATTAAGTGCCTATATGATAAGGCTGTAAGATAAGCTTTACTGTTGTATTTGAGGAGGGGTGGAAAGTGTTAGGGAAAGCTTTCTACTTACAGGACTGTTTATTCTCAACTTCGGTTCACTAATTTAAATGTCACAGTTGAAGGTTTTTATCTCTACCTGTGTGAAAAGTGCAGGCAGGCATTTCAATTAATCTTCAGCTTGTTTCTGTGCAATGATTAACCTGGGTAAAACTTTAAATAGCTATTGATCATTCCATTACCTAAGCAGCTAATAGAGCAGAGGTTAAGTTTATGGAAAAGTAACAAAGTTTTGCTTGGTTTTATCCTCTAGATTCTGTTCTCTGAATGTTTTGTCTCAACTCCACAAATGTGTATGAACTTGGGTGTAAATTGTGTCCCTGAAGTCAAGGATATTATTTGCTTACTTAACATCAAATATATATCTAAGATTTGTGATAGATGAAAGTCACATCTAATATGGCACAGTCAAGCTTAAATGAAGTTATCGTTAAACTTTGTATTAATTTAAAATTCCTACTATTAAGAATTTATAATTCCTACAGAGGAATTTAACTTTCATGTGACAAGAGGGAATTTTTTTTATTTTTTTTTTTTTTTAGTATTTCTTTTTAGATTATCTCATTTATGCTTCTCTGTTTTGATCAGATACGTGTTTTAGAGAGGCAGATGATGTTTGAAGAACAAAAAGTATACAGGAAACATAAGCCAAAAAACTACTTTTGAAAAACTTAAAGGCTTCTTCTGCATCATGAAACTGTGAGGTTCACAGTTATAATGTGCATGTTCACAGATGTAGTGTGAGGATATTCCTACTGCTGTAATAGTATTTATTATTCCTAAGTATGCTACTGGGAACTCCTAGTATCCTTTATATTTAGAGAATAAAACTAAGTTTTATAAGCAGACAGCTAAGAATATCTGGAAAATATTAGTTTCTTTTCATTTGGTAGAAATCAAGACAGAATGACTTGCTCATGTTTAATCACCTTTATCACAGACATGTAAAACTAAACAGGATGAATTCAATCCAGAGCATCCCATCACCCTTCTACAGTGATCATTTATTTAATTACAGGTAAAAGTAAAAGGGATAAAGCAGTCCTCAGTGTTCCTGACTGCAGAAGACTGTACCTTCTTGCTGCTCTATTTAAGCCAATATAATTCAATTCTTATACTAGCCCAAATAGCAAATTGGTACTACCTTTGATATTGATTGTCTTATTTTTGGAAAGTCAGAACAGGACTGCTTATTCAGCTCAGAACAAAGTCTAGGACAGACAGACATAATACTTGCTTAGGGAAAACAGCAAAAGTATATGGCTCAAATATTTTTTGTTGAATACACATGCAAAGGCAATGATGCAAGAAGCCACATATAATCTTAATTATTTGTCTTTTAGATGCAAAGAAGCTGTATTCTATGATTCTATATTGAACGTTTTTCGTTTCTCAAAGTAATGCCAAACTGTTTCCTGTTCATGGTAAATCTCTGAAAGGCAAAGACAAAGGAGAGATGATAGCCTCCATTTACATATGGCAGCACTGAACTGCTAGCTGTGGATCATAGATTCAGAATTATTTGAGCTGGAAAGGAACTTAAAGATCATTATGGTCCAACCCTCCAGTCCTGGGCAGGGACACCTTTCATTAGACCAGGCTGCTCAAACCCATCCAGCCTGGTGTTGAACACTAGCAGAGATACAGAGCACACAACTTCTCCAGGAAATCTGTTCCAGTGCATCACCACCCTCACAGTGAAGAATTTAGTCCTGATCTCTAATCTAAACCTCTCCTCTTTCAGCTTGAAGCTATTACCACTTGTGCTACTTAGCCTTGTAAAAAGTCCTTTTGCAGTTCTCTTGATGAGTCTTTAGATATTAGAAGACTATTTCTGTCATCAGTCTATGGGTGCTTGTGGCAACTGAACAGAAGAACTAGGAAAGGTGGATGTGTTCTCCCTCTGTTTCATTCCTTCTTACAACACCTACCAAATCACCTGACCAGACTAATGAATTGGATGGAGTGCACTACTATCAGGTTTGCAGCTGGCAGCAAATTGAAGAGAACTGACAATATACTTGAGGTTATGGCTGCCATCCAGAGGGGCCTTCTGGAGGATTGGGCTCAGAGCTAAGTAATGCAAGGACAAATGCAAATCCTTGTAGCTTTTTTGCTAGGAAGAGGCCCTTGAAACAGTACAGACAAGGACAGGAGACAGTTATGTAGAACGGCCCCTGGAAATCCTGGTGGACATTAAGTCAAGCATAAGACAGGAGAGTCTGCTCTGGCAATGAAGGCATGAAGGCAGACAGCAGCATCTCACTTTTGTGACACAGCCTGTCAGTTAGGAAAGTGATTATCTCCATGTGCAGAGCACTTGCTGGGCTGCCTTAAGTACTGAGCTCCTGCCCAGTTTGGGCCTTTCAGTAAGGAAGATACAAATATATTGGACTGAGTTTGACACATATTATTGGCAGGGCAACATTTACCTTGTCAGGAGAGGCCGAGGGAAGTTGAGCCTCTTCCTCCTGGAGAGGAGATGACTTCAGGAGGAGAAGGCAGCAGCCCTCAGCACCTACAGGGAAGGCATCAAAAAGGTGGAAGGCAAAGGGGCAGGACAGATGACAACAGGCACTGTCTGAAATAACATATGGCCAGATACAAGAAAAAAATCTGTTTCATGATGAGGACATGTCCAAGGAGGATATGCAACTTCCATGGTTACTAATTTCCAAGGCCAAATTGACTAAGTCCTGAGTAATCTGTCTGGCCTTGCAGCTCATTCTGCCAGGCTGTACATCTCCTGAGGTCCCTTCGACTTGACCTATGAATAGCCTGGACCAACAGGGCTTATCTGACTGGGAATGTTTTTTCACCAAGGAAAGGCTTTGTGGTCTTTGGGAGAAATTGGAATGTATATTTTTTTTTTTTTTTGTTCATGGGTTTGGTTTTGTTTTGTTTGGATTTTGGTTTTGGATTTGTTGGATTTTCTTTTCCCCCCACAAATCAAACATGTCTCTTTTCTATGGAAAATAGAAGTTTGCTGAGATAAAGTGGAATACTGTGTCCCAGAGTTTTGGTCCTAGCATGGGGATGACAAGTATCCATGCAAGTCTCTGAACCCAACAGCTGTAAAGTGCTCCCAAGTCCAAAAGTTCTCACACTTGTATAGGAAATAGAAGGGTATGGAAAAAAAATTTGTGAATTTGGCTGAGGATCTTAGTGCAGAGAGGCACAGTAGCTGCTATTTGAACAATTTTCATTATTAGAAGAGAAGCATACAAGCTGCACATACTGGATTTAGGGAGTCCTATTGCTATATCAAATTGCATACCTATACACATCATAAACATATTTTTTAATTATGAGCCATAACTGAACTTCCAGTGAATTGTCTGAATGTGTATTACTTTATACTTAGTTGTAATATCACATAATTTTGAAAAAATCCTTATTAGTCATATGATTTTGGTTTTGAAAAAGAAATTTTATTCCCTCCCTATCTTTCTCCTTGTGGGGCAGAGTGACAACAGTATAAATCAGGCAAGTGTCTGCTTTGTCAACGAAATGCAGTACAGTATAAATGTGTTTCTTATTATAACACTTAGTTTATCTGCTTTTTATAAGGAAAGCTAATCCACTAACTTATGCTAGGCTATTAGTGTGTAATGTGGGCACACAAGGCACACAAGCTTAAAGCAAATTTACTTATTAATTTGATTACATGGGGAATTTAGTATATACCACTTCTGCTCGAAGAATCACTTAGTCCACAGAATTGGCAGGACATATTTTCAATAAACAAAGATGTCAAGTTGTTTATTAATGATGATATTGTATCTACCTGAAACATACAAAGCAAATTTCTGGAAAGCTGGAAGTGAAAACTACTTCTTTTTGTTTGTTTGGTTGTTTTTTTGCAAGTACAGCAGCACTGAATCACAAAGAGAAACTGACTTGCATATATAGAGAAGGTATATCATTTGAGGGTGTATCCTCAAATACACTGGGTTGTGCATCATAACTGGGACGATTAAATGATGGCTGTAAGTAAATGAAGCAACATGTAATAGGTAAGCAGAAACATTGTAATGACTGACATAACATTGGAGTAGACATGAAGGTAAGTCAGGATGCATTTAGAGGTGATTGGCCACATGATGCTGTTACTAAGAGTCATTTACAAGCTTCATTAGTCTTTTTTTTTTTTTTTTCTAGAAGCTACTTTTGAGCTTAAACAAAAATTTGAGCCTGGTGCAGAAATTTCTGGACAAATTTATCATCCGTATTACACAAGTAGTCATATTACTCAGTTAGAATGGTCCCTTCTGGCCTGAAAATCTGCAACTTGACAAATGCATTGTAATTAACCTAATGACTTGCTTGAGGTATATATGGTAGCACAAAGCCAGGCTACGTGTAAGCATGCAGATAGGTGATGACCACGATGGTGTGTTACCTTCACAGATTGCTGAGTCTGGACATCTCTCTGTTGTGGCATAATAACAAATGGCAATTTTTGAGCTGGGAGACAAGTGTTTCTAATCCATTCAGGTTCCTATCATTGGAACCTAAATGTGTGGTGGTCATCCACAACTTCTAATGAAATCAGGAGATGCAGATACCTAGCAGAAATTAAAATCATGCTCATAAATATTGGTAGGAATTTATTTCCAGAGATAAAGTTGAATTATAATCTCATAATTAAATTAAGAATCCTGTCCAGTGTAGGTCTGGTTTATGGTACATATAAAATTTAATGTAATATTAAGCAATGGACCTGTTTTATTTAGTTCTGCTAGTATCTTATACAAAGAATTTGTGATTTTGGAGGCATTTAAGGCCAAGGATACAGAGCATAGAGAGCATGCAGACTTTAGCTGCTAGAATATTCTAATAGCCTTATTCAGTTGGTTAAAAAGACAAACATATTTCATTGCAGTTCGTTCACAGGTAAGTTGATCAGACATACATTTTCTTACTCTCAGATAGAAATACTCTGTATGCTCTTAATCACTGAAATAAACTACTGAGGGCTAATCAGATGAGTGTAGTTAGGACAATGTAATGTTGCTTCCCCAGGCCTTTTAGGAAACATCCGATATCTTGTGAAACATTTTAACAGCTTAATTAAATAAAACACATGTTTAACTGTATTAAAATTGGACCATCCTTTCTTTAAGAGTTTTTTACAGAGGATGTTAGAATCATCAGTGTCATTTTATTTTAATATTTGAAATAGTCTTTTTGAAACATGATATCACATTTTTTACAGTTTTAACAGTGTTAAAAATGTTGTTTGCCTCAGAACTTATCTGAAGTAAACATGGCTCAAGAAGCAATGAACATATTTATTTATGCTAGATAACAGTGTTTTCACTGTACTGAAACTAATATAAACCTAATGGTTTTTACTGCTTGACTGTAATTTCTATTGCAATTGCAGTTAGTAATGCACTTTCTAATTCATATCACCCTATTCTTTAATTTGATCTGTGGATTGAAGTTTTCCCAGTTGTAGAACAGGGTTGTTCTTGTCTGATGCTTTTCAGAGAGTTGATATGGGCATGGGGGCAGAGGGTAAGAAGAAAAAGGTTCTGACTGAGCAGAACATTTAAGTAGTTGCTTGAAGTCAATTCCCATTTTAAGTGGCTTATCCAGAAGTTATTAGCTTGAGTTTATGATTCATCATAAACTTTAAAATGTGTGGTGAACTGAATCAGTGTTTTGAAGACTTTGAGCTGAAACTTTCAATATACCATATAGACATTACAATATATTTTTGCAAAGTACGCTTATTGAGATTAGCTGAATTGTAAGTAAATGGTTCTCTACATTTCCATGTCACATATGAAAAGACAGAGCTATCAATAAGTCATGGAGCAATATAACGTTCCTAAAAGAGACTGAATTTTATAATGTGCTCCTTGAGCTCTCCATTTTGGAAAGCAACTCAATTTCCCATTAAAAAGTAGTTAATTTTCCAGGTAGGAAAAGTACCTGGTAGGTACCCAGGTAGAGAGGACAAGTATCATCCATAAAGGAAATAATTTTAATCATAGTATTGCAATCTGATCTGTAACTATGAAATTCCTTTGGCATCTACACTTTGGGAACTGAAGAATAGTTCTGAAAGGTCATGATTGAGTAACAATGATTAAAGTCTTACTTGTTTTTTAATTAGTAGCCATAATGCAAAACAAGGGGTAGTTCTGTTCCATCCTTTAGACTCAATTCTCATACTACAACAGATTCATGAGGTGTTGCTCTAATGAAGTCAGAGGATTTATTAATCGTTTACACAATGAGAGAAGAATTAAGTCGTATGGTGTAGCACATACTTTTGGTATCTTAAATTTAATATTTTATTTTTAATTTTGAATACTTAAAAATATTATCACTTCATTCTTGTTCCTCTTCAGCACATAATTCCTTTAAGCATAACAGAAATGTTCTTCCCTCAGGATTCTATCACAAAGACTATCATAGCACGAGACTGAGGAGTTATGCAAGCATAGAGAATATGAATGAGTGGATAAACACTTTATATTTTCAAGTAAGATTAAATGGGTACTCCATTGTTTCACGGGTTGTATCATGCTATAGTCTCGATCAGAAAGGCATGAGAAGCACTTATTGATTTTTCCTGCAGGATTGTAATTACTGCTAGTCTGCTTTTTGTACCCTACAGGATGTTGTGTAATGATTTCATTACACACAGCCCATTCATTTCTAATGACTTCTTCATTTGAGATTTGAATGTTTTCCACTACATTCTTTCTTTTTTTTATGTAGTCATAGAATAACATACAATGTAAAGCAAATAGAATATATATTTCAACCCATTATTTTTCTATTTTCACAACCTTGTTAAGTGGAAGCTATCACATAATATTTTTTTCACAAAAAAAAAAAAAAAATGTCAGCTCTCACCTCTGCAAATCTGATACAATCTTATATTAATTTTAGACTGGATCCCTTTAGAAAGGGATTTTACATGGGGTGATAATCTTCTGTTACATAATAGTATGTGAAAATGTGCTCCAGACTGTGAACTTGTGTCTCCCTTAACAAATGCCCCACTGAATCCTGTCATATTTAGTATCTCAAGGACATATTGTCAGCTTTTCTCAAGGAAAATAATATCCTGCTCTGTGAACTGTCCTCTTCATACCTGTAGAACGGCTATTGAATAGAAGTAGTAAGTGAATATAGCAGTGAGAATGCTCTATGTCCAATGATCATTGTTTATTTCTGCACTAAAAATTGTAAAAATAACATAAGGCCTTATTTTTTACCCTAGGTGTTAGGGCATCTGCGTTCCAAACCAAAATAACGTATGTTAGTAGAACTATTGCAAAATGCTGATTGATAAGAGCTTTCACTACATCTGGGCAAATCCCCCATAACACCTTTAAAACTGGGAAAGAAAAATTATAATTCTACAATTCAACTAGTTTTCATATCATGGACAATACCATGAGTAGATTTATCTGAACTTGGCTGCTTGGCCTGAAGACAGAAGTTAAGATGATGGAAAGAGTAATATTCACCTAGGCTATCAAAATCTAAGACTACACTTCGTCCTTTTTATACTGAGATTTGACTTTTTACTCCTGTTCCAATTTATGTACACCAAGTGAAATGGATTATGTCAGAAGAAAATTTCTCAAGTTTTTGATCACGGTATGTGGGGCTTAATTTTTGTGGGACTTGTATAGCATAAATAGCTACTCCAAAGGTTACTTCAGAGCATTTTTGTCAGCCTTCTGGTCCAGTTAATGTTAGGAGAAGTCTATCTTCCCACAAGGTCATAGGTGACATGCTGGCTAACTTAACCATCTAAATCAAAAGCATAAAGTTATACAAACATAAATATTCCCCTGTGCCACTTAATCCACTTGCATTATCCATAAATTCTACTCTGAACATGTGGAGACAGAGTAGAAATCTGATGTAGTGTTACCTACTGTCATAAAACCTGCATTGCTTTATTCATCACACTCTTGTTCTCTTCTTTCTAGTTTTGTCTATTCTACTCATTTCTATTGTAATTATTTTTATTTTATATAGTATACATATTAATATAATTAATGCAAATCTTATATACTTTACATATAAATGCTTAGAACCATACATTATATAGTTACTTATATTCTTATGTATTGCAATATATTCTGCATACACACACACCTTCCTTTAACATATTTTTTGGGTTTGATGTTCCAGCCTTTGAGGAGACATGTATAGGATTAGATTTTAATTTTCTAATTTCACCCCTCCTTCCTTGAGAAATTGTGTTACAGGAGAATGGGGAGGCAGAAAAATACTGTGACTTCAAAATGAAAAAGATCTTTTTCTTATTATTATCATCTCATATAACACAGAAAACTTTATTAAAAGAAAATATGTATTATATATTCCCTTAAAGGAGGATAATTCTTTGGCGGATAAGGAAGAGATGCAGGAACAGGGGAAAAGAAATATATGTATGATATCCATGACTCCTTTTAAACTGCATGCATTAAGACCAGATGAGAAAGTAAAAGGCAATGTCCAATTGAGAAATGAATTGGGGAACGACAAAGTGAGATGGCTGTATTGCAATAAACAAAGAACAGAGGCAGGAAATGAATGAAGCATCCATGAAAATAGTGCCAAGGTAAATGGATGCCCCATTACGGAGGACGCTTACATATGTAATCTCTCGAGATGACACTTTCCAGAGAAATCTGACCTCCAGTAATAACTGCCAGGCAGTTCTTAGCAGAGCTGTTTGGATTAGAACCCTCTTCTTTTTCAAGGCCTTAGAGCTTTCCCAGTTTTCCTTGTGTGGTAAAGCAATTTTGGAAAGCACATATGATATGACATTTTTTTGTCCAGGCCACAAGGTGTTAAGGAGATCTGTGTGTTTTGAGGCTGACATACACAAAAAGAAGATATATAAAAGTGTAAGGAAGGCATTGTTTTCAAATGTTCAAGCAGTAGAAGTATCCCTTATACCAGACTGTAAATGTTGAGTAAATGTATCTAGAGTATTCTTAACTGTAGACTGCCAAGTTGCCTGTCAAAGAACATTTCTTACAAATACGCTTGAAAGAATCAATGCAACAACAAAAAACTCATCATTATAAATTAAGACTATGTTGCATTAACATATCTTTTGAAATACTTCTCTTTTGTTTCTTACATACAGCACAGTCTGGAAAGCATGTCCTAATGTTCAATTAGTCTAGTGTTTTTATAGGCAAGAATTAAAGGGTTGCACAAGGAAATAGATAATTTTTAAAAGAAGTAAACCTAAAATTCTGAGCAATACTATCTCCAACACTTATTTCATTTCTCTAGCTTCAATTCTTCCTCAGGAAGATTACAAGATAATTTCTTAGTTGTTTAATTAAGAAATGTAATTAAGGGGCAAATGACACACTATGCTTTATTAATTTCAAAATTGTTTTTAAAATATTTCTATTTCCAAAGTTCTTTGGTGCAAGAAGAGAAAAACCATGATGTCTGGGTTTTAGAAATAACATCCAGTGTTTCCAGATTTTAATTTATATTTTATATAATAAGGTCAATTTTATATAAGGTCAATCTTAAAGCTAAGCTATACTGACAACACTCGACTTCAAGGAAATGTGGATTCTTTGCAAGTGACTCCAGACTCACAAACTGATCTAACAACAATAATGATCTCTGGAAAACAGGAAGTTGTTGATACTGGCTTCTCAAAAATTTCATATGCACTCAGGCTTTGCCTTGAGGTTAAACCCTTGGGTGAGATACAATCACTATCATTTCCTCCAACATTCCTGGTCAATGCCATGTTTCAGTGTGGTGTTTATCAATTGATGCATCTGATTGGCAAGAAACAGAATCTATATTTTTAATGAGATTCAAAATTTATTCTGCTCTCAGATGTGAACTTTGAACTCTTGATATGAACTTCAATCTTACAAATGCTCATATGAATGGTCTTCAAGTATCAGTGGTCCTGTGGAACCGGACAAGGACCACTTGGATGAATGAAGCTAATCACATGCATGAGTCTTTTTAGAACTGAGCTAATGTAAGCTATTGCTTCTAAGAGTAAGTACCTCTTGGTAAACCTTCCACATACAAAACCAGAAATTTTAACATTCCCTTACAATTTCGAGATAAAGCAGCAGAACTTTGCACTACAGTGCCTGGTGATTCTGGAACTGCTTGGAAAATATTTACCTGGTGTATTACAGACTTAGCAAGGGATGCCCACAATGCTCTAAGCAGACTTGAACTCACATTGTGTGTGTTCATGTAAACTAATATCTATGTAACTGCTGACATGCTGTGCTACACCTGTTAATGAACCCTTCTGAGAGGCAGAGCTCAAGGCTGTTGCTGTTTGAATGTGGCTTTTGAACAAGAGCCAGCCTGACTGGAGACCAATCTCAAATACCCATTTATAGACATGGTTCAAAAGGTACTGTAGGGTATTCCAGGAATTTTGTCAACTCTCTATACCAGTGGCAAGTGCAACAGACCACCAGGACTTCGCCTGTGCTTGGAGACCTGCTGTGCCTCCTCCCCACCCATCCCTAGTTCACTGATACTCTAGATAGGAATGCAGAGGCAAAGGTTGAAAAGATGTACTTACAAATTCCCCTTAACTAAGAAACTTCCTTCCAAGTATCTCTCTATGATAGGAATCCTACAATGAAGGTTAAGGTGACATTTGACACATACTTCAGAGACTTGCTGAACTGAGGAAATTTGTGGAGAAAAAGAACTAAGATGTTCAACTGTTCTTCTGCTTAATTTGAAAGGAAATTGTTGGCATGCATCAACAAGTCTGTATAATTAAAATATTGTGTTCTATTCCTGCTCCCATTCAATTAAATCTAACCAAAACTCAGCTAGCACTAACCACCTAAATACTAAAATTTAACATCTGACCTCCTCACAAAAGTTCCCTTTTGCAACAACAGGATACAGATAAGCTCCACCACAGTGGAATGGCTAAGGTTAAAATATGCAACTATGATATGTGTAGATTCTCCATTGAGAAGTCTCTACTCTGAAGTGTCAATATTATTAAATAGACTAATATTGATTTACATAGCTAGCTGTTAAAAACTGAATTATGACAGATGTACTGGTGTTGGCTCCAACATAGGAGGCAAAGGATTCCAGCCTTGAGCCTTCTGGAACAGACCTTCTCAGCTGAGCTGTCTGCATGGAGTCAGCCCCACTACAACACAGCAAAAGTCAGGATGAGATCAGATTAAAGTTGCAGAATCTGACATTGGAAACCTGCACAGTGGAAAGTGCTTTAGTCTCTGCAAAGGAATGTAGGAGTCTGACTTTTTTCTTTGGGATGTTTTTGACTCAGAACAGTCTTGCATCAAAGTAGCGAAGATGTGAAGAAAGTTTGGGCTTGAATCAGGAATCAGCCTTCTCCACATAGCTTTGTGTGGAGCAGCTAAAGCTGTCTATGTTCCTATAAATCATTTCAGATGTGTTCTCTTCCTAAATATGAAACATTTAGCAGCTGCTGCTACTATTGATGACCTCCTTAAAATAATGCTAAGGAAAAATATTAGCATTATAATGTTCTATATATTTTTCTATTCTATTCTAAGACAGTATTTTTGACATATAGGATAACACAAAGGATTATTATTATTTTCTTTAAGGAAAATTATATAAAAATATTATAAAATTTAATTGTTTTCTAATAAACATACTTTTTTTTTTAAAGGATAACTTCCCATCTGCAAGTTATCAGTGTCTGCACTTTCCTTTTTTTATTAATTTTATGTTTTATTTCACTTAACAAATATTTATCTTCTATTAATCACTACATGCTGAGTCCTTGACAAAAATCGGCGTTTCAACAACAATCTGGACCCCCTCGTGAAACAAGTTTTCTATCAGTATGACGCAAATCTTGGCCTCTTCATCAGCACTTGTAAAACAGTTGACTCATACACCTGACTCTTCCCATACCTGTTCCTCATAAGATCACTAGTTTCATTCTCTCAAATAAAGGTCAAGGTAAAACAAAACAAAACACAAGTCCTAACACTCCAGTAAAAAGACTGACTGCTAAGAGCAGTGTGCAGCCTGAAGCTTCTCTGGTTTCTCTGCACTGCTGATGTACTCAATTTTCATTCAGTTTACTTCACAGAGTTACAGAATATTGTGAGTTCAGAGGGACCAGACCTATAAGAATTATCAAGTCCAACTCTGAAGTGAATGGCTCATGCGGGAATTGAACCCACAATCTTGGCAACCCTGTTCTAACCAGGAGCTAATCTAGAAAATTTTTTTCAGACTGGTTGCTTTGTGGAAGCATTGCAAACACTTAAACTGATTTCAAGAATTGTGCCAAAGAGAACCAAATTTTTTGGTAAAAATATTTCTGCCATCAATTCTTGACCTTCTCACAAGTATTTAAAATGCTCTGGAGTTCATTCAGATTGCCTACATGGGGCCAAGCCTGTGGCCATTTAGTAGCCTTTCTCATAAAGAGAAAGATAATGTCACAAAAGGGATATTACTTTAAAAGGGCACCTGGGAAATCCACCTTCATTCAAGGTAATTCCTTATATTTTTACCATTTTTTTTTTCACTGTTTAGACTAGAAGAATTCCCTCATGTAACCTCAGGCTGATTTCCGTATTTTATTTTCAGGGTGGAGCACTACCATGATTATTTTCAGTAAACTGCTGTAGAGTAAGATTGTGAAAAAGAGGGTGAGAGTGCTCAGCTGTGTAATTCTGGCACAATGAGCAGTTTCAAGGGATCAGAATCTTTGCTGATGATTAAGGGTGAGTCACTTTGGAAACTATCCCAATTTACATAGAAACCTTCCTTTCCCCCTCTACCTTTATTCATTTTCTAAGCACTGGATATAGCCTATTGAAGTTCAGGCTCTTGCCTGTATGTCACATGGAAGGCAGGTCAAGAAACAGGGTCCTGCCTATAACACTTTTCCTTGAAAACAAGATTCCTCCTTATTTCCAGGATATATGAGATGATATAAGTTAATGAACTGACTTCTTAAATATCTGTGACTTTGAAGACTAAACTAATCCGGTGTAGCCATAAAATATTCTTACTGCACATAATGGATACTCTGCTGTGCACTATGCCTTAACAGAGACCTACAAAAACTTAACAAGAAAAATTGTTCTGCAGATATGCTTTCACTTTTTTTTCCCTCTCACTAAAACATCATAAGTTTCCACTACTTACAAGCTGGGGCAGCATCTCACTCCATTAAGCTACTGTGGATCATGGGATATTGTTAACACATACATGTAAACTGGTTGCCTGCAGTAGAATGCAAGCAGAAGATGCTAAATCCTAGGAAGAAATTAGCATCTCAAGAAAAACACACAAGTGGACCAACAACAACCACAAAACCAACCAATCCAGCAAACAAAAAGCCATGGAGAAAAACAGAGGAAAGAAGGGTTTATAGATCAGCCATTAAGAAAGTTCAGATTATCACTGGCTTGTATAATAACCATCATTTTTGAGAAGTCAAACTACTGCCCCACAAAAAAACCCTACCGGGCACACTGGGCAGCAAGATATCTAAACTGCTGTATAACTGCTACTAGGAGACATTAATATCATGACTTGGATGTCCTCAGCACTGTGAATTACAAAATTTTTATTCAAGTATGCTATTAAACAACATTTCATATTCTGAATATTCACTTACCAATTATATTCACTTTCCATCTTGACTCTTTTTGCAAACTAAGTAGCACTTCATCTTATAGGAAGTCTTGTCAAAAAGGGCTTTTACTTATAAGCCACAGTAATTAAGATAAATAAATGTTGGTTTTCCCTAACAGAGAAAATGTTCCACACTATGCCGTCCCTTCCTATTTTCTCTTAGAATCACATGTTAATCAAGAGTGCCTATAGTTCAGCACTTCAACTGATTGCAGTCTCAGTATTTAAAACCAGATCTTCCACCTGCCAGCTTGTTTAGCTGAATGATTTGTTCACATTATTGCACTGCTTGTAGTTAACTGTTTTATGGGGAGCTTGCTGTTGATCACACACTTCATATTATCATCTATCACTGTCATGTTCCGAAGCAATTTAAATAAATGAATGTAGCCATGGGTAGGACTGCATTGTGCACCCAGCCTGGTTATAGAATAATTAAACTTACTCTGAAAGAGAACCAATAAAGATTTTATTAACTTTTGGCAGCAGATATCCACCTGTATTTCAACCTGAAAGAGAGAAAAGATAATTGGAAAAGACTAAACCCATGGCCCCCTATCAACCACCTACATTTCAAGTTAAATATATACAAACAAGTGTTTTCTAGCCCCTGATGTATAACATTTTCAAAATCATTAAATGGTCTGGGGTTTATATTATTTTATGGTAAGTATTACATTTAATTTTTTTTCCAAAATTGTTTCTATTTGTACAAGCTATAGTAATCTTGAAGGATTGTTTTTATGCTGTTGACAGTGCATTTTCTTCATTTGCACTGACAAGAAAATTTTTTTTACAAAAATGTTAAAATTTCACTTTGTAGTGGAGCATTTTTCCATATGAAAGTGCACAAAATCACTTTCTCTTTCACAAAATCCTACAATACAGACCCTGTCTGGGTTCTGCAGGCTGCAGCAATTTCTAACATTAGTGACTCTAATCTCCAGGTTCCCTCACTTTCTTCCTCATGGAGACATGAAATCTGGATTTGTCTTGCAGAAAGTAATCTTTGCTAAGGAAAAAAAGAAAAAACAGTGAAAAATTCTGACTGCTTACTTCAGAGGTCTGCCAGGCTTTGGCAACTTAAGCTCTTGCTGAAGAGAAGGTGCCGTGGTGTCCATTAGACGTGGCCACTGTAGACAGTCGATTTAATTAGCCATTGCAGTGTTTGTACACCTCCTGCTTTCATTCTGTTCCATGTTCCAGATTTCTTAGAGAGATATTTCCCATTATTTAGCACATTTAGGAGTAGCCATGGACCTTTGCAACAATTCAAAAGGGATTATCCACAGAAGGCCAGGCTGCAAAGGCACTCAATTAAAACTAGAGTATTAAGCCTCTAACTACAACATGCACAAGTCAGCATGGAAAATAAAACCCTTTATTCTCAGTAGAAGACTTCAGAGTTTGAGGGTTTTTTCCATATAGTTACAAATTTTGCTGGGGAAAAAAGTCTGAATTTGTAAACTGTCCTAGTGACACTCAGAAAGAGGAAGAGGAAAAAAAAGTGAGGTATTTATAGAGATTTTTCAAAAAGGGAGTTCAGACTGGAAAGGGAGTAGTCACAATCTTCCTCATCTCAAGAAGTCTTGATGCTACCAAAAGAGAGAAAAAAGAAATGTTGCACAATTTCAGAACAAAAAAAAAAAAAAACAAACAAACAAACAAAAAAGACCAACACAAAAATGCACTGCTTGTTTAAAAATAATTGGATATACTGCGATTTTTCAGCAATTTTCTCTCATGTGACACCTTTCATAAATATTGATTTTTTTCTTTGACATTTCTCGAGCAGAATTGAATTTCCTTCTTCCTTACCTGTCTCACATGCATACTCACATATACACATACACACACATACACACACATACATCTGTACTGAAATGTAATAAATTACCATTGATTTCAGCATAAAGTAGATGAAGTGGGATAAAGCAAAAATAATATCTGCTGAGGTAGACTTTATCTGTGGTCATTGACAGGGCACTTAAAAAGTAAGTACTTGATGAGTATCTCTGCAATAACTACAATCAATTTCTACCCAGAAAATATAGCAGTGCTGCAACGTTTTACTGAAACAGCCACATGCCTGTTTTTAATATTTTCATGGACCTGCACAGCAAAGCCTTGTATTGTGCTTTATACTCCACTCCCCACTGTGAGTGGTCACAGTACTTTATGGCCTCTCACATTGCTGACTGAATTCATACACGTTTGCACATCTAAAAGCCTTTGACAGCCTTGTTACATAATAAAGCATAATATAAATATTAGACAAAGGTTGCCCAAATATACAGAGCTTTAATCCACTGAAATATCAACATGACAGAAGGCATCAAAAGAAGGCATCCACTGTAGAGATGGATGAGTAATATTCTACACTGAGGTGATCAATACATAAAGAGCATTAAGTGGGGAGTTGCAAGAAATCTAAATTACTGAATGACCAAGGGGCTTGCAGAGATTCCCAGGAGTTGTCTTTCAGGTCCCCCTGACTGGATAATATGCTGTAAATATCTGTTCTGCTGTTCACAGTGAAGGGTCCATGATTTTCAGGTGAACTATAATGTTTACAACCACCTGCTAAAGGTTTGCACACTCTGTACCCAGTTTCATTTATTCTGACCTGGGAAATGCTGCAAACTGAGAGGAGAACAATTAAAGCATTAATTTCCAGATCAGTTTAAGTTGTCACTTAAGGCTGTTCCAGAGGTAAGGTCTACTGGTGTGTCCTGGCAGTGGTGGAGGCTTAGCAGCACATCGGGCTGTATCAACTGAAGGATAGCCAACATATGAACGAAAATGATCATGCCATATTACCTGACACTTGTTAGGCTACATCTGGGTCCTTGCATCGTTTTAGGCCCCCAGGACAACAAGGATGCTGATAAAGTGGAATGAGTTCAGCATAGGGTGACCATGATGGGTGGGCTGAAGCAATTGGATAGTGAGGGGAGGTTGAAGGACCTGCACTTGTCCAGCCTGGGGCAGGGTTGGCTTCAGTGAGACTGACCAGTACCCATGGACACCGAGGAGAGGAAGCCAGAGTCTGCACAGTGGAGGATGAGAGAAAGACGTAAACCAAACCTGGAGGGGTTCCAGACAGATATAGGGAGATGTTTTCAACTGCAAGGATAACCAAGCATTGAAACAAGTTGTGCAGAAAGGTGAGGAAATCTCCCCCTTTGGCAGAGCTAGTAAGGTCCCGAGCAGCCTGATCTACTTTCAGTTTTGTCTCTCTGAAGCAACAGCACTCTAAAGCCCCATCTAAATTGAATTACTCTGTTATTTGGCAGTCCAAATCAGACAGAGAATACAGTGGGCTAAGTAAGAATGACAGTGCATAAAATTGATAGATGGATGGACAGAAACAGGCAGTTTTTTAAAAAAAATATTGCTATGAACAGTGCTTTTATATTTCTTAGCTTATTGTCTTTTTTATTCATTCTGAATGAATGACCACAGCAAATACTTCAGTGCTAGTGTTAGGAACTAAAGGTCTGTTATTTCTTCTTCAAGACAGAGGTTTGGGGACCTGAGGTGGGGGGGTTCTTTGTAGTAGGAGATTAATATTATTCAGAAATAATAATTTGCCAGGATAACTTGCATTTAAAGCTGTTGAAGAAATCCAATGGAGCCACAGTGTAATACTAAATGAATTTGTTTGGTTTTGTTTTAACAAAGACAGGATTAAAGAAGGACAGTTGAGTAAAGATGGAAAACAGGTGGTTGCCTGTTATTTTACCTTCCAAGCAAAATCTCTGGTGAGTCTATATTGTCTGAGTTTTAAATTAACTTCTAGTGTTACACTCTGTGTTACACTTTGTTTCTCTTCTGCATGACTGAAAGTGGCATTTTTTTTCCTGTGGTTTATTTTTCCCTGGCATATTTCTCACTAGCTCATTCCTTCTTAGTTTTAGTAGGCTTCCCGGTTCATAATTCTCAATGTTCATAATCTGCATTTATAGAAGAGCACCATTTGAATCATTATATCCTCTGGTCTTCAAGCTGCTAAATTTCTCTTCTCGTACTCCCACAGGTAGACAGAAATATTTATTTTGTTTCCAAAATAATATTTTGCAACTATGAATATGATGTGCAGGGTAACACAAGGGCTTCAGTGACACTGAATGTATATTAACTTAGAAATGACTGAAAAGTCCTGCTTGTCTAGAAGAGGTGGTAAAATTTCCGTTTAGCACATAGGTGGCATCCATGCAAATGTGGGGTAAACATAATAGGCTTGTACTGCACTTTTAGAATAAGTTATTTAGTTATTTATTTTTAATTTTTAGATCCTAACTAGATGAAGCTATAATGGTTATTTGGTACCAAATACAAAAACTCTTCTAATTATAATCTGAATCCTCTTGCCAGATCATGAAGCAACAAACAGTACTAAAGTGGCAACAAGGATGCATGAACACGTCAGAATAAAGGTGCAATAAGCATTGCCACCTTAGATGCAATGGCCAAATAACATAAAAATAGATCAGGCAGCACCATTGCATAAATACCTGCATTTAGAAATAGATAGAAATTTAAGCATATAACCGTGAAATTCCAGTGTATGGTTTCATAATATGCTAACATTCTGCACCTTCAGCTTTATCAGAAACCTGTGGCAACACCTCCCAGCTGCTATTGTTATCTTGTCTCAGCTGTATTCAAGAAAGCATAGTCAGACTTTGGCTTGGATAAAATAGCCATACCCTGTTTCAGTTTCAGTAGAGAAACAGAGTTGAGTTTGCTCAGGGGAAACTACTCTCACCTGCTGAGACTGGAATAGAACACCGACAAACAGAACTGGAAAAAAGAAACACTTGCACAATACTAAAAACAGGGGAGGTGGGAACCTCATTGGACTATTTTGGTTTAGAAATTTTGTAGTTGTATAAATATGCAGTATATGGTAGAAGCTACAACTCAATTCTGACTAAGCCACCTGGCAGACAAGCCAACAATTTTTTGTGAATATTGAATTCAAAGTAAGAGAGGTCACATATTTGTTAGAATTATTTTTTCTTACACCTAATGAAACAACAGAAGTTACAAAGTACTTAAGTATGAAAGAAACCACACCTACAAGTCATTTTAAAGAGAAGAAAGGGTATTTTGGGGATATTACTGAAAAAATGCCAACCTGTATTTTTGGATATTAGGGATGCACAGAATATTCACTTGCAACAGCTAGTGTTGCTTCTCTGACTTGAGGCCTGTGCAGAAGGACAAAAATTTTTAAATCTGACAAAATAGTGTTTCATTGTTAGGTTTTTTTTTCCTTATTCCCTGCAGTGAGTTTTATTGCCAGGTGAGCTCTTCTGTTAGGATTTCTCAGCTCCATTTAGCAGGTTTCTACATGTTTCAGAACTTGAAAGACTCACCCAACATATCATCAGTGTTCCCATCATTGGTCACGTTGACACTGGCTTACTCCCAAATCAAACGTGAATGTCATTTTTCCTTCTCACTTTTTTTTTTTTTTTTTGAGTTTCTGTAGAAGAGATTAGCCAATGAAGTTAAAAAAACTCTAAAAACCATAAAAAAACACCAAAAAAATCAAAACAAAAACCAAAAATCATAAACCTGCAAAAACACCATAAACTTAAAACAAAGCAACAAAAAAGAAAACAAAACCAAAACAAATCCACAAGAAAACCCACTTTAAAATATATGTAAATACATTATTCCCATCTTAACTCTTTAAAGTGCACAAAGGAGTAAATAGCTCAAGAAAAGCAAGTAGGAGATGCATCAGAAGCAGAACAATGTGGGGTTTTAGGATAACAGTTTATACCAAATATAGTCATGTAGTTCAGATCACTGTTACTGATTAAATGTATTGGGGTTACTCACCAATGTCTTCTTACTGGCCGCAATTCAGCAAAGCACTACACATGACTAATTAGGAGTACAAGCATGGAAATAGGATTTAAACTTTAGAACAACCATATGGGAGTTTACAGCATCTTACTAAATAAGGGCTTGGAGCCTTAGCTAGCAACTTTATTCATGCAGTGTTTTACTCAGTTTGCTGGAAATGTCATCCCTTCAGTCTCGTGATTTTTTTTCTCTTGTGCTCTTGTATTCCACATGGCAGAGTTTCCATTTCCTCCTACATGCTGGGGGAGAATTTGAAGGGAGAAGACAGACAAGATATACTTGGTTAATTTCTATGTTTATATTTGACACATACAGCAACACACTACGTATTTGTTTATACAATTCAGTTATTTCTCACAGAGTTTGGTACAATGTTGTGAAAGCCTGCATTTTTTGTGAGTGCCTCAGTACCAGATTTGAGGTCTAGAAATATGAGGAACTATATTGTACAGCCGTAGACTTATGAGAAAAAAATACACTTTATTAAAATGGCATTGTATAGCTGCTTATTGTTTCTAAACGATTTCCATATGAAATCTGAAAACAAGGAGATGGTTTTCCTAACTGCCGACTCTGCAAACACAATGTGGGAGAGTCAAGCAAGAGTTATACAACTAATGAAAACCAAAGTAATTTAATCAAAACCATTAGACACTCATTACCCATGCAGCTGCATTATCTTTTCAGTTCACCTTTGTCCTCACCCCCCTGCTGCATTGGTTACACCCACCTCTTATTTCTGGTCTGAAAATAGGTTGTGTTTTAGGAAAGGAAATGCATCATTCTGTGTACCAGCCCATTACCTGTCTTGGTCTAGATCAGACACAACTGTAATGCAAATAAAAACATCAGTGGAAAAAGACAAATATAAACGAGTACATAGGTGACTTGCTATTTTTGGACATTATTCAAGACAACTAATTTGAATCTTCTCAGCCACTCATTCAGTAGAGAAATATTTTCCTAAAGCTTGTGGTCAATTACAGTCTCTCTCCATACAAAAAAAAGAACCTTTTAAGATGACATAAATTTACAACTTGAACAGGTGAATAAAGATGTTTTATTCAGCCAAGCAGTCAACTTCTGAAATCGGACACCTTCGAAACTGGGTGAGGTTTTTTACAGAGCATTGAGAAACTTCGTATTGCTTCAGAACTTTGAAGATTAGTTTTATTGCAATGAAAGCCAGAGGGTTTACAAGTGAACATTAAAAACAGACAATATTTATTATAAAGAATAAATTTTGCAGACGCTGTACATAATTTCTACTTTGAGATTATTATATAATGACATGATGGAAAGAAAGACTTTGCTTTTATTTGTATGGTGTTCTCTCTTAGAATGGATGCTCAAGGCAAAATCCTCACTAGCAATGCAAGGCATGCCAAGTAGGGAAAAGAGCGCAGGCAGTTTCTTCCTTTTCCTCATGCACCTGTACATGTTTGGAGCAGGATGGTGCCACAGGTACTGAGAGACTTGAGGAGCGAAGAGGTGGCCCACAGTAGTTAAGTGAAATTAAAGACATGGATCACTGTCCTAGTTTGCAGGAAAGGACCCTTCTCTCCCCCTCCCTCCTTCCCTCTCTAAGTGCCTTCGGGCACCTGCCCAAGGCTGTGTCTATGCCACACAATAGAGAGACACGATGGAAACCTCAGGCTGGGAGACCTCAACTGCAAGCACACCAGGACATGCCAAGGTTTGTGGCCCTGGAGACACTACAAAGGTTCAATAGTTTATGCTGTTTCCAGAGCACTAAGGATTGCCAGAAAAACATTTCAAAAGAAATGGCTAACACTATCTCAAAGAAATGTCCATGTTCGCCCTAGAACAGGAAACAAGGGACTGGGGAACATGGAGCAAAGGTACTTGGCTTTGTAGTGTAAAACCTTGCAAATTGGAAAAAGTCAACATCTGAGAACTTAGAAGGTCAGATTCTAGTTGTTGCTTTGCCACTTCCAGACAAAAGTTTACCTCCATGCAGCCAGTTCAGAAGTCTTTGCATGATATTCCCATAAAGCTTCAGGAGACTTTGGAAAGTATGAAGATATATTTGTCAGTGTAGACTCATGCATGTGGAGCTTGGGGAAAAGTTTTATTGGTGAATGGCAGTGCTGGTTTAATGGTAGGTCTTGATGAGCTTAGAGATATTTTCCAGCCCTATTGATGCTATGGTTCTATAAGGAACACATTGAACTTTGCTTTAAGTACTTACATCATGAAAATTAAACTTAAAATCTGGATTCATTGTGATTAAGAAAATATCTTTATGATCAAAAAATGGTTGTGTTTGTTCTGTGAAGAACAAACACAATTATTTAACAGAAAGAACAAACTGAGCTTCTGCTGTATTTACTTAATTCTTTTCTGCAACACTTCTTTGCACTCTTTGATAGACACAAACATTAACCCTGCTGTGATTGCAATTACTCAAATGATTATTTCGTCTGGGATATAACACAATTCCTCCTCTCTGTCAGAAAACTTCCAATTCAGAAAACTCTCATATCAAGGTATGAAAAATTGTATAAAAAGAAAAGTTACTTAGTGAAAGTTGAGACTTTTCTGTGTAATAAAGATCTGCATAACAAAGCATTCAGTCATCAGGGATATTCTGACAAGGTATGGAATTAGTGAAGAAGCATGAATAGCAGAACAGCCTTATTCACCTCAATGCCTAAAAGGAATGAGGGAACATAACACCTGCATTTGCCAACATATTTTGTAACAAAAAAGTAAGTGAAAAATCTCACTGGGCTGTTGGACTCCTATAAGACCAGTCATACCTCTCATTTGGAAAGGGATTCCAAAAAGAGGAAAGAGTTTCCAAGGTATGTTACCCACATTCACTTTTATTTTAATGTTTGTGGAAAATACGGGAAAGATACAAAAAAGATACAAAAAGCATCTTTCAGCTGATATGAAAGAAGAAAAAAAAGAAAAAAAGAGAAAGAAAGAAAAAGTTGTTAATTATTACTGAAATATGACACCAATTGTCATACTGAGGAGAAAATAAACTGGAAATCATCACATATCACAAGTGAAAAACTACCTTCTTTATCCATTTGTAAGTTCTTCATTAAAAATGTGATAAGTCTGCTCTGGTAAACAAATTTATTAATAAAAAGGAAGAGGAGAAAGAACATAAGAGAGAGCTCATGGTTCTTTCTTTTCATTGGTAAAAGGGGAAATCATTTCACAGAAAGAAATCACTTCATGTTAATATGACTATACAAATGTACAACTGGTATGAGCAAAACCACAATGTGGCTCTGTAAATCAAGCTGAGACTATTTACTAACCCTTTTAGCTTGGAACATTTTTCTTTCAGAGTTCATAGCTCCCTTAGCACTCAAGGCACTTCAGAAAAATATCCTTGTCTGTAAGAAGTATAATGAAAATTTGTCTAAAATTGAGGTTTGAGGAATAGCAAATGTCCAAATGAGAAATTTGAAATTATGAAGACTTTGCCCAGATTTTATTTGACAGTTTCTATGCTAGTGAATAGTAGCAAAATACCAATGATAGTAAACTGATGTGGTGTTATTATTCCCTAGGCAGCTCAAAGTGGAGAGGAGCCCTTACCAAAATTATTGTCACTGACACCAATGATGGTTCTCTAAACTAAATCACAGATGAAAATAGGGCCATGTTGGTCCTTATACAAAAAATAATGCTCCCTTTTTCAGTTTTCATTTTAGTTGTGGAAACATTGTAAACATCAAAATGGACCAAACAAAGACATAGAATTAAAGGTTATTGTTCTCAACAACCAATCTCAGCATAACAGTGGGAATAACTGGTCAGTGATGTTTCTCTGATTTTTGATATGTCACCATTCACAATGTTTTATACCTCACATATTCTTTATTGTGTCCACATTATAATATTACTGTAATGCTCTTTTTTAGAGAGGAAAGAAAAAAGATAAATTTGGGAGAAAAATCCCAAGTGCAGGAGCAGTGAGACCAACAGATGGAAATGCCATCAGGGCCTACAGCTTACTACATGGATCTCCTCTCTAAACACATAACCTTCTTATGGAAATAAGAAAAGTGGGACAGAGCAGAAAAATCCTTGCACTCATGGAACTAAACTTCCTGATTTCAGCCATGAACTTAGCTTTAGGATCCACTAACCAAATAACATCACTCAAAATTTGACTCATGGAATGATATCCATATACGACCCAAAGAAATATATTTGATACTGTTTGTGATGGGTATGAAAGGCCACAGTTTATGAATTTCTACCCCTTTTACCCAACAGTTTCTATTTACTCCATCATTGCCCTACTGTTTCATGTATATTTTACAATAAATAGAAAAATAATTGGAAAATTAAGAGTTTGTCTGTGCACACTATGTTGAATGACATTAGGAAGCATTTTCCAGTGTAACTGAATCATTGTAATTCCATTAACCTCTTTATGTTCTAGAAGTTTGAAAATGATAGGTCTGTAAGAACTCCATAAACACTTTTACACAGAAAGCACTTGTTTCTTAGATATTTTTATCTGTTTCAAGTATCACAAACTTTCAAAGTTCTTACCTCCCTCTACTACTGGTTCTTACAGAAAACTATAATTTTACTTTCATTTGTGGGTATGAAAATTAAACATGATGAACAACTTTGAGATGTTTGCTGAACTGTATTTATAAGCCCATATTTATATTTTTTATTATGTGATGAAAGAGTTCGTTTAATCCAAATTCCCTTGAAGGCCCCAAGACAAACTTTAAAATGTTGATGAGAACATTTCCTGACAATAGGTAAGGATCTTGTTCTCTATGCACGTTTTGCTGCCAGTTGCAAAAGCTGACAGAACTTCTTCCTTTACTACTAAGTAAAAGAAGAAGTTTTACTATGTGTCTACTTTTTAATTATAATAGAAGAAAAAGAAAATCTCAAAATAAATCAAGTTGAATACATCTAAGCCATAAGAAGGAACTCCCATTAAAACTTAAGGGGCAGTAATGGTTTTCCTCAGTACTTTAAAATTTCCTCAGTACTTTAAAAATAATCATTTCCCCAACCAATTTCCCCATTACCAATATATGTAACATTTAACTTGTATATTCTCTCATTTTTCATCTTATTAAAAGCTGGAACAGAGGATGTCTTTCCTCAGATTACCTAACACCAGTTCTTGACTAATTATGTGTAATATATGAGGGGTCTTTTTCATAACTAGGACAAGAAAGCTTGGCGGTAAATATGATCTTCAACAAACTATATAGAATATATAGATATATAGGATATATATTATGGAAGAATTATATAATATATACATATGCTTTTATGCATTTAATTTTTTGTGTACGCATAGACACATGTATTGGCCTGAGTTTTTAAAATCAGAGTTGAGCTAGACGCAGTTGGACACCTTCTTACAATGAATAACAATGGAATTACAAGGAATTACAATGGCTTGTAATTACAATAAGCAAGTCTCCTAGAACAGGACAAAGGATAGAAGCTATATGGCACAGGTGGAATACTTACTTGGAAATCATAATTTACTTGAAAAGTAACCTTGAAAATTTACTTGAAGCATACTTAAGACAAATGCATCTTCTGAGAAGCTGCAGTGCTCTGGATTTGCTTAAATACAAAATTTTTCAGGGTAGTAAAGGGGCAGAGAAAGATGTGCTCAGTAAGTGCTGCTCTTCCACCCTGAGCTGATTTGTCAGCAGCCCCCTGACACCTCTGCTCTGACGGAGGGGGCAATACACGAACGCTTCCTTTGCTCCTGCACAGACCGGGCTTGCAAACCCTTATTCAGCATTGCAGCCACGGGAGCTGCCTTGGCCAGCTCTTCTTAGCATGGGCTACTGATGTGCAGAGAACTGAGCATGCCTGGAGGGAGTGTTTCTAGGATAGCCTCGCAGTTTCCAGCTGCCTGTGCTTCTCAGGCTTCCTGCAGTGGTTGTTGTAACCAAGCCACATGCTTAATGTGAGCACGTCTACCACAATAGCCACTTTTAAAAATTGTTTATACCTCTGGTTTATACAACATTCTGCATCTGTGAGTATCACCATTTAGTCAGGCATCATGTAGGGAAAAAAAAAACGTTTCTTCCTATGTTTTGTTCTCGCTCATTTAATCCTGGTTATAAGGGACAATAATACAGCTCCAAAACTGATGCTGAATGGGAGGCCATCAACCTCTCTGAAAAATGGAGGACTGAAGGTGGTCGTCATCACAATGTCTGTGAGATTTCCAAAGAGCTTGTGATCTTACATTTATTCGAATCAATTTCAAACACTCAATTAGAGCAGAAAGAATCTGATAGCATACCCATACTTAAAACATGAACCAGAAAACTTTGAAACTTTCCGTTTACACCAATATCCATTTACTCTAATTTCCACTTTAG
Organism: Sitta europaea; assembly: GCA_013400255.1. Classification (NCBI taxonomy): domain Eukaryota; kingdom Metazoa; phylum Chordata; class Aves; order Passeriformes; family Sittidae; genus Sitta; species Sitta europaea. Next base: position 458,879 of record VXBS01000114.1, read on the forward strand.
ATATTTCTTTGCATTTATATAAATGTCATAATTTGTCAGAGATTGCACCTGAATGAAATAAACCAAACAGTGAGGACATTTCTATCGGCATATCTATGCTACCATTGTTCAGCTAGGATAGTGATGTTGCTTAGTGCAATGATTTCTAATGTGCCAAATTGACTTCGCTATGCTGGCATAAATTTAGCATATAGACTAGGCTTTGCTTTCAATTCTTTCTTCTTTTGTTTTGCTTCATTTAGCTGACATTTCCTCTTAATTTACCTATACCAAACTAAAATAAGTCTTGTGTACACTGGAAAAAAAAATAAAGTATTTCTACTTGTTCAATTAACCTGTTTCAAAAACAAATGCTAAATTAAACAAGGATATATCTTTGTAAAGCACACAGCAAAACACCCAAAAAATAATTACAATAGGGACAACTTTGTAAAATGTGCCGTGAATACAATATAGAAGAACCACTAAGCTTTGAAGAAATGTGGAAAACTCAATTTTATGGGAGGCTGTTTGTTCTCATTATATGTCAAGCACATGAAAGAAATCCAAAAATTGAAGCAGTGCAGTGAGTCAGGTCTGGAGAGGTGCTGACATTAGACCTCGGGACTGCAGGCTGTGTGCTGTCACAGAAAGGATCAGGGGAACAGGATGTGCCGGGGGAAGGGCTGAGGCTTGACAAACTCATATTCCTCTTCTTGCATGTCTATCAGCAGTAGCTTTTGAACTTGTTTTTGCTGAGTTTGCAAAGATATATCCTGTCAGACCTCAACACTGTACCATTATCTGTTTTACAGACTCATCTCCACTCCCACTGTTTTCTTCTACAATGCTGGACTTGCTGCTGTAATTACTGTAACAATTGTCTGTGTCACAAGTGGTTCCTGTAAACTTGCACAGTATTTAGCCAAAATGAGGCTTTGATACTTCTTGGGGTCATTAACGTATCACAAGCAAAGAACATGATCAAATATTAATGTGGTTATTCCTTTCCATGCTAAATTTTATTTTTAATGAGATCTTTGAGTCTCCATTCATAGCTTTAGTAAGATCACTCCAACATCTTTCTGGAGGGTAGCAGCTTTTTGACCTCTTGTTAAAAGAAACCAGGGAGAAAGCAATGTTTCACCCTGAGAACTCTGACTGTGATTGTGGACCAGAGGGATATGTGAAGAACAGCTTAACTATAAGTATTGACAGAATTAGACAAAAATTCCATTTATATATCCTAAGATATTTTTCCATAGTACACATTATTGCACCATGTCAAAACAAACTGTGCAGCATTGTAGGGCAGTCAAATAATCATGTTCTTAGCTTTTGTTCTTCAAGAATGATTGTTCAGACCTCTGTCACAGACTGCTCCTTTCATATCTGTCCAGTAAAAATACAAGGCTTTACAACTGCGTCAGACATTTAGGAAGTTTCTCTAAACATTAGGTATTATATTTCTATAGTAAAATTCCCTATCCTGTAATTAACAAAACTCATTTAAACCAAATGTGTGCACTTTTGCCTTGAAAAATAAAGTACTTTAGTTCTTTCTTTACTCTCCAAGTTAGCTGAGATATTTCCCTGAGTTAATGACTTACTTTTGCTATTACAACAATTGAATTGCTTGCCCTTCAACCACCTTGAAGTACACAAACAGCTATTAGCTTGTGTTAGTCATTAGCAACACACCAGTTTAGGCCTTTGGTGCTGCACTGAAATAGATATATTGGGACATTATTATGTGCTTTGAATTCTACTGATTTATGTAGTTCTATGGAAACTGGAGATTACTTGTCATACCATGTATATTTGGTAATGCTTGGCTTTCAAGGATTAATTAAAAAAAACCAAAAAACCCTGTATTGTGTCTTCAATGAAATCTCTGCTCTGTGCTCACATTATTAGACATACAAGCAGCATGCAAAATACCTCTACCATTATTTATGACCTTCAGAAATGTTGATACAACAGCATATATTCAGAGTCGAGTACAAAACCTTCCCATTTCTATTGGACTCTTTTGACAGAGGAATTACAAACATAATGACTATGTACATACTTGATAAGGACACCATTATGCCATTTATACTAATATATGATTACATCAGCATAAAAACTCTTTCAACATATACAGAGCAGAAGACACACCTACAAAAATCCTGCAAATAAGACTTTTGTCAATGCACAGCTGCTGGTACTGCAGGGTTTGCAAGGTATATGTGCTTTGCTATTTCCTGTCCTTCCCTGTCCTTCCCTGTTCCATGTCATTGATTCAAGAGGTACTGAAGCACAGAGTGTGTCATAGGTCAGTACCTGAGTGTTAAACACCTATTTTAAAGTACAGATGGGTCCCAGACTTGTTCTCAGACCTTAAAGCAAATGCAGGGTAGGGGCTTTCTCTTCTCACAATTACCTTTCTTCTTCCTCTGAAGTTTTGAAGTGTTTTTTTGATTGTTTTAGCCCATTTTGCCTCTGCTATATTTTTGTCAGATACATGAAACTGATTCTATGTTAATTCCCTTTAGAGATGGAGTTCATATCTTGAATATTTGCAAAATACTGATGTCCATCCTACTGATCTTCAGTACTACAAAAGAGATTAACAAACTAAACAAAAAAAACAAAACAAAAAAAAACAAAAAAACAAAAAAACAAAAAAAACAAGGAGGGATCTGCATATGCTATACTCATTCACAAACCAGTTACATCTAGCTGTCCTGTTACCCTGGCCTGAGAGATGAGGAAATGGGCTTATACCAAGGGGTATATCTGAATGAAATACCTGCTAGTGTAATTTTTTTTGTTGTTGTTCTTGAAAACCATTTTCCCTGTTTACTTGGTTTATATACAAATTTCAATTTGATTTTTTTTTGTTTAGCTTAGTTAATTTAGGAATGCACAACTGTAAGAAATCTCTCAACTCAATGAATCCCACCATCTTCTCAGATTTTGAACCTCAGTTACACTATACTTATTGTAAACCTTTTATTTTTTTGATATAATTATGATAAAATATTGGTTTGGTCTTGGCTTTTATTTGTTTGTTTTTTCACTCCCTAGGGTTTATTTCATCTGTATTTCAATAGTTCAGTAATCTCAAGGTTGTTTTGGTGATGCTAAGCAACTGAGAATCTTCATTTCCTACTTTAGAGCAGACTCAAAAGTTCCTTAATAATCCTCATAGCAAGATCCAATGTTAATATTTCATGCCCAAATATGTATAATAAAAGAAGTGCTCAGCTCATTTGTGTCATATATAAATACTGTGTCAAATGTAAATAATTATTGCCTTCAAATTTCAAAGGCCATTACAGTTCCTTCTTCAGTCTCAGTTCTAAACAGACTGAAGGACAGTGTCTCCTTTGATGGTGTTGCTGATTCCTAATTCTCTACATACTATCACCTCCTTAACATTCCTGTAACCCTTACACTCGCCTTCTTTTTTTTTTTTTTTTGTTGTTGTTGTTTGTTTGTTTGGGGTTTGTTTGTTTGTTTGTTTATATTGTGGACCTTCCAGTGACTATTAATTCACTATGTACTCGTTCTATACTACTTTCACTGACTAACATTATCTTGAAGACTTGTCTTCCCTTTCTCAGATGTAAATATTTATTACTAAATCTGTAGTGGGTATGCCAATTTGCTTAATTATAATTTATTTTGCTGCATCTAGTAAATATATAGCAAGTTTATAATATTCTTTATTGGTTAACAAAATAATGAGCAACTAAATTGAAACTAATGCATTTTGACATGTGTCAGCATTACCAAAAGCATTGTTATTGAACTTCAATTATGTTAATTAAAAAGCTTCTTCTAGTACTGATTATACACCATATTTATTGTCATAGCCCTTGTGCTTCTCCACACTCATATTCAGTATTGTAGGGATAAGAGTGCAGGTGACTGACATCTCAGGGAAGCAAGGTGCTGTATAGGTGCATGTACTTATGTATACAGAAGTGTTCACAGTATGAAATGTATCTCAGAGATTTACTCAGTCCTTTCTGGAGGCAGTCATTGACTTCCTTTGTCTTCCATTAAGCAATCACATTTATCCCCTCTCCCATCACCAGCAGCCTCTTCGGAATGGAAAGTCTATGGAAACTTGTTCTCTGCCTGTTCCTAATGACCACCCTCAGCAACTGTGAAGAACATGTAAAGCCATTTGTTTATTGGTTTATATTATGAGAAGGGATAGACTGGCAGTCACTAGAACAGCTCCATGGAGATAGTGGCATTGCACTCTCCAAAGAGAGTCAACTAAGTCAAATCCAGTCCAAAGGAATCATCTATTGCAGCAAAAAAAGCATATTTTCCTAATATATTCAGAATTAGTAATTCTGGGACTGAATGCTCAGTCTCTATGAGTTTCAGTTATTTTAAATAGATAAATGAGTAATTTATTTTTCCCAATTGTTTTCATTTTAAGAATAATTTGAGAGCAATTGAGAGCAAATGATTGTTTCCAATTACTGAAATCAAGTATATGGAATTACTATTTTTTTCCTGGAAAAATTGTCTCAAAATCCCATGTTGGTTTTGGTCAATCATCATGTGTCCACTTGAGTGACAAAAAAAAAAAAAAAAAAAGGTAGATGAAAAAGATTAAGTACACATTAGTCAGGAATACTACCAGAGTCTGTGAGCTTACAAGAAATCTAGAAGTTTGCTCCAGGTATTCATCTGCTAAGTCAAGATGGTGGGCACTAGGACTGAGAACTGACTGGGTCAAAATACATTCTTCCTCTTCCCTTGATCAGCTCCCAATAGAAGTGTCTTGCATTATTTATTCTTAAAATAGAAGAAATGCAAGGTAATACAAGGATTTTGTTGGTGTATTTATAAACCTATTTATCTGGGACTGTGAAGTTATAGTAATGTCCTAATGAAATAGAATGGATGTGGATGTCTTTCTTCTTAGTCATTTCTTGTTATAAAAATATCTCTGTTGTTTTGGAAGAAACAACTCACTACACCTCTCTCTCTGGATGCAGAGGAGAAATCTTCATAATGTGGAAAACTTCCCATTAGCATCAGAAAGGATGTTTTCACAGAAAATTCCAACCAGTTCTATAAGTTTCCTCATAAGAAAGAGTGATGTTTACAAAAGTATTTGTAAAATCAGAGTGTAAATAATATTTCACTGCAGCTAGGACATATGCAGAGCAAAGTTCATAAGCAAACCGACAAGTGTTACACTTCATTAGATCAACAAATATAGATGAAAAGTTTTCACAAGGCTTCAGACACAATCTGTACTTCAAACTCAGAAAAAATACCTTCAGGAGGACTTGTATAACCACAGTTCTGCTTTATTTAGCTTCTATTATGCTAAATAGTTTTATATATAATCTTAGTAATTTTGTTTATCAAATTTTCTTTATGATGACAATTCTTGATTCTTCAGCTCAGAAACCAAGCAAAAAAAAAACCACAATCAAACAAAAAAACCCCGATGTTTTACTGTATTAGTAAATAAACAGAATATTTTCTATTTCATTTTCTTATTCCAGGGTCTTTTTGGCAACTGCTTGCAAAAAAAAATCTGTCATTTAGAAAGAAAAAATATACAGAAATCTATATTTCATTACTTTACGATTTTCACTCAATATTTCCATCGTTTATTTTTACATAGATACTATTTTCTCATTTTTGAAACATAATAAAACTTTGTCCATACATTTCACAACATTATATATGTTACAGAACTTAGTATAAAGTTAATTTGAAGTATGACTTGTGTCAAAGTTGTGTACAAACATTTTCAAGAGGAAATTTTTTCATTTTCATTCCTTTTTCTTAAAGCTGGTATATAACAATATGTTGGTAGCTGCAGTTACAATTAGAACTGTACAGAGGTTCTTGCTAATGTGATTATATTAACAGCAACAACAAAAATGACTGACTTTATACTAGTAATACACACCCTGGCCCTTATTGGACTTCATATTGGGAATACATACTTTTAACTATTTATTTAATATTTAACTCTGGTTAAGAGCAGCCCTCCTCTTCTACTCTGGGTAATTATATAGGCTTATGGAGTGGGGCCAGGGTGCTCAGTGCCCTACAACATGGAATCCAAATATTCTGCAGCAGTAAAAGCTCTCTGAGGCTCAAAGAAATGAGCCAGCCTCATTTCTAATGCACAATGTACATGTCAAGTGAACAGAAAATTAGGGACTAAATAAGGGTAACATTTTTGAGAGTGTGGACAGAGCCAAAAGGCTGCAGGCTGTTGGTACTCTCTTCAGGCAAGCAACAGTCCAAATATAATTAGGCACACACCCTAACCTGAACTATGGGATTCAGATCTCAAAATACACAAATTTGTAATTCTCTTGGAGAAGTCCTTCAAGCAGGACCCAAAGTAAATCCAGTTCCCAAATATCACAGAGGGGAGTAAAGCTAAGACAACACTCTAGGTGTCCTACAGGATTTGTGCCCAAAAGCCTGATGATCTCTTGTAAGTGGAAACTTCCTTTGTAGTGTAAGGGAGCTTGTCTCTAGAAATTGTCCACAAGGAAAATATCTTCCATCTCTGACAATTACTATCACATCACTGAAATAATTGCACCTATGCTGCTCTGCAGCAGTCAAAGGATTTGCTTCTTCTACCTGATATAAAATAGTGCATATATGTGTGCAGTTCTCTTAGGGCCTTATGAAATGCATTCTTTTGCATTTTGCACTCACATGGGCAAAGAAAATTTGTTAATTGCTTCTATTTTAATCGGGTTGTCTCACTGAGGGATACAAAGAGATGGGTTTCTTTCTACAGGAGAAAGCTAAGCAGTAACACTGGCACTGATTTCAAAGCCAGGTGGATGCAGTGACTGTGGTAGTTCTGAACAGCTGTGTTTAACCCCAGTCCAGCACTCTCTGTCACATATTCCAGTGACTGGAATGACTAAATGTGGGTCAGTCAATTGGGATAACCAGAGTAATGGTATCATTGCAGAATTTCTGTTCTTTGCTTTGTAAATAAGTGTCTTGGTTTCACTTCTGTCTGCCACAAAAGGCAAGTGGCTTTCTTTGTTTTCACTTGTCTACTTCCATGCTGACAGGGTACTTGCACAATTCCTTCAATAATGTTCAGAGAATTTAAGTTGCTGATAAACAAATTCCCTAATGCCTTTTGTAATAGCTTCTGAGACATTTCTTTATGTGATGGAGATAAACAATTAAGAGTAGTTCTCTGATATCAAAATATCTCCATGGTTTTGGAAAGTTGCAGTAATTTCTTCAGAGTTCCTAACCCTAACTTCCTTATGCAGAGTGTGATATTGAATTCAGCAATTCTTTTACTGGACAGGTCTGAAGCACCTTAATCCTCTGTAATACTTTAAAAGTACTGTTGATTTGGGTTTTGTTGGTTCTTCTGTTTGAGTTTGTTTGTTTGTTTGTTTTCCCTAAGGATCTTCAGTTCTCTTTCTAGATACTTTAATGGTTATTGTACTCTACATTTTACAGTTCCATGATCTGAGTGCTTGTTCAGTGTCATCGCGGTGATCATGATATCAGGTAGTGATTTTCATTGGTTGATCTAAGTAAGCAAGAGCAAAGAAAGAATTCAGCAGACTTTTCTGTTTAGCATTACTCAGTGAAGCATAAATACAGTCTTCTCACACAATACAGCAGAAGTTCAGGGCTATGCAGGATCTCTTCCTACTCTCTCCCAGCATGCCAGAAACTGTCACCCAAATCTTATCCAGAACCAGATATATGGTGTTGATATTTCTTTAACTATTTATCTTTAAATAGAACTTGGTTTTATATTTTTGTTTTGTTTTGTTTAGTTGATGATAAAAAAATGGAAACCTATACAGATTTATCTATATCAATATTTCCACTATAAATAGAAAATCCATTAGATTTACCTTCACGCTGTGGACTTCATTTTCTACTGCAAAACCTCACTAGTTTTGGAAAATGTCTCTAATATTAAAAAAAAAATTTAAAAACGTATCTCGTGACATTGTAACATTGTAACACTCAAATAAAATTGTTTAAATATATGTAAGACGATTTTCATCATGAAGACACTTGTATTTTTACCACCATCACAATCAGTATCTTGCCATTTTGTACAACAAAATTGGAGGAAAACCAGGATGATCTAGCCCTGTTCAAGTTCCAAAAGAAAATGTAAATCAACTACTTATCATTTTATATACATGTCATGTTAAGTCACCACACTTCAAAGAAGTAAATTACCAAAGCATATTATGTCAGAACTTGAAAACTATAATACATTGCTCTTGATACTCTAGACCCCTAAGGCAATATCACAATTTGCTGTTTCTAGCACAGATATTTACGCTGCAATAAAGTAGTAATGACAAAAGCTCACAAAGTCTTTTGCTCTTTGGCTTCCTGGAGTTTGGCAGGCTGTTCATCCACCCGACACAATTAATCCCAACAACTAGACAATGTAACAACAGCAACACACGAATTTTTTCTGAGAACCACTTTATCATAGGTTGCATAAAAAATATTTGATGGCTGGGGAACGGTTGGACTGAAAGTTCAGTTCGTGACTGTTTACAATACAGCAAACTTTAGTCTAAATGGAGACTGTGAATAGCTTTGCCATAGAAAGAAAGAAAGAAAGAAAGAAAGAAAGAAAGAAAGAAAGAAAGAAAGAAAGAAAGAAAGAAAGAAAGAAAGAAAGAAAGAAAGAAAGAAAGAAAGAAAGAAAGAAAGAAAGGAAGGAAAGAAAGAAAAAGAAAGAAAAAGAAAGAAAGAAAGATCAGTTCTGTTTGCTTCAAAAAGCTATGGGTTGGTCAAACTAGAATATTTGGCACAGGAGATGTTTAGAATTGAAAAGAAGTTTACATCTGGTCTCTGCTCACAGCTTATTTAACTCATCTGTTGCTGCTTTTGTTATCCCAAGCTCTGGAATCTATTTCTGCCATTCTTTGGGCTTGCTGCAGCCAGTCCTGGCTCCCAGGAGCAGGGGTGTGAAGCTGCACTGGACTGTCTGTGGCTGACAGGCCAGGAGTTTCTGCAGGTACAGCTTCCCTGCAGGCACGGGCTGCCAGAGCTCAGCCAGCTGCTGAGGCAAACAGCCCTGCTCCCAGGAAAAACAGCAGAGAGCAGGACCCCTGCACACTCAGTAAGAAACAAGTCAAAGCCTCTTTTTTAACTCATAGGGATATATTGGTATTTTTAGGCTGTGGATGATGGTTGGATTTTCAACAGAAACAATTTTGGGCCCCAGTGAACTAGAAGAAGGTGAGCTGTAGTTGCCACTGTCATCAGAAGTGCTCAACTTGATTGTGTCAACCCAACTGACACTACAGCTGGAGAGGTGCCAGTGGTGGCAGAACCCTACCCATAATTTGGCCTTAGGAGGGTTGATAAGACATCATTTGTTTTTGTACTGGAAGCAGTCCCAGGACTGGAAGGCATAAGTAGAACCAAGGTAGATATTTTAGGCAGTTGAAAAAGTCTCCTGTGGACTCCTGTCCGAAACCAGCAGTTTGAAAACCTCCTTGCAAAAGGTCTTTTACAACTGAATGTTTTCACAGCTTTTCAGATATATGTGTGTTGGTGAGTTATATCCTACAATTGAGGAAAGCCAATGCTGCTTCCACTGTACTTTATTATTATTATATTATCAGGAGAATATGGTGAGCATTCAATATCATATTAATTCACTAGAATACATAATACACGAACCTTGCAAATTTAGCTATCTTTAAATTTACCTGACTTTCAACTAACTTAGAAGTGTAAAAAACATGAACATTCAGTGAGGCAAAATGTGTTTGAGACTTTCTGAAGACTTTTTTATGTAAATCAACAGCTTATTCTAAACAGACTTTTTCCTCAGGTGATAGGTACAATAATGACAAGTCTTCATTTATCAAATAATTCAAGCATAATATAAGTTACAACAAAAAGTTTAAAATTTTCATCATATTTTACAAACATAAGAAAAAAGGATACCTATAAGAAAATTATTTGAACTTTGACAGAATATTGAATTTTTGCCATATAGAAGTTTCCAGAGATGAAAGTTATGTTTAGTTATTTCCTACCATGAACCTTTTCCCTCCCTGCTCCCCTCCTTTTTTTATTCACTTACTGGCCAGCTTGGTCTAGACTGAAAATTAAATCAAATGATACATGGAGATACAGGTCAACATTTCTAGCTCATTCTTTTTAAGGAAGGATTCTTATGTTTAATTCAGATAAGGTTTGGCAAAGTTTCTCAGTTATCTCAGCTGAAATAAACTATCAAATTTATCAAGGTTAGACCAAAACTAACAATCCTGGGCAATAAATACTGAAGAGGTTGAGGGACCTACAGTGACCTATTTGCACTGCTATTCCTGGGAAGTCAGGCCATACTATTTTAGTTCCTTCTCCCCCACATCTCTGTCAGGGTACATCCATACCTGCTGTGTGGACAATAAAAATGTGTGATGGTGTTAGAACCCCATAAATGTGGTGCAATTCATGCCTAGCTAAACAAACACTCTGGTGTAATTCTCTTGTAACTGTGAAACATTAAATTGAATGGAGCTACAGCTACTTTCATCATGTCTTAGTTTAAAACATTTTGATCTTCAGGATGGACCATTCCACAGTGCCACACATTCATGGGATCATTTAGATTGGAAAAGACCTTTAAGACCATTGAGTCCAACCACAAACCTAACACTGCCAAGGGGACAAAAACAGAAACAGAAACCCTGCAAGAGATTGCCAGTGCAAACAACAAAGTACAACAGGATTGCCACTGATGTTCAGGCTCTGGAGCAAGTCTTGAGCCCAGAAAACAGAGGGACTGCCTCCTTTGGCCTTTTACCCCACTAAAGTAAAAACAGATTTTGGTCTCAGACAGGGCCTTCAAGTAAAATTCAACTCTCATATATGACAAGGAATCTGAAGGCAATCAGTTAAACATTATTTTATATGCAAACTTAACCCAAAAATTTAACCAGGTTTGTCTTTATATTATTAGTAAATTATATTATTCTGCAATTACTGATTAGCAACACTTATCTTATTCAGTGTTGCTAGAACCTGGAATAAAACTATGTCTGAAACCCAGGTGGGCCAAAGATTTTCCTATTGCACTCTTGCTGGATAAGGTCTCTGATTATGTAAGGTGTTCCAAAAACTTTTAAAGACTATCCTGTTTATTTAAAACATTTTATTATTTTCTTATCTAATTTTTAGATAATCTCACCCTTTTCTACTCCTTTTTGACTGTCTGAGTAGGACTTGAAGGATGTCTTAGCCTCAAATGGAAAATATTTGCTGAAAAATCTGTTGAATAATTAGGAGATACACAGAATTCTGCTTATCAGCTGTTGTAAAAAGTCATTAATCCTTTACAATAATTTCAAATAACTGGTGTTAAGAGTAAACTGAAATATTGCCCTCACTTAAAAAAAAAAAAAAAAAAAGGTTAAATCTGTCTTGATTTTAAAACTTTCTAACTTTCTGTTCTCTGGGAATTATTATATATGCCTCTACCAAAAAGAGAAAAATTTAAATGCCTGGGATTTTCTTCCTGTTTTCACGTGTCTTGTCTAGGAAGACAAATTCCTCAAATCATTGTGTAACCTATGTAGCATCTATTGCATGTAATCACTTCCTGCTACAACGCTTTGGCTGGAGCACATTTTTTACCCTTGGGATGAGGGGTCAGCCATTAACACACAGATTGTGAGTAACTTTGCCAACTCTGAACTTCACCCAAGATCTCCAAAATACGTTTTACATTTCCTAGTCAGATTGATGATTGTGTTGTTGGGTGCCTTATATTTTGCTTTCCAGCTGGAACAGACAGTCACAGGATAAGAGATGCCTAGAATATTATTAACCTCTATCTGTCACTAGCAAGTGATTGTTCTTAAAACACCTTTTGTTTTTGAAAAATCTTCTTCAACTTCCATTTAATTATAGAATTCATACATGTGGGAAATTGTTCCTACTAGTTTTACAGGGATTTTTTCTATTGCCTGGTATTTGTTTGATCTTGAAATTTATTTTTACATCCAAACCACTTTTTTTTTCTATACAACCACCTAATTTTTAAATTGTTATTCTGTAATTACATGTGCTAATGCAGCTCAAGCAGCTCTATTTTCAATGCTTACTAAGAAAAATCAAACATAGTGCTTTTCAGATGACATTTTCCTTCAGAGCTTTCCTAGTTTTTTGGGGAATTTGAAGTCAATGTATTTCTGGCAACAGCTCTATCATTGGATGAATTTATTAAATAATTCAGGTGGTGATCCCAGTGAGAGAAAATGATGCTAACCTATGATATGAAATCTGTGCTTCTGCAGTGCTATGCTTTACAGAATCATGAAAAAATTTATGAAGGTCATCTAGTCTATCTGCTTGATTTAATCCACTTTTACCTATGGCAATCCTGGCAGATATTTTTCTAACCTTTCTGTAAAGTCATCCATTGACATTGGCAGTAAAAGGTTCTTTATTTCTCCTGTGCAACTGTATGTCCATTTTTATGCATGAGCACACACAAAGGTGTGTTGGGTGAAAATTTGAGCCTCTGTATCCCTCATACGTGATAGCTAATTTTTAGAAAATATTTTCTATGAAAGCAGCAACACTTTAAAAATCAGCATTCTGACATATGGTCATTTTATCTGTGTGACAAAAGCAGTGGTTAAGAGCTGTATGATAGTGAAAGAATTAATAAAACAAAATGAAAAAAGAAAATAATCCTCCAAAAGTAATTAAGCATAGACAGTCTTTTTTTTTTTTTCTTAGTTTATTAGCTAATTAGTGATGTCTGTGTTGACCAGATAGAATGGGACAGATTCTAATTCAGATTAAGTTGTGTTGGTCAATACATTTAAAATTACTCATGTAACTGTCTCTGCATTTAAGTCTACATATAAAGAGAAAAATTAGTTTGATATATTATGTCTCACAGATAGTATTTTGAAATATTTTTCATTGACATTCAACATATTCATTTATAAAGATTAGCAGCATACGTATTAGTAGTGAGTACTGTGTTCTTTAGATTATCTCTTTAGAAACAATTTCGTGTCATGAAATGACTGATAAAGAAATATCAGGCAAACTAAGCAGAGGAAGAGCACCAATAAAAGCAATTATTCCTGTCAAAGCAAGTGGGATTGTTTCCAGTTATTCATAGTTTAGATTCAATCAGTGCATGTCTAATTCAAAGTCAGACCTTTCCATCCTGTGCTGTGCTTCTGGATTCTGATTCTCTTTTTCAGTTGTGATCATGACAGTGTAAAGAAATGGAAGATCATGCCTTACTTAAAACAGACATTTAGTTCTGACTTGTGTTTGTTTACTACTCTGCAAAAGTGACCACTCACAGAAGTCTCTCGAGGGAAATGCAATACTGTTATAGCCTGCATGCTTGCCTACATTAAGCCAAGAGATTTAAATCAAAAATATTTAACGGAAGACAAGTATATTGAGCCTAATGCATTATAGAAAATTCATCTACAACCCTATCTAGAAAAACTGTACTTTTTATTTCTGTGTATCACAAACCTAGTTGATTGAAATCTACAACAAGTTCCTGTTAATTTGGAAATGTATTTAACCAGAATATAATTGTGGTTAATGCAAAGCTGGGTGGCTGTGGCTGGCCTGAAATTTGTTGTCAGCAGGAAGAAGATTAATTTCATTTACTGTCTTTGTCATGTCTCACTGGCTTCCTGTCTTTTTAGCTTGTTACCCTCAGTGGGTTGCTGCTGTCACTCTCAATTCACTTTCTACTCAGTTATTTGTTATCTGATGGATCTGTCTACACATTTTCCCAATATGACATTTCCCCCACACCCCCCCCCCCCC
>VXBS01000114.1:472728-487354 GCA_013400255.1 Sitta europaea
CTGTAACTATTATCACAAAGTCTACACTATGAGAGAAAACTTACACTGAACTTTAAAATATTAGGAAAAAAAAGAAAGAATTACATTTATACGATCTACAACAATGCTCCTGTCCAAGTACTCTGGCTGCCTGAGGAAAACTGCCTTTTTCCTTGTATGTTTTTCCATGTAAATGAAAGAAGCAGTGATAAAGCATGAAATGATGTATTTATAGGCTCCAGACTTACGTCTCAGTCCCTGCATCTGTGAGGAGGCCCAAGAATAACAGGAGTACTCCACAGTGTTCAAATAATAAGGTACATAGACAAGGAATTGTTAGGAACATGTTTGGAGTATTTTAGTTCATTTGCAAAGTCTTCTGGAATTAGAGGATACAGAGTGATGAGTTTCAACAGGATTACCCTGTAAAGGGACATCCATATTTCAAAATGTTTATCATATGTGTGTGTACATGTGCCTGTGGACATGCTGTTTCAATTACATTATCTCCACCTGACCTGATCTAACAGACCTCTCTTTAATGCAACTCTGTAGATGCTTAGGGACAAAATGGAAGGACCAGGGTCAGACTGCCTTGCTCCTTCCCCAGGGGAGCAAAGGAAAATCTATTCTACCATTTTATAACCTCTGGCTGCTTATAAGGTATGTTTAAGTATTTTGCTAAATTGTCTAACAGCTGGTCTAAATGAATGCTATACCGTGCCATGTGAGTGACAAAAGACAGTGGCTATTCTTACAATGTGCAAGGGTCTTAACTCTAAAGTTTCTCCTAAGGCTAAAAAATTTCACAACTGAGAGTAACCTTTTAATGTACTTAGAAACCCTACAGGTTTTGTTAAATAAAAGTAACTTCCCAAATGTACACAGGAACAAAAAATTTATTATCAGAGTTGTCCCTGCGTTGTCATACCCTGCTTTGTTCACCAAGGCCAGTCTTGGTGAAAGACTCCAACACTGTAAGCTCCTTTTATTGCCAGGAGAGGCAGACTTCCTAAACAGGCAACACTGAGAAATCTTGAAATTGCCTCCAGAAGATGTCTTCCTCCTAGAGTTGACAACGGTATCAGTCTGCTAATTCTTTACAGTTTTATGTGCCTCCAATGCTGAACAGCAATGTGACATTGATCTCAGGCATGTTTGTGATTATTTCAGATTGTCAGATGATGAGAAACAGTTCAATGATCATATTGAGGTCTAAACCTGGGCGGCAAACACAACAGCAAGAGAATATGAGGAATGGGTAGGTGTATAACCATTTTTTCCCATGAGCTTCCACGTTTCAAGTAATTTGTGTCTTGGGGAAATACAAAATTACCAACAGTTTATACTTTAAAATCAGCCCTGAAAAACACTGTGGTGTGAGCCCACTCTCTGATCTACCAGCTTTCCTGCTAACAGTATAAAGATCTCATTTGGGGGTGTGCCTACAGGTATATCCTGGCAGGACTAAAAGAAAAAACTTGGACTATCATAGAACGGTTGGAAGGGACCTTGGACATCATCCATTTCAAAGCCCCCTTCCATGGCTAGGGACACCTTCCACTAGACCTTATTGCTTAAAATCCCATAAAGGCTCTCCAGTGTCCCACTGGATGGAATCCCTTCCATCCTTTGCAGAAGTCCAGGTAGATGGCATAAGCTGCTCTTCTCTTTTCCACCAACACTATAACCATAGCAAAGAAGGCCAACCAAATTTGTCAGGCACAATTTGCCCTTGATTAAACCATGCTGGCTGTCACAAATCAACTCCCTCTTTTCCATCTGCCTTAGTATAATTTCCAGGGGGATCTGCTCTGTCTTGCCAGGCACAGACATGAAATTCACTGGCCTCTAGTTCTCTACGTCTTCCTTTTGTTTGTTTGTTTTGGTTTTTTTTTGGTTTTTTTTTTTTTTCAAAATGGGGTTTATGCTTCCCCTTTTGCAGTAAGGAACATATTTACTGGATTGCCACAACTTTTCAAATATGACGGATAGTGGCTTAATCTGGCACATCCCTCAGATGTGTCTTATCAGGTCCCATGAAGTATGATGGATGCAAACTCAGTGGATCACTTGCTTTTCAGGAAAAAATTAAAAACATACTATCTAAGTGAAGAGTTCACATCGTACTTTGGTTGTTGCATGGGAACATCAGTCTCCAAACTTAGTAATTTCCTGCTGTAAGTAGAGTGCTACGTCAAGAATATTTCTAAAGGGAAAGTTACTTTGCATGGCTAAAATACAAAGGAAAGTTCTCTCCCCACTCCTGGAGTGAGGGAAATGGCAGTGAGGGAAATCCTTGCACTAATTCTGGAATGTGAGGTTGCAATACATGGCCATTTACAGACAGCTGTGGCAAAAAACCGCTAGCATTACTCTCATAAATTTTTTCTGTTGCCCAAATCAGCTGGAAATTTTCTGCCTGAAAGTTGAGTTTTGCTATTCTTTAAAAACAAACAAATGAAACTTTGGTACTTCTTCAAATAAAAGACAGATGTTTCTATTACAGCAAAGTGGTAGCTTTACTACCATGAAAGAATACTAGCTTACTTTTTAAAAAACGTTAGATACATTTATCAAAGAGAAACAGATGCTGCAACTCATTTGCTTTGTAGGTGAGGTATGGTCTGTGCAGTGCTTTTTTCAACATGTATCAAGTAATAAGTACATAAGTACATTCTCAAAGTATCCTGGAAGGTGACAGTAGCTGACAACACCAAACAAATGGAAAAGGAGATCATTTTTCAGGCAAAAAGAATAAAGAAGAAGCTATAAAAACTAAAGCATTAGTTTTTAAACTAGAGCATTAGTTTTTAAACTAAAGCAGGGAAACTTCAAGTAGAGAAAGATCATAATTTGAAATTATTTGACAAATCTGGAGACTGTAATAAATTGTGAAATTGGGGTGTTCCTTTTTCTTTCCATTGCTTAATACAAGAGTCAGTGTTGATAATATTACAGAATATAGCCCTGTGACCAGAACTAACAGTTATGAGCTTTAATGTACTATTCAGTTTCACTTTTGTAATCTCTGTAATTACTTTAGGTGCCATTCATGCTGTTAACCCACACACAAACCAACCACAATGTTTTTACAAATTATGGTTGACAGAGTGTCTTTGTTTTGCAGAGTTTGAGCAACCAAGCAAACTCATATCTTGCCAGTATTTTTCTAAAACTGTCTACTAATTTGTTTGCCACTTTCAATTGCCATCAACAACATCATTGTTCAGCAGAGTAGACCAGGGATAGGGTGGTAGCTATTTCTTGAAGCTGTATTTTTGTCACACTAGGTTCAAGCATGTACAGGAATCTCTGATTCTATACAGATGAAGGTTTCATGTTCAACAATCATATAATTCTAGTTTAAGTCACACCATAACAATTTTCTTTTTTTTCCCTACTGTATTTACTACAGGCAGGAAGAAATGAAATAAAGTATTGTTGCAGAAAAGTTTTTGTTGCATCTGTACTGTTTGACATATAAAAAAAAAAAAAANTCATTTTTAGCAAGCTTCATTACCTTCCAACTGGAGAACCAAATTACTAACAATAAAACATTACACTAGACAAAGACATTATACTATATGGATGGCAAACACCACCTTTATTACAAAATGACATTTTAGAGTACTTTAAACCATTTGCATTTTTATTATGACTGCTTGTTGTAACCTTTCATCTATAAAACAAATTTCCTCAGACACCATCAGACCCTTGTCTAAAAGTGTCATCAGATGCTACAAAACCTATTAAAATGTTTGATTTTTAATTTCTTGAATGGCAAAATTTTGTGGTTTACAATTCTGATATTGCTGGGAAATTTCAAGGTGAGAGGTGAATATAAAATCCCACTGGAAACCTGGAAATATCTTCTTTCCCAGAATAGAAATCCACAGTGGCAGAGAAAAGAAACAAGACATGATTTTTCTGTCTTGCACCTTAGGATGGTACATCACTAACATGTGGTTTGGGGCTGCTACAATTTAAGGAAGTAAGGGGAAGAAATTTTTTGCCAACACATTAAAAAATATATATGTCCAATTAGGAACTTGGGAATTTATTTGCAACCACAAAAGAGTAATAAAGAAAGACTACGGATGCAGTAAATAATGCATAGAAGAGCAAGAAAAGAATAGCTAGCACAATACCAAGATTTATTTTATTTAAATTGTTAGCATAAAATTGTATAAAGGTGATACTACTATCCTGCCTTTTCTGAAATCAGAGACATCTAAATTTAGTGTAAAAAAAACACTTTCTAGGTTGTTTGGGTTTGTTTGTTTTGTCAGATTTTCTTGTTATTAAGAAGTATAAGAAATAATTTGCTAATAAAAAAGTAAATTGAAAAGTCCAGTGTAGGAAAATTCACAGATAACAAAATACTATTTCTGAATCTCCTCTTTTTCCATTTTCATGTCATGAGTGCAATGGCAATGACATTACTCTAGAAACAAGGAAAACATTTGTCATCGTAACATTGTTTGGCCCTGGGCAAGTCAGTCAACATCTCTGCTTCTGTATGCTCAACAGTGGAACAGAGATAATAAAACTGTATATACACTGTGAATCCTGGAGAGCTGGATTATAGCATCCTGCAGAATTACTTTCAGAAGGGATTAAAAAAAGCTTTGCAATGTGGCTCCAACACTTCTCAAGTATTGCATGTAGTGCTGTGCCTAAGAGTTGGCTGAAACACCTCTGTTAAAAATCCGCAGTGCCTGGTAGTAAGGTTTACCAATTGTCTATGATATAAAAAAAAAAAATTCAAGACCTTCCCACTTAGCTATAAAAAGTGTAGCTACACATCTGAATTGAGGTCATACAGTTTATCCTAGTTCCCCTTTTTTTTCACTTTCTGCACCTGTCCTCACATGAGAACCCTGGCATCAAGAGGATGTGCTGTAACCTAAGGATCCTTTACCCAGTGCTTGTCCCCCAGAAATCCTTTACCTCACCTCACTCTTCTTCACCTCACCTGTCCTTTTTCTTGGTAAGACTCATAGAAAGAGCAGTGGATGGCCGTTATGCCAAGAATAAGGCTCATCTTTTTATATGTGTCTCAAAATATGCTGATTTCCTTTATGAATTTTGCATGAAGAACTTAATGTAAATGGAAAATACAATTACCTTCTCACAAAAGTGCTGTGAGTATGAAATAGTTAATGACCATTAGGCTTTGTTAAGTATAATTTTGCAATTTTGATTTCTCAATTCTAAAGAATTATTCAAGTAGGTATTGTATCTAATTATCTGTCACCCCTGTCTGGAACAAAGATCATATATTTTAGCTGGACTACTATTGCAGAATCTCCTTTACCTCACAGCAAGGCTGTTACCTAATTTGGGATGAAACAATTAAACAGTAAGCGTTCTTTTCAGATCTCTTTGCAGACTTCAAGATGTGAATCCAAAAATTTGTAGGGGATTCCTTTAAAAATAAATAATTTGAACTTCTAATGAAATTCTGGAATTAATGTGACCAATAACAGACTGACATTACTACCACCATGACATCAGTACACTTTTAATTCCTAGGGACTTAAGCTTTACTTTTAGGAACAGCAAACTGTTTAATAAAGCAGTTGTGTTCATTAAAGATGCAGGAGTAAGAAAGAAAATGCTTGCATTATGTCAATGAGCACAATACCCTTTGCAACTTTTATCTTTTTTTACTTGGGTTAAAACTTCCCTCCCAAATTAGACATGCTCAGACATTTTTTACCTCTAAAAGTTTTGTTATTAAAAGCAAAGCTTGACACCACTTACATAATATAAATTAAGACTTAATTTAATCTTGTGAATATCTTGAAAAGAACAAGTGCCCATTTCACAGAACTACAAAAATAGAGAATTTATTTACAAAGCTATGAATTTCAAATTAAATGTCTGTATTCTTTGCATTTTAGTGTATTATAAGACTTATAATAATAACTAAATTACATACTGAGGAATGTATTTAACAAGTTACTGAAGAAAAAATGTAGATGGAAACGGAATGAAGATGAGAAGAAACTGTATCCTAATAATAAACTTCCTGTAATCTAATTGTAAAATAATCAGACCGAAGAGAACTGGAATGAGCTGTACAAAAGCTTTTTATTAATGAATAATTAGTTTTAAAATTATCTTTTGTTTACTTTACACTAAGAATACTTTTTCTCTCTTAATTTAAGAAATGTTCTTTTTTCGAACAGTGATTTCTGAATTTAAAATCCTGCTTCATGGTGTATGAATCATATGTACTCAATCATTAATTTCAGATTTTTTCATAGACACTGTTTGAAAATTCTGTTTGTAAATATAATGATAATTCAAAATATTATTCTGCTAGAAGAATGATCA
Source organism: Sitta europaea (assembly GCA_013400255.1). Lineage (NCBI taxonomy): Eukaryota > Metazoa > Chordata > Aves > Passeriformes > Sittidae > Sitta > Sitta europaea. Next base: position 479,053 of record VXBS01000114.1, read on the forward strand.
AGGGTGAACACCTAGGAGGCTAGAGAATGAAGCCATTGAATGGCAGGAACCAAGAGGGGCTTGAATTAATTCCCAGTAAGAATCCTCATTCTCCGGTGAAGAAGACCAGTTCCAAACCTGAACCTGGCTTCTAAAACCATCTCTCACTTTTATACTGAGCAAAATAAATTTTAAAAAAATTGGATGAGTACTATCCCAAGCACTGATGGCAAGAACATGTGGCTTCCTTGATGGGGCACAGCAGTGGTCTAACCCCACCTTATCACCTTATTGGCCTCAAGACCCCATGTGAGAGTGCTGAGCTGTGAGGTTTGGATGGAAGGGTCCCTCTGGACCCAATCGAGAAATCCCGGCCCTTTGTTGCTCCAGAGTGGTATAGACATGTTCTCATACATTCCATGTGTAGGTTGTTTGGGGCCCTCTCCTTAAACATATCACTGCACACGGATCTTGGGTTGTAGTCTGATCTGCAATTAATAAAAAGTATAATTGAAAGATAATAATGTTGTGTTTAATTTCCATTTGTTCTCCAGATTTTTAGAAATCCCAGACAGATGTTTTCATTTAATATAAGAAAGAAATGCACAAAGTAAAAATCAGTGTGTTTTCAAGAGGAATGTAGAACAGTGTTGATTGAATGTTTTGAGCTTCCTTTTATACTGTGTTCAGTTGCCATTTCACTTGTAATTTATTTTAAAACAGTCATCACATGGAACTCTTCAAATGAAGTCAACAACACTACCCATGGTATTTATGACAAATATGTGGTATTTAAACATTGCTTGTCTTCTCCAAATCATTTTACAGATATTGATTCATGATCCACTGAAGAATAGGAAAATTTTGGGTGGACTATATTAATGTATAATCCTTTAATTAATTAAGATTTATAGTATCAGTCTTGCACTTGGCAGAATTATGAGCATTTTGTTGGAATTTGCCTAGGACTATTTTCTCCCACTTTATTTGTCCATCCTCCTGGAAGGTATTAGTTTAAATCTGAAACGTTAATGTCTGGAGTAGCATCATTTTATTATTTTTAATTCTATGTGTTTTGGTTTTATCTCTCAGATAAAGATGTGGATTTTGGACACACAACTGAAGGGAAAAACACGCAAAAGCATCTTGGGCAATTTACAAATTATCCTTCACGCAGCTGATCAGCAACAGTAGTGGTGATCAGGCCTCACCCTGTGCAGCTCTCCAGGGACCACAGCAGCTCCAAATTGGCAACGTGAATAAGGGCTGAGGGCAGGCGGGAAGAAACGTGTGCAGAGTTCACATGGAAAATTTCCAGGTTACAAATACTGCAGAAGAGCCAGAAAAATCACAGAAGCATAAGAATGAACTGTGCTCCTCAATTATCACCTGGAAACACAGGGAAATAAAAGATTACCAGAAAGCTTTTACCACCTGCTGTAGTCATTTTGTGCTATTCTTGAGACAGAGAACGGCTGTAGAGAGGTCCCAGGGAAAACTCTTTGATGTGAATAACAGCCAAGAATGCTGTTCTTTCAGGAGCTCCCAGAAATTCCCAGAAGAATAAACCAAGTAGGCCAAGTTTTAGGTTTTGGGTGGGTTTTTTTGTGTCTGATCTTTATCTGTCTTAACCTTGACAAAATGTCTATAGCTCCTGCTCTGAGGCAGGCTGAATACTCCTATGGATGACTTAAATTTCCTTTCTTATATTAGATCTTTGGAAGACAGATTGACTAGATGGGAAAATGCTCTCATCTATTTCCTATGCACTCACAGATCCTCTCTTTTCTTTGACATTTCCTTCTGTCATTGAACATGTGTCCCTTTAAGTTTAGACAGTGATCTGAGGAAATAATGTTTTACTGCAATCTCCACTTGCATGTACTAAGACAGACAATCTTATTTCTACCTCTTTGCATGACCTATGTGTAAAGAGCCTTTTTCTTCTTTTTTTCTTCTTTTTTTTTTAATTTCATGTCCCCTGCTTTTACAGACGAACTCAGTTGATTGATAACTTCAGAATAGCCACCACTAATGGCCCAAGAAGAGGTACTTTTCCTTTTCATAGTAGAGCTGCACTGCATCTCAAATGTTTTGTAAGTATTTGTCAAAATCTAGATAAATTCTTGTAAATAGAAGTTGTTATCCTGGCCTTATTGTTCTGAAAAATAATCCAGTATTTTAATGCAGAATTTTCACTTAAGTAGTGTACCTCTGTCTTTCTATATAGTCAATTGGTACTGCAGTGGATCATCTAGAATATTTTACTATTCCCAGTGATGAAAACAAAACAGTCACCTGGCAATTGAAAGGACAGACTCCAAAAATAAGATACCAGGTAGGAGGCAATAGTAGCTTCATCAACATAAGTAGGCAGGAGATCATCTCTTTTCTTTGAAACTTTCTTTTGTCATAGAGAGTGTCCTTTTAAAGATACATAGAGATGTGAGGAAATTTAATTTCTGCCTGTCCATTTCAGGATAGAACTCATTACTGCATGTTTGCTCAAAAAATATGGATCACATTAGCTCAAAAGAATACAAACATTAAAAAAATCATCTTTTCTAAGCATTAATTAACATTTTTTTTAACTGTAGGGTTTTTTTTCTAAATTTTACAAGCACTTGTTTTAATTACAGAATACAAGACATTCAATTTGTAAGTAAATACTGTGCTTCAATATCGTACTACATCTTTTTCCTTCAGATGGAGAATTGCCTGCTTAATGTTTCTGCAGAATCTGGTATACCTTAGTTTTTCCAGCTCTGTCCTCAGACCACAAAGTTGTGAGATTTTTTGACTTTTGCTTCAGAAAGTTATAAAACCCAAATATAGTCTTTTTCTGAAATCTTTTGAACACCAAGCAAGGGACAGGCAGCCATTNTGTAAAAAAAACACTTTCTAGGTTGTTTGGGTTTGTTTGTTTTGTCAGATTTTCTTGTTATTAAGAAGTATAAGAAATAATTTGCTAATAAAAAAGTAAATTGAAAAGTCCAGTGTAGGAAAATTCACAGATAACAAAATACTATTTCTGAATCTCCTCTTTTTCCATTTTCATGTCATGAGTGCAATGGCAATGACATTACTCTAGAAACAAGGAAAACATTTGTCATCGTAACATTGTTTGGCCCTGGGCAAGTCAGTCAACATCTCTGCTTCTGTATGCTCAACAGTGGAACAGAGATAATAAAACTGTATATACACTGTGAATCCTGGAGAGCTGGATTATAGCATCCTGCAGAATTACTTTCAGAAGGGATTAAAAAAAGCTTTGCAATGTGGCTCCAACACTTCTCAAGTATTGCATGTAGTGCTGTGCCTAAGAGTTGGCTGAAACACCTCTGTTAAAAATCCGCAGTGCCTGGTAGTAAGGTTTACCAATTGTCTATGATATAAAAAAAAAAAATTCAAGACCTTCCCACTTAGCTATAAAAAGTGTAGCTACACATCTGAATTGAGGTCATACAGTTTATCCTAGTTCCCCTTTTTTTTCACTTTCTGCACCTGTCCTCACATGAGAACCCTGGCATCAAGAGGATGTGCTGTAACCTAAGGATCCTTTACCCAGTGCTTGTCCCCCAGAAATCCTTTACCTCACCTCACTCTTCTTCACCTCACCTGTCCTTTTTCTTGGTAAGACTCATAGAAAGAGCAGTGGATGGCCGTTATGCCAAGAATAAGGCTCATCTTTTTATATGTGTCTCAAAATATGCTGATTTCCTTTATGAATTTTGCATGAAGAACTTAATGTAAATGGAAAATACAATTACCTTCTCACAAAAGTGCTGTGAGTATGAAATAGTTAATGACCATTAGGCTTTGTTAAGTATAATTTTGCAATTTTGATTTCTCAATTCTAAAGAATTATTCAAGTAGGTATTGTATCTAATTATCTGTCACCCCTGTCTGGAACAAAGATCATATATTTTAGCTGGACTACTATTGCAGAATCTCCTTTACCTCACAGCAAGGCTGTTACCTAATTTGGGATGAAACAATTAAACAGTAAGCGTTCTTTTCAGATCTCTTTGCAGACTTCAAGATGTGAATCCAAAAATTTGTAGGGGATTCCTTTAAAAATAAATAATTTGAACTTCTAATGAAATTCTGGAATTAATGTGACCAATAACAGACTGACATTACTACCACCATGACATCAGTACACTTTTAATTCCTAGGGACTTAAGCTTTACTTTTAGGAACAGCAAACTGTTTAATAAAGCAGTTGTGTTCATTAAAGATGCAGGAGTAAGAAAGAAAATGCTTGCATTATGTCAATGAGCACAATACCCTTTGCAACTTTTATCTTTTTTTACTTGGGTTAAAACTTCCCTCCCAAATTAGACATGCTCAGACATTTTTTACCTCTAAAAGTTTTGTTATTAAAAGCAAAGCTTGACACCACTTACATAATATAAATTAAGACTTAATTTAATCTTGTGAATATCTTGAAAAGAACAAGTGCCCATTTCACAGAACTACAAAAATAGAGAATTTATTTACAAAGCTATGAATTTCAAATTAAATGTCTGTATTCTTTGCATTTTAGTGTATTATAAGACTTATAATAATAACTAAATTACATACTGAGGAATGTATTTAACAAGTTACTGAAGAAAAAATGTAGATGGAAACGGAATGAAGATGAGAAGAAACTGTATCCTAATAATAAACTTCCTGTAATCTAATTGTAAAATAATCAGACCGAAGAGAACTGGAATGAGCTGTACAAAAGCTTTTTATTAATGAATAATTAGTTTTAAAATTATCTTTTGTTTACTTTACACTAAGAATACTTTTTCTCTCTTAATTTAAGAAATGTTCTTTTTTCGAACAGTGATTTCTGAATTTAAAATCCTGCTTCATGGTGTATGAATCATATGTACTCAATCATTAATTTCAGATTTTTTCATAGACACTGTTTGAAAATTCTGTTTGTAAATATAATGATAATTCAAAATATTATTCTGCTAGAAGAATGATCAAGGGTGAACACCTAGGAGGCTAGAGAATGAAGCCATTGAATGGCAGGAACCAAGAGGGGCTTGAATTAATTCCCAGTAAGAATCCTCATTCTCCGGTGAAGAAGACCAGTTCCAAACCTGAACCTGGCTTCTAAAACCATCTCTCACTTTTATACTGAGCAAAATAAATTTTAAAAAAATTGGATGAGTACTATCCCAAGCACTGATGGCAAGAACATGTGGCTTCCTTGATGGGGCACAGCAGTGGTCTAACCCCACCTTATCACCTTATTGGCCTCAAGACCCCATGTGAGAGTGCTGAGCTGTGAGGTTTGGATGGAAGGGTCCCTCTGGACCCAATCGAGAAATCCCGGCCCTTTGTTGCTCCAGAGTGGTATAGACATGTTCTCATACATTCCATGTGTAGGTTGTTTGGGGCCCTCTCCTTAAACATATCACTGCACACGGATCTTGGGTTGTAGTCTGATCTGCAATTAATAAAAAGTATAATTGAAAGATAATAATGTTGTGTTTAATTTCCATTTGTTCTCCAGATTTTTAGAAATCCCAGACAGATGTTTTCATTTAATATAAGAAAGAAATGCACAAAGTAAAAATCAGTGTGTTTTCAAGAGGAATGTAGAACAGTGTTGATTGAATGTTTTGAGCTTCCTTTTATACTGTGTTCAGTTGCCATTTCACTTGTAATTTATTTTAAAACAGTCATCACATGGAACTCTTCAAATGAAGTCAACAACACTACCCATGGTATTTATGACAAATATGTGGTATTTAAACATTGCTTGTCTTCTCCAAATCATTTTACAGATATTGATTCATGATCCACTGAAGAATAGGAAAATTTTGGGTGGACTATATTAATGTATAATCCTTTAATTAATTAAGATTTATAGTATCAGTCTTGCACTTGGCAGAATTATGAGCATTTTGTTGGAATTTGCCTAGGACTATTTTCTCCCACTTTATTTGTCCATCCTCCTGGAAGGTATTAGTTTAAATCTGAAACGTTAATGTCTGGAGTAGCATCATTTTATTATTTTTAATTCTATGTGTTTTGGTTTTATCTCTCAGATAAAGATGTGGATTTTGGACACACAACTGAAGGGAAAAACACGCAAAAGCATCTTGGGCAATTTACAAATTATCCTTCACGCAGCTGATCAGCAACAGTAGTGGTGATCAGGCCTCACCCTGTGCAGCTCTCCAGGGACCACAGCAGCTCCAAATTGGCAACGTGAATAAGGGCTGAGGGCAGGCGGGAAGAAACGTGTGCAGAGTTCACATGGAAAATTTCCAGGTTACAAATACTGCAGAAGAGCCAGAAAAATCACAGAAGCATAAGAATGAACTGTGCTCCTCAATTATCACCTGGAAACACAGGGAAATAAAAGATTACCAGAAAGCTTTTACCACCTGCTGTAGTCATTTTGTGCTATTCTTGAGACAGAGAACGGCTGTAGAGAGGTCCCAGGGAAAACTCTTTGATGTGAATAACAGCCAAGAATGCTGTTCTTTCAGGAGCTCCCAGAAATTCCCAGAAGAATAAACCAAGTAGGCCAAGTTTTAGGTTTTGGGTGGGTTTTTTTGTGTCTGATCTTTATCTGTCTTAACCTTGACAAAATGTCTATAGCTCCTGCTCTGAGGCAGGCTGAATACTCCTATGGATGACTTAAATTTCCTTTCTTATATTAGATCTTTGGAAGACAGATTGACTAGATGGGAAAATGCTCTCATCTATTTCCTATGCACTCACAGATCCTCTCTTTTCTTTGACATTTCCTTCTGTCATTGAACATGTGTCCCTTTAAGTTTAGACAGTGATCTGAGGAAATAATGTTTTACTGCAATCTCCACTTGCATGTACTAAGACAGACAATCTTATTTCTACCTCTTTGCATGACCTATGTGTAAAGAGCCTTTTTCTTCTTTTTTTCTTCTTTTTTTTTTAATTTCATGTCCCCTGCTTTTACAGACGAACTCAGTTGATTGATAACTTCAGAATAGCCACCACTAATGGCCCAAGAAGAGGTACTTTTCCTTTTCATAGTAGAGCTGCACTGCATCTCAAATGTTTTGTAAGTATTTGTCAAAATCTAGATAAATTCTTGTAAATAGAAGTTGTTATCCTGGCCTTATTGTTCTGAAAAATAATCCAGTATTTTAATGCAGAATTTTCACTTAAGTAGTGTACCTCTGTCTTTCTATATAGTCAATTGGTACTGCAGTGGATCATCTAGAATATTTTACTATTCCCAGTGATGAAAACAAAACAGTCACCTGGCAATTGAAAGGACAGACTCCAAAAATAAGATACCAGGTAGGAGGCAATAGTAGCTTCATCAACATAAGTAGGCAGGAGATCATCTCTTTTCTTTGAAACTTTCTTTTGTCATAGAGAGTGTCCTTTTAAAGATACATAGAGATGTGAGGAAATTTAATTTCTGCCTGTCCATTTCAGGATAGAACTCATTACTGCATGTTTGCTCAAAAAATATGGATCACATTAGCTCAAAAGAATACAAACATTAAAAAAATCATCTTTTCTAAGCATTAATTAACATTTTTTTTAACTGTAGGGTTTTTTTTCTAAATTTTACAAGCACTTGTTTTAATTACAGAATACAAGACATTCAATTTGTAAGTAAATACTGTGCTTCAATATCGTACTACATCTTTTTCCTTCAGATGGAGAATTGCCTGCTTAATGTTTCTGCAGAATCTGGTATACCTTAGTTTTTCCAGCTCTGTCCTCAGACCACAAAGTTGTGAGATTTTTTGACTTTTGCTTCAGAAAGTTATAAAACCCAAATATAGTCTTTTTCTGAAATCTTTTGAACACCAAGCAAGGGACAGGCAGCCATTAGAGCAGCACTTTTCTCCTGACTCTTTGAGTGAACCACTTGGAAATTTCACAACAGCCTTCAGTTGCCAAATAAAACCATGGACATTCTTTTTCTTTGTGGTTGTTATATGGCTTAATAATCGTTGCAAAAGATCTATACCTATACTTATCCTGAAACAATCTGTTGTTCCACTCCAAACATGCAATATTTATGCTGTTTCTTATAATAATCTTTTATTTATCTACTGCTATTAATTGTTCAATCTAAACAAATTGATTGAAATTGGGGGGTTTTTTTGCATCACTTGAGTTTTTTTCTTTCCAGTTTTTCACATAACTGAGACAACAGGTAACTACAAGCAACCTTCAAACATCTCTTAACAAACAAAATTTTTATATACCTGCCAGCCGCTGTTAGTTCCAGGAAAGGCAATTATTCACTTCAGAACAGAAAAAAAAAAAAAAAAAAAAAAAAAAAAAAAAAAAAATATTTTTT
>VXBS01000115.1:12430-45529 GCA_013400255.1 Sitta europaea
CCTGGAAAGGGGCGTGATCCACCTGGAAAGGGGCGTGACCCACCTGGAAGGCCGCCTCGTACATGGCCAGAGCCTGGGAGATGGAGGCCGTGGGGGGCAGCAGGTACCAGAGGTGCACGGCCACGCAGCGCTTCCAGTCCAGCAGCGAGCACACGTTGACGCTGATCCTCTCGGAGAGCTGCCACACCTGGGGCCACAGCCCGTGCTCAGCCCCACGTGCCGGGGGAAGCAGCCCCCTCCCCGCAGTGCCCCGGCTCGAGGGCGGGCTCTGCAGGGCCCCTCCTTACCGGCTTGCCGGCCAGCAGCGCGAAGAGGCGCAGCCGCTCCTCCTGGATGAAGCGGTCGCTGTGCAGGCGGTGCCAGTCCACCAGCTGCAGCGTCAGCAGGTCCCGCACGGGCTGGCTGCCCGCCAGCTGGGCCAGCAGCAGCGCCAGCCGGTGGTCACCTGCAGGGACACGCCCCAGCTGCCACAGGGCTGCACGCCTTAGAGCCCCCGGAGGGCTTTTGGGGATGGGAGGGATCCTAAAACTCATCCCTGTCCCAGCCCCTGCCACGGGTGGGGACACCTCCTGCTGGATCAGCTGCTACAAGCCCCTTCCACTGGAGGATGGAGCATTTCTAGGAATGGGGAGGCCACAACTCCAGTATTTGTTATGAAATAAACCACTCCATAAACACTATATATAACAGACAGGGACAAAACCTGCCATAAGGCTCTGAAAATATGTGTTTTTAACCCGAATATAAAATGTCTGAACAGAAACTCATTTAAAAGGTCATTCATTAAAGATTCAAAGGAGTGACTATGAAAACTCCCAGGTCCAAATGGATTCGAGCAGCACTTCCTAACTGGGGGTAGCTGACAAAGCCAGGATGAAGGGGGCCAGGGAGTCCAGCAGCCCCCACTCAGTCTTTGAGGCTAGGCTGGATGGGGCTTGGAGCAGCCTGGGATAGTGGAAGGTGTCCCTGCCCATGGCACGGGATGGGACTGGGTGGTCTCTAAAGACCCTTCCAACCCAGCCCATTCCATTTTGGGGTCACTGACAAGGGAACATTCCACCTGCAGAGCTGCCAGTGACGACGAGCTCTCAGAGTTTAAACTCTCTTTGTGCATGTCCTCTCTCCTCTACACAAAAGCTGTGATTTTAGCAACCTTAGAGAATCACAGACTATCCTGAGCTGGAAGGGACCCACAGGGATCATCCATCCCCCCCAACCCCACCGTCCATCCCTGGCAGCGCCGCCCAAAGGCTCCTGGAGCTCTCGTGGCCATGCCCATTCCCTGCAGCCTGGGGTGCTCACCTGCCTGCTGTGCCAGCCTGCAGGCCTCACCGATCCTCTTCCCCGTGAGGCAGCTGAACACGGCCTCGACGTGGCTGCCGTGCCGGGCCAGCGCCACCTCGTCCTCGATGCGCGCGGCCGCCGTCTGCGAGAGCCAGCGCGAGAAGGCCCTGCGGCGCTCCAGCGCCAGCGCGTACGCGCCCGGCTCCTCCAGGCTGGCCTCCAGCTCCTTCAGCTGGCCCCAGATGGCCTCACACAGCGTCCAGGCCAAGCACCAGTGCTTCACAATGGCTGTGGGGACACACACCCAGCATCAGCAGTGGAAGCACAGAACTCACAGGGGCTCGTGTGAGGGTAGCCCTGGAGGGCTCCCCCCTCTCCCCAGCCTGGAGGGCTCCCCCCTCTCCCCTTTGTGTTTAGAAGGGGCTGCCCAGGGAGGGTTGCAGTGGCCAGCCCTGGAGGTGGCACTCAGTGCTCTGGGCTGGGGAGAAGATGGGCACAGGGCACAGCTGGGACCCCATGGGCTGGAGGGTTTTCCCAGCCTAAACCATTCTGTGAGAAGGATCATTCTATACTCACTCTCTGCCATAGCGGGATCCTCAGATGCTTTCCTGGCCCAGTCAGCATAGTCATGGATAGCAGAGACTCCAGGGTTGGGGGCCAGGAGAGGACAGGGCTCATCCATATGGACAGTGCTGTGCTTCAGCTTTATCTCCAGAGGGGTGAGATACAGCTCCTTGTCTCTGTCCACCTTCCATTGTTCCAGGCTCAATTTTTCCACATGAACTTTGAAAGGGGATTCTGTGAGTCTGGAGGAAAGGAGGAGATAGACCAGGTAGCAAACACTCTGCATGTTCTCCATGCAAGTGGAGCAGCTCATCCTGCAGCTTGTGCTAATTAACACAACAGTAAAACATGACCCAAGGCATGAAGATCCTGGTGAGAGTCTGGGATTTGGAGCCAGGCTTTGGGACCCTGAACAACCTGGGCTAGTGGAAGGTGTCCCTGGCCACAAGCAGTGAGTTGGAACAAGATGGTATTTAAGTCTCCAAACCCAAACCTTCTATGATTTGGCAAATAAACCGTGACTCACTGAGCTCTCCAGAGGCAGCAAACACACCTGCACCCCATTCCTCAGCACTTCACACATGCTGGAGAACGTCCACACAAGTTTTTTGGAACACTTAAATGGTGGGACTGGGCTATATTCCAGTCCAGTTCAGGTATGGAGACCCTAAAGGCCTGTGTGCAGCTGGATGCACAGGCAGTATGAAGGTGTCTGGGAATCGAGAAGCTGAACAAGAACTTCCTCAAGTAGGCCAGGTGTCCTCAGGGAGAACCAAAAGACTGGAAGCTTTCTGCACAACAGCTCTGAACTTTCTCCCTAACCTTGTGCTGGGTGAAAGCACCATTTGTGTGGTAAAAACCCCCAAAATCCTCTTATGCTATTCCAGAATTTGACTTTTGTGGAGAAGGGCCATGAAGGAGATCTCCATGGCCAACACCATCCTGTGTTACTGTGACATAGATAGAAACACACAGTAACACACACAACAGGTGTTCAGGCAGAGAAGAAGAAAAGAACTCTCCAGTTTATTGTTGATTTTGTATCTCTCAGTTTCTGGACAGTGCCCAGAGATGGGACAGAGAAGTTTCCACCTCTCCATCTCCACTGCTCACTTGAGAAGTCCATCAGGTGAGATCTTTCACAAAGGAATGTAAACACAATTCTTGTTTATCTTACAGCTCATGAGCACTGACTCCACTCTACTAAAACAAATCAGAAGGCTGATTGTCAGGGACAACAATCCTGCATGTCAGAAGGAACAGCGACCTGCCACCAGGATTCTGCCACCCACGAAGAGTGGGCACGTCCCACCCATCCACTACTCACGGTTTGGGAGCGACGGGCGTCGGCAGGAATCCGTACTCCACGGGCTCGCAGTGCGCATCCTCCGCCTCCCCGGAGCCGCTCAGCGCATCCCCGCAGTTGGCCAGCGTCCAGTTGGGCCCCCAGCCCACGCGGAAGGAGCGGCCCATGAAGAGGCCCATGTCCATCAGGAGCTTGCCCTTGCCGTAGGTGATGGACCTCTCGAGCGGGACGAGCCCGCGCTGCCGGCGCGCCCCCACCGGCCTCACCTGCCCCTCGGGCAGCGCCGCGGANGGGGACGGCGCCGAGCGCGGCACGGCGCAGGGGGGGCTGCCCACAGCCCTCGGGGGCCAGGGCTCTGCCCCGGCAGCACCTGGGCTTTGGAACAGCACGGTGGCGAACTTGGACTGCAGCAGCCCGGCAGCTGGCAGGGAGAAACAGGGAGAACGCGTCAGTGGGAGGGAACTGTGTCCAGGGGACAGCCCTGGCCTTTGGAGGGATTTCGGGCATCCCAGAGCGCCAGTGGCAAATGCTGGGATGGTNCTGTGTGCAGTGCTGAGTGCCACTGAGCCTCCAGCACTGCCCAAAGGAGCACACGGGGGCTCCCAGGAAAGGGGAAAGGCACAGCCCACTCCAAACTGGGACATTCCCAAAGGAGTCCCTGATTTAATGTTGGAATGAGGACATCAGAACAGAAGTGGGTGGCACGTGGATCTGCAGGGCTCACACAGGCCCCACACACTCAAGTCTGTCCCTGTCAATCACAAGGGCTTTGGAATAATTAACAGATTGAATTAATGGGTTTCCTCCATCAGGGAGCACCTTCCTGCTTGTTCCCAGAGGAATTCCTCAATATCCCTGTGGAAAGCACCACGTAGTGGGTGCACTGGGTGTAAGGGGCAAGGTTTGGGCAGTGGGGGAAGCTGGCAGGGGCTGCCCTGTGCAGGGCACAGCTGGTGCCCACAGCAGACCCACCACAGGCCACCCCCAAACCAAGCTGCAAAGTTGGTGCCTCTGGGAGATCTTAAAAAGGGAAAAAACCTCACACAAGCAGAAAAAACAAACAAACAAAAGAAAACAAAACAAAACCATTAAAAGAAAAAAAAAGTGAAAATGGCAGTGCAAGCATGAGAGGAGGAGGTGAGGGGTGCTTCAGGCACTGGAGTACTTGCAGCCCTCAGGGCAGGGCTTGTGCTGGGACAGGGAATGAACAGAGGAGGAAGGAGTGGCAAAAACGAACTGCTGCAGACCCCAGGATTTCACCTGTTCATGTTAAAATTCACCTTGCTTCACACAATCTGTGGTTTCTCACCATACCTGAGTGTCTTTTCTGTCCTTTGGAAATGGGAAGCCTGGGGGAGCAGATCTCTTGGGAAGCATCCATCTTGACAGGCTGCCTCCCAGGATAATCCAGGTCATCATCATCAGCAAGCAGGGAAGCTTTCATGATCTGAGGATGTGGGAAGCCAAGCCAGAACATCAGCAATCCCTCCCACAGCAGCAGCTCACTAAGCTCATCAAAATAGCTCTTCCCACCCAGAAAAACTCCTCCATGCAGCACATGACCACACAACACAGCCAGGCTGCAAACATTCCAAGGAACAGTGCTGGCCCAGCTCAGGCTTGTTGCCTGATGGATGAGGTTTTACAACTTGTTAAACCAGTGTACAGGACTTGTTGGAAATGAGGGTGACATCCCAAAATAATCCTGATTTCTTAGGTCTTAGCTCTGTCTGCTGTTTGCCAGCTTAAGCAATAACTTCTGGTCTATTTGTTATTACAGGAAGAAGCACAGAAGTGCTCAAGGTTCTATCTTCCACAAAAATTACAAAGGGCTGGAGGGACAGGACACAGGGAGGGCAGGGCTGGGTGGGATTTGGGACAGGAATTGTTCCCTGCAGGGTGGGCAGGGGCTGGGCTGGAATTGCCAGAGCAGCTGTGGCTGCCCCTGGATCCCTGGCAGTGCCCCAGGCCAGGCTGGACACTGGGGCTGGAGCCCCTGGGGCAGGGCAGGGGGTGGCACTGAATGGGCTTTATGGTTTTTCCCAACCCAATCTTCCATGGGACTGTGAAATAATAGCATCAACACCAAGCCCCAAATCAAGACCAATTCCCAAGGCAGAAGGGGCCCCAGGCAGCTGCTCTGGTATCAGTTCAGCTCACCCCAGTGCCCACAGGCCAGACTGAGCTCTGCCTTTAAGGTGTTTTGTGTCAGCACCGAGCTCTCCCCGTGTGAGGCTTCTCCCAGAACAGAGATGTGTGAGCTCAACCCCACTCCATGGATGCACTCATCGTTACAAGCTGCTCTGCAAACACCCTTGGGAGGCAAATGCACCCTGGAGAAGAGCTCCATGCCTTTGCCAGCCCTGCTGGAGAGCAGCAGGGCAGACACTGACCTGCAGCACGTAGGGGTTGATGCCCTGGGTGGAGGCGATGTGCGTGGACGCTGGCACTGCCTCCTGCTCCTCGGCCAGGGCGTCCTCTGCCAGGGGCTCCTGGGCTGGCTCCTGGGTGATGTCTGCCATGTCACTGTCCAGCTCCACCACCCTGCCCAGCTGCTCCAGCTCCGGGGGCTGTGGATATAGAGGCCAGGTCACACCCAGGGAGCAGGGCGTGGCCAGGACAGCCAGGGCTCCCAGCAGCCCGGCTCTCCTGGCTCTGCCAAGGTTCCACACTCGGGTCAGGGATGGACACAGAACCTGCCAGGGAAGGAGCAGTGCCAGAGCAGCGGTGCCCTCCTGGAGTTTTCCCACTTCTGCCAGTCAGTTTGGGGAACTGTTCTTCAGCTTTGCAGTTCTCACGTGCCCAGTGAAGGGAGAGCTCCGTGTCCTGCCTCCCTGCCCCCCTCCCGAACCCACCCCCACGGGACAAACTCCAACCCAGAGTCTCAGCCCAGGGATCTGCACTTGACATGGATACTGGCAGGGTGGGCACGCCCTGGCACAGGGTGCCCAGAGATCCCTGGCAGTGTCCCAGGCCAGGCTGGAGCACCCTGGGATAGAGGAAGGTGCCCCTTTGGCAGAGGGTGGGACTGGAAGGGCTTCTAGGTCCTTCCAACCCAAACCCTTCCATGATTCCATGGCCAACTGCTCACAGGGGCTGTACTTTCGCCCAGCTCGCTCTGTGGGACCTGAGCTCCCTGGTACAGCTTTGGTTCCAGTTTAACCACCCTGTGACTCAACTCTGTGTCCTGTGAAATCCTCATGCTTCCAGCTTCCCAGAAAAAACACAGTACAGCCCACTGAAGTGATGCAGAAACAGGAGTGAGGAAACCTAGGCAGGGAGTATCCTGGGAATCCTGCTCAGGAACTAGGGAGCACATCCTCAAGGCTGTGCTTAGCTCTGTAGAATCAGCCAGGGTGGGGTGAAGGGTCTCAGCTGAGAGAAAACCACCAAGGATGGAAGTGAGTGGCAGATGCAGAACCTGAGCCTGGCCCCGCATGTGGAACAGATTTACAAGTCAAACTATGGTTACAAACACAAAGTTTCACTGCTCCCTTCATTGGGCTTTAATGCAGCAGGCTCCCTTGCAGCATTAATAAATTCATCAATATTTAACTTAGTGAGGGAAGACAAAACAAAACCCAAGTCTAGATACTAAATGCTTCTTACAGCCCAAATAATAGTGCTATCAGATGTGTTCTGCACCAAGAGTTTGGAAAGTTTCCAGTGATGCTATGTTTCTCAGGGTTTTGGGAAACTAACTGATGTTTTTCCTAATTTCAGAAATTAAAGCCTAAATTAATATTATGTGGATACAAGTCAGAGAGGTTAATGAACCTGGAGGGGTTTTTGGTAAGTAGACTGGATTGTGCACAAATGTTTGAAAGTATCAGAGATATCCCCAGTACTCCTGAGTGTTTAAAACCTCAGCTCTGGTCCCCCCAGCCTGAATGTGAAGCAGGGAGGGGAACTGAAGCAATGCTGTTGGGCAGCCACGTGTGCAGCTCAAAATGCAAATAATGAGGGCTCTACTCCAGCAGAGAGATGAATGAGTGGATGTTAATGAGCCCAGGAGCTGGCAGAGCTGGAGCAGCAGCTGGCCACTGCTGAGGGATTCTCCATCAGAAGCCAGCAGAGCTGGCAGCCCTCAGCCTGCCCCAGCAGCAGGATGCTCTGCCCAGGGAGCAGACGGTGCTTCTGGAATGGCTGCACAGGGATCAGGGTCCTGAGGGCCCCTCTCACCTGCATGGGGAGCTCTGCTCTCCTGACACACAAATGGTCAGCAGAGATTAACCCTGGACACCAGGGAGGAGTTCCATGTTAGACACAGAACCACTGAGCTGGAAAAGCCTCTGAGCCCACCGAGCCCAACCACACCCCAGCACTGCAGGGCCACCACACCCACAGGGCTCTGGAATCCCTCCAGGGAGGTGACTTCACCACTGCCCTGGGCAGCCTGTGCCACAGATGGACAGCCCTTGCCAGGAAGAAATTTTCCCAATATCCAACCTAAACCTCCCCGGTGTAACGTGAGGCCATTTCTGCTCCACCCTCCTGGCAGGAGCTGTGCAGAGCCAGCAGGGCCCCCCTGAGCCTCCTCTGCTCCAGGCTGAGCCCCTGCCCAGCTCCCCCAGCCCCTCCTGGGGCTCCAGCCCCTTCCCCAGCTCTGGTCCCTGCCCTGGACACTCTACAGCCCCTCCAGGTCTCTCCTGCCCAGAACTGGACACAGCCCTCGAGGTGTCACACAGTGCTCAGCAGAGGGGACAATCTCTGCCCTGGGGGACAATCCCTGCCCTGGGTCTGTGGCCACACCATGGCCAGGACAGCCATGGGGCCACTGGCCTCTTGCCCACCTGGTATTCCCAGTGAACTGGATCAAACACTGCCTGTGGATCAAACACTGCTCTGTGAGATGGGCCCAGCACTGAGGATGTTTTGCAAAGGTTTAAAGCAGTCACATCCAACACAAGTATGTTTACAAAGCTAGCATATAGCCAGCCTTACAAAAAGTATTATTTTAATAAAAATAGAGCACATTCTTAAAACGAAAAGCAGACAGTCTTGCACACTACTGGTGGTAAAGGCAACTGAGTGCACAGCATCACTGTCCAGGCAGGCAGCACACGGCGTTGGCATTACGGGCGTGCATTTAATAGTCACAAAAACAAGGGTTCTTCCAGAAGAGGTGCAAATCTGCCAAACTCAGACTAGAATTCAAACAAGAAACAAGGGTTGAAAGCTCCCCGCCCCATCCTTAGTCTGAAATGTCAAGTGTCTCAAAGGAAAACAACAGGCAGCCACACAGGCAGAGTTCAGAGGAGTTTCTGCAAGGCTTCACTCTCCAGATTGCACGTTACTCCAACCACCCCCTTCCCAGGCACCAGCTATTCTCCAAACTCCATGTCAGCAACCCCCTTTAGTCACTGTTCTCCTTCTACCTGAGCCAGGGGCACTGGTTTGCCATTCAGGGCCATCTGCTGGGGTGCCAGGTGCCCCGGGGGTGGCACAGGTGTGGTCTTTAACTTCTTGGTGTCCACTTTTGAAGGATGATCTTCCTCTTCCTCATCTGAATCTTGCAAGCCATATTTGGAAAAGTGTGCTACCTGTGTTAAGAAGGACAAACATGTCACAGCTTGGAAGGGAAATTTCTGGGAGGCCTGACCACTGGACAGGTGTAACTGTGCCCTACACAGGTGTTAGTATAGGGTTAAAATGTTTCTGAAAATCATGGGAAAGGAATGCTGTGCTTTGTTTTTAATGGACCATGCAAAACTGCACCTATGAAGATTATAGTTAAGCATATTGATAAGAAACACAAACGATGTAATTATTTGAGGGTGAAATATTTGTTGTTTTGAGGATCATGAGAATCAATATTTAGAGTTTCCAGGGTACCTGTAGATAAGATCATTTTGTACAATGGGACAATAGAAGTACAATTATTCCAGTAATTGTGTTGCTTAAACAAATATGTAGTTATATACTCATAACTGAAATGGTATAAATATGTGCATTCTGAACAGATGGCCAGAGCTGGATTTGGGGAGCTGTACCCCCATTCCTGAGTGCTCTTAATGAAGCACCTGCATATAATCCACCTGTGATTGTGTGTTTGTGAACACTAACACAGGTAACCTAACACACAACTCTTGGGACACCTACACCAAATTCAGCCTCTACAGACCAAAACCACCTGCTCCAGGCAGGTCTGGGGCCACAGGTTTCACCACAGACCTCTTTGGACTGGGAGGGACCTTACAGCTCATTCACTCCATGGGCAGGGGCACCTTGAAGCCCAGGTTTCTCCAAGCCCCTTCCAACCCGACCTCGAACACTGCCGGGACCGAGGAGCTGCTTTGGTGAGGAGCTCTCCTCACCAGAGGGGAGGGACCTGGGAGGGCAGGGGAGGAGCTGCAGGCCCAGGAGCCTGCAGGCTCAGCAGGGCTGTCTCACCTTGAAGACCCAGGAGCCGGTCTCGGGGCGGTACTCCTTGAAGCGCGCGCCCTGCCGCCGGGACACGGCCTCCAGGCGCCCCTCGTAGTTCAGCTCGGCCAGGCGCTCGGGGCTCTTGATCAGGCACCGAGAGCTCTTGTCCGTGGGCCACACCCCGTCCAGGGTCACCTCGGCTCGCCTGCAAAATGCCAGCCTCAGCACCNCCCAGTGAACTGGATCAAACACTGCCTGTGGATCAAACACTGCTCTGTGAGATGGGCCCAGCACTGAGGATGTTTTGCAAAGGTTTAAAGCAGTCACATCCAACACAAGTATGTTTACAAAGCTAGCATATAGCCAGCCTTACAAAAAGTATTATTTTAATAAAAATAGAGCACATTCTTAAAACGAAAAGCAGACAGTCTTGCACACTACTGGTGGTAAAGGCAACTGAGTGCACAGCATCACTGTCCAGGCAGGCAGCACACGGCGTTGGCATTACGGGCGTGCATTTAATAGTCACAAAAACAAGGGTTCTTCCAGAAGAGGTGCAAATCTGCCAAACTCAGACTAGAATTCAAACAAGAAACAAGGGTTGAAAGCTCCCCGCCCCATCCTTAGTCTGAAATGTCAAGTGTCTCAAAGGAAAACAACAGGCAGCCACACAGGCAGAGTTCAGAGGAGTTTCTGCAAGGCTTCACTCTCCAGATTGCACGTTACTCCAACCACCCCCTTCCCAGGCACCAGCTATTCTCCAAACTCCATGTCAGCAACCCCCTTTAGTCACTGTTCTCCTTCTACCTGAGCCAGGGGCACTGGTTTGCCATTCAGGGCCATCTGCTGGGGTGCCAGGTGCCCCGGGGGTGGCACAGGTGTGGTCTTTAACTTCTTGGTGTCCACTTTTGAAGGATGATCTTCCTCTTCCTCATCTGAATCTTGCAAGCCATATTTGGAAAAGTGTGCTACCTGTGTTAAGAAGGACAAACATGTCACAGCTTGGAAGGGAAATTTCTGGGAGGCCTGACCACTGGACAGGTGTAACTGTGCCCTACACAGGTGTTAGTATAGGGTTAAAATGTTTCTGAAAATCATGGGAAAGGAATGCTGTGCTTTGTTTTTAATGGACCATGCAAAACTGCACCTATGAAGATTATAGTTAAGCATATTGATAAGAAACACAAACGATGTAATTATTTGAGGGTGAAATATTTGTTGTTTTGAGGATCATGAGAATCAATATTTAGAGTTTCCAGGGTACCTGTAGATAAGATCATTTTGTACAATGGGACAATAGAAGTACAATTATTCCAGTAATTGTGTTGCTTAAACAAATATGTAGTTATATACTCATAACTGAAATGGTATAAATATGTGCATTCTGAACAGATGGCCAGAGCTGGATTTGGGGAGCTGTACCCCCATTCCTGAGTGCTCTTAATGAAGCACCTGCATATAATCCACCTGTGATTGTGTGTTTGTGAACACTAACACAGGTAACCTAACACACAACTCTTGGGACACCTACACCAAATTCAGCCTCTGCAGACCAAAACCACCTGCTCCAGGCAGGTCTGGGGCCACAGGTTTCACCACAGACCTCTTTGGACTGGGAGGGACCTTACAGCTCATTCACTCCATGGGCAGGGGCACCTTGAAGCCCAGGTTTCTCCAAGCCCCTTCCAACCCGACCTCGAACACTGCCGGGACCGAGGAGCTGCTTTGGTGAGGAGCTCTCCTCACCAGAGGGGAGGGACCTGGGAGGGCAGGGGAGGAGCTGCAGGCCCAGGAGCCTGCAGGCTCAGCAGGGCTGTCTCACCTTGAAGACCCAGGAGCCGGTCTCGGGGCGGTACTCCTTGAAGCGCGCGCCCTGCCGCCGGGACACGGCCTCCAGGCGCCCCTCGTAGTTCAGCTCGGCCAGGCGCTCGGGGCTCTTGATCAGGCACCGAGAGCTCTTGTCCGTGGGCCACACCCCGTCCAGGGTCACCTCGGCTCGCCTGCAAAATGCCAGCCTCAGCACCAGGAGCAGAGCACGGCCCTGCAGGAACCCCCTGGGGGAACCCAGGGTGTGTCTGTGACAGCCCTGGGTGATCCCAGCTCCAGCCTGGGGGCTCCAAACCCTGGCAGGGGGGTCCCAGACCCCAGGGACTCCTGGGGCTTTGAGTTTGACCCCTGGAACAAATTACCACCTGTGAATGAGGAACTAAAGGGCACAAAAGTTTAGCTAGCATGATAGGAGTAGTTGTAGAGTGAAAAGGGAAATTTTGGGGATTTTTACCATGGGGGTTTAGGGGGTGAGATGGAGGGACTTGGGCATTGTCCTGTCCTCCTTCCTTCTCCTCCCTCACCCCATCTTCTTGGGGATGGTGGCACTTGGGGATTGGATTGGAGTAGAATGGAACTGTCTAACACAGGTGACAGGCATTGGAT
The DNA here is from genome assembly GCA_013400255.1 of Sitta europaea. NCBI lineage: Eukaryota > Metazoa > Chordata > Aves > Passeriformes > Sittidae > Sitta > Sitta europaea. The sequence goes on from VXBS01000115.1 coordinate 24,384, forward strand.
CATCACTGTCAATAACTAACAGGGAATCTGTAGTCTAAAAATCAGTGGGCAGAGAGTGTGCCTGGGGCTGCCCTGCTGAACAGACCTGGGCAGGGCAGGCAGAAAATATCTGAGATAAGGAACAATAAAGCAACCTTGAGATCATCAGCTGAAGAGTTCAGACTCATTCTTAGACAGCTGGGTTGGGAAAAAGAGATTTTTATACATCTCGGGGTCATCCTGACCAAAGGAAACCCCAAGAAGCCCCCCCAGGCATGCTTCAAATGGAGGAGTAATTCACTCACTTGGTGGGTAAACCTTTCTATTATCAGTGGGAAAAAGGCTGCTACTACCAAACACTTTTAGATCACTGACAGAAATAGAACAGGGAGAGAAAAAGCTTTAACCAGCAAGGCAGAAATGCTCTTGTGTAGTTATTTCGTGAAATTTAACACTGCTATCAAACATTTCTCAGTAAGGCAAAACTGGAGGTGAGTCAAGACACTCACAGTATGCTGGCTCCTGCCTTTATGGCAATTAAATGCATCACTGAATTCTCTTACAGAAAATTTTCAAGAGATATGCCTTGGGCTGTGTCTCCTAATGATTATTTGGGCATATCAATGAGCCAAACACAAGATCTTCACAATATCCCACCAAAGTGTGCCTGACAGTCTCTAAAGCAGAAGCATCAAGTGGCTAAAAGAAGCTTCTTACAGCCAGGTTCATTTTTCACAGCAGGAAACAGGACATAGATAAAAGGTTTAAACCAGCAAACACTTATATCTGTTACCCCTTACCTCCAATTGATGCTTCCATTGTAAAAAATCCCAGTTACCTCTATTTCTGATTAACAGAGCTGAAAGCAACCTCTCATTGAATGAACATTTTTAATACTTTCTCTTCTCCTTATGTATTTTTCAGGATGAGAAATCATTTTCCCTTGCCCTTCCTCTCCAAGTCAGGCTTTTACACCCCATCCTTGGCTCACAAACTCACAAGTGACCCGTTCCTGTTAATGCTGTACACTGAATGCACCATTGGATTTGCCTCTTGGGTGCAGCCTGCAAACACAGCAGACTGTCAGAGCTTTAAAATCATCCCTATCCAACACTTACCTATTTAACCCTTCCCCAATGGGAGGTTTTCTTTCATCATCAGGGTAAACAATAACTTCTTTTCTCCGGATATGCACGATCTCATCCAGGTTTAAGTTGGTTAGATTTACTTCTCCTTCGAAGTAAATTGAACCATACCCTGCAAAACAACCCAAAGGGTCACAATTAAATTGCCTGGGAAAAGTCATGTGCCAGAGAGCCCAGGTTCCTGCTGTGCTCCTCCTGTCCCCACCCGGCCCTGTCCTGACTCCCTCTGGAGGAGCATTATCAGCTTTTCAGTATCGAAAGGCTGGCAGAGCTGGGGGGCTCAGCTGGAGAGGAGAAGCTGCAGGGAGAGCTCAGAGCCCCTGGCAGGGCCTGGAGGGGCTGCAGGAGAGCTGGGGAGGGACTGGGGACAAGGCAGGGAGGGCCAGGGCACAGGGAATGGCTGCAGAGTAGGATTGGCTGGGATTGGGGGCAGGAATTGTTCCCTGCAGGGGCTGGAATTGCCAGAGCAGCTGTGGCTGCCCCTGGATCCCTGGCAGTGCCCCAGGCCAGGCTAGATAGGGTTTGGAGCACCCTGAGATGGTGGAAAGTGTCCCTGCCCATGGAATGGGATGAGCTTTAATGTCCCTCCCAAACCAAACCAGCCTGTGATACTGGGATTTGTTTTATCCTAAAATCCTACAAAACTTAGATGCAAACTGCTCCCAAAGCAAGGGCACTGTTGGCAGTCAGACAGAGGGTTTGGCACTCGGGTGCTGTGGCTGGAGGATCCCTGGGCCAGGGTGAGGGCCCAGAATTCCAGGGGCTCACCCCTGCGGCCGATGGTGAAGTCTGTCACGATACATTCCTTCCTGTCGTTGGTCAGCCGGGCCAGCTCCTCCAGGGACGGGATGGTGTAGTAGCCAGCTCGTGTCAGAACAATCCCTGCAACAGAACACCCCCTGAGAACAGGGCTGGCTGCAATGCATCAACATTCCCAGACTGCCATCCCATTTCTTTTGGGATGGATCCCTGGCAGTGCCCCAGGCCAGGCTGGACACTGGGGCTGGAGCAGCCTGGAAGGTGCACCTGCCATGGCAGGGTGAGACTGGCTGAGCTCCAAGTCCCTTCTAACCCAAACCACTCTGGGATTCTACCATCTATTTACCTAAAATACCTAAAATTTTATTTACCTAAAATAAATAAACCTAATAAAAATCCAATTGCTGTTTGAATTTTACCAAGAAAAAGTAAGAGAACCGATTCCTATGTCAATCAGCTCCACCAGTGAATGCTGGCAATACAACCAGCACAACTCTGAGCTCACAGCAGTGTTTCAGCATTTTGCATCATGGAATTTTAAATGGCTTAACAGAATATTTGCACATGCATTCATTTATCTAGCGAGTCTGAAGACCTGGAAGCCTCAGAGGAACTGAGAATCAGGGCACCCAAAGCCAACAGACACCAGAACACCTGCATTCCACAGCCCCCAGAGCACACTTAAACCAACTGCTCTGGCAGGTTCTGCCAGCCCAGGCCCCTGCCAGAGAGCAGCAGGTGTGCAAACAGGAAGGGAAAAGGTGTGCAGGGAAAAAAAACTGCAAATGCATCAACACTTGAAGGAAAAACAGACCCAGCTTTAGTAGCCTGGGGCCTCAGGCACTGCTGAGCAAGATACATACTCTTGTACATTTACCAGGCTCCAATTCTTCTTCATCTATTGATTTGTCTAATGATCTTCCTATTTCCCAAATGCATTCTGAGTCTACAAAATGTCTAGAGACATTTCTTTTGCACATGGCACCTGCCAGTTTCATTACCTGCTACATAGGTATTACCTGGAAGGATTAACAAACCTTTTCCTTTCACCTTCTCAAGTTTAAAAAACCCCAACACACGTGATATAAAATTGGGGGATAAAATTTAAAAGCTCATTGACTCAGCAGGTAAAATTTCTGCACTAGGTAAGTGTTACTGTGATGCAGACAGGAACACACAGCAACACACACGACAGGTGTTCAGGTAGAGAAAAAGAAAGGAAGTTTCTAGTTTATTGTTGACCTCGTATCTCTCAGTTTCTGGACAGTGCCCAGAGATTGGACAGAGAAGTTCCCACCTCTCCATCTTCACTGATCACTTGAGAAGTCCATCAGGTGATCTCTTTTACAAAGGAATGTAAACATGATTCTTGTTTATCTTACAATTCCTGAGCACTGACTCCATTCTACTAAAACAAATCAGAAGGCTGATTGTCAGGGACAACAGGTAAGAAAAGCAAGATTTGTATTCTGGTGGAAAAGCAAGATTTGTATTCTGGCAGAAGGAGAAGGGGAAAAAGCAAAAGCTGAGGGTGTCAGGGAGCAGCAAACTCTGCATGCACTGCTGCCCCCGGCTGCCTCACCTGCAGGGTGCAGCTGCTGCCCGGGCTCGGCCTCCTTGTCCCACTCCTCCTGCAGGGAGTCCTCCTGGAAGGAGGCGTCCTCGCTGCTGCCCTCCAGGCCGTTGCGCAGCGCCGCGCGCATGTTCAGCGCCACCAGCGTGTCCTCCACGCTCGCGGGGGGCTTGGGCCCGCTGCCCTCCAGGCTCTGGGGGATGGGCTTGGCGATGGGGTTGGTGTAGAACCTGGTCACCTCGTGGGGCTCCTCCTCCTCCTCCCGCTCGCCGTCCTGCCGGTGGTTCTCCTCGGCAGGCACCGACAGGAAGAACCTGCGCGGGGGAAGGAGAATGTGGATGGCTCAGCGGGACGTGCAGCGACATTCCCGGGCAGGGCCAGCAGCTGGACTTGGAGGACCCCTGCGGGTCCCTCCCTGCTCAGCAGACTCTTGTGATTCCATGATTATTAAAATCCTGCTCTTTCCACACCAAGAGCAAGCAGGAGCAGGTGTGCTGCAGTGTCAGTGATTATTCCCCTTCCCTCTGCCACTGAGGCTCCCACACAGAAGGACAGTGGTGACACTGGGACAGGGCCCACAGCCGTGCCCTGTGCACAGCAGAGTGGAACAGGGGGCTCAGGCTGGAGAGGAGCCTCAAAAGGGGCTGTAACAGCAACCCCACAGCTCCAAACCCTCTGCCCACAGGGCCAGGCTGACCTCACTCCCACAGCAGCTCTGATTTTAGTAGCTTTCAATAAAACCAAAGTGGTGAGCTGGGCAGGAGGGTTTTTCCAGACTCTGATTAAAAGAAAACCAAGGCAAAAATCAGAGTTTAACTGAAGTATGGCCATATGGCCATTTTTTAGAGCAGGTTGGAATTCCAGCTTTGAGGGGCAAAGATGTAGCCTTAGAGCTTCCTCACTGTAATCTTTGTAATAAAATTTGTAATAAAACAAAATACATTTACAGAAAATAGAAAAATGAGACATGAGGATCAGTGGAGCTCCCTTGCAATTCCCATATCACTGAGGACTGATCAGGAGAGGCTCTTCTCCCCTCAGTCAGGTTTAGCACTTCCCCCAAGGAATGTCCTGGTTTCTTGCTACAGAGAAGGAAGGGAAGGGAAGTCCCTGCTCTCTGACCCGGGTTTTGGGTGGGGTGACCTGGCAGTGCCCACACACCAAGAACACGTGGTTAGTCCAGGAGGAAATGCATCTCCCAGCAGGTCAGCTGCTTTCAAAGAACAGTGGAGTGACACCCCTGAGAAGGAGTGGCAGCTGCACAGCAGTAATTTAGGGACAGGCAGAACCAGTGTGCATTTCTGAGGCCCAAGCCCTGCAGGGTGACTCCTCACCTGTCCCCATTCTCTGGGTACTCTGACGGGGACGCCAGGTCCTCGTTCTCTCGGTTCACAGGAGAAAACAGGTTGCTGCTGCTGAGGTTCTTCAGAACCAGCTTCTTGATGCTTTTCCTAAAAACACAACACACCGTGGAAGGGAAATTTGGATCTCTCCACTGCATAAATGTGTATTTTGTACTTAATTCAGATGCTCCAGAGACCAGAACCAGCTCTAACACCTGTTCCCACACCCAGTATCAAGTCTCCCATAAGATATCCTAAAATTTTTAGGGGAATTACATTCAAGGCTCTGGTTTGTATAGAGGTGTCAAAAGCACAAGCCAGTGAAAGACTCAAAGCCCAAGTTCAGCAAACCACAGGGCTCTCTGTTTCCCAAACCAGCTTTTCTAGAAGCACAGAAGGTCTGGCCCACAGATGCAGGTTCATTTTACAGTAGGGTTCCTTTAGTCTTTCACTCTTTGTTTTTACTCAACTCCAAATGTTTACAAACCCCTTTTCTACATGACAGCCACTGATGTACCTAAAAACTGAACCCAAAGCTTCACTCAGGCAGATCCATGATTTATTTCTCACAGAAACATGTGTGGATCTGAAACAGAACCAGGGCTGGGATAAAACCTCCAGAAATCTGCCTCCATACTAAGGGCATGAGCTAACCTGATGACACTCCCAGTTCAGGAGCAGGAAGTATTACCCTGTGCAAGCTTTCCTTGTAAGAATTCCTAAACAACTTTATAGGAGCTTTGATCCCATCATGGGCTGACCTCATTTTACAGCTTATTTGGCCTTAAGAGTTCAAGCTGAACTTTTTCACCTCCTCTACAGAAAACAGTTCTAGTGAAGTCTTACAGACAACTTGTTATTGTTCTTCCAATCTGACACAGGGCACAAACCCATGAGGCTTAGGCTAAGTACCCAGGAGCTGACAGAAGATTCTCACACAGAGACAAAAGAGAGGCTCACTTTGGCATGAAGGCTCCGTTGGCCAGGGAGGGCTCATCATCATCCAGCCCATCAAAGAGCTGGGACTTGGCCGAGCCCGCGGACTGCAGGGCCTTGGGCCGCACTCTGGTCGCCGGGCGTGGGGTCAGCTTGTAGTGGGTGGGGGTAGTCAAGGCCTTCTGGGCTGCTGGGTTGGTTGGCTTCAGCCTCTGGAACAGACAGACAGACAGTTGGACATCTCAGGCATGGGGACAGAGCCTCAGGGTGCTCCAGCCCCGGGCCCTGCAAGGCAGAGGGGCTGATGGGTGAAGGGGCAGCAGTAAGTGCAGCCAGGAGAGAGGGCTGCAGGCACAGCCCCAGCCCAGCCCCACAGGCACCCCTGGCTCCAGCTGCCAGGGGCTCACCTCCAGCCCCACAGCCTGCCCGGGGGCAGCAGCCACTGACAACCTCCCCTAACACCTCAGAACAAGCACTCCCCAGGCTCCTATCATCTTTTAGCAAAGCAGCAGGAAAAGGTTTATCAGAGACTCTCAGAGATGTCCTGAGCAAAGCACTACAATTACACCAAGCATTAACAATGATCCATCTTTGCTCCCAATCAGCAGCAGTGAGCACAGAAACTCCACAGCCAAGGCTGTGACACAGGCAAACGTAGGAAACCATGGAATGGTTTGGGTTGGAAAGTACCTTAAAGACCATGCACTTCCAACCCCCCTGCCATGGGCAGGGAACTTTCCACTGGAATGAAATCAAGCACTCTGTGTCCTGGAGAGTAAAAAGCCACTGCACCACTGGGAGAGCACAGAGAGCAACTTACTTGGCTGCCCAGTGTGCACTGAAGTGAAGACTGCACACAGACCAAAGTAATTTCAACTGTCACCCATAAAATGAGTTCAGTGTTGATGTGCACTTACCTCTTCCTTCTTCTTTGGGTCTGACATGGGGTTTCTGAAGAGTGGGGAGTCCCCAAAGGGTGAGTAGGTCAGGCTGTTGAGGTGCTGCTGGAGGACAGCTTGCTGGGCTGCAGAGGCGTTGGGGTCTGTCAGAGCTACAGAAGGAGCAGCATTGCAGTTTTAGAGCTCTGGGAACAGAACCAGGGCAGACAGAAACACAGCAGCCCCCAGAGCAATTCCTTCCTCCATCAGAGTGTGCAACCATATTCACTGAGCTCTCATGGGTGACAACTGAGGGCACATAGTGACAGAGCAGTGGAAAGAGCCTGGCCTGCCAGAATACTCAACTAAAACAGCTGGCTTCTGAAAGGCTGTGCAGGGAAAAGTATTTCACACAGAATTTTGTCATTACTCTAAACCACACAGGTCTAGAGTCCCCTCTACAATGGATTTTAAATCTTGTCTCTCCATCTTATAGCATCTAGCCTTAATTCCTATTATAATGTGCTAAGACTTCACCCCATGAAACATTCAAGGCACCAAAAGCAGCTTAATTCTAATTCCAACAAAACCAGGGTGGATGTGGGCATTTCCAAAGAACAAGACTTCTCTCAGAACAACAGCTTATTGTCAAGGTCTGCAGGAAGTCAGGAGGAGAGCTGGAGACAACTGGGTCTTATTTTTGTCCCACTGCACAGCACTCCTGTTAATAAAGGCCCTCTAGGCCTCTCCTATCTGGAAGTACTGAAAAAGCCAATACTGCACTTCCCTTACTTTTTTTTGTGCACATCTATTCTTGCTGCCCCAAATTCAATGATGAGAAACGTTACTAATCTTGAACACAATGCTCTAAAATAAATGCAATTATTTGGCATGTAAAGCAACTTGGAATTCCTTTAAAAATATACATACAACTAGCAAAAAAGGGCCATTACCACCGTCTGCACGGTGACTGGCCCCGAGGAGATGCTCTGTCTTTGCAAACCCTTTGGGAGGGGTTCAGGCACGTGGGAAGAAGGCAGCAAGCAGCAGGCTCCTGCACACTCACCTACAGCAGGCTGAGGGGCTCCAAAGCCCAGGGTGGCTGTGGATGTGTTGAATCCCGGGGCTCCGAACGCGCCCGTTCCCAGCGTTCCCCCCAGCTTGGGCTGGGTGTTCCCAAACAGGGATGTCTGTCCTGCCCCCAGAGCTGTGACAGGAGAGGTGACTGTCATTTACCACAGACTGGCACCAGTTTACAGGCACAACAATCAGTTCCTCACTGGACTGCAGCAAACACTCTCCATGCCCATGGAGGCTGCAGGCACTCGAGCCTCGTGATCAGAGCACAGAGGAGCTCACCAGTCCCACCAGTGCTGCCCAGTTTCCATCAGGCCATGGCACTGTGCTAAGAACCTCCCCTTGGAGCTGGCCTGAAGCTGAAACATGCCCAGCCTTTCCTAACTCAGTTACAGGCAACAGCCAGGCTGGAGCATGGCAGACTGAGGGCTGAGGCTGCCCAGAAATGAGCTGGGAAACTGCTGAGACTGCTTACCTGTTCCAAATCCTGTCCCAAGGCCAGTGCCCAGAGTCCCAGTTGCAGGCTTATTTCCAAACAAGCTATTTCCAGCAGTGTTGGCACCAAAACCTTCAACAACAGAACAAGCAGCTCATTAGGGATGAAGTTAAAACCATGTATTTCAATAAATAAGCATCACAGGGTTGAAGAGCCCTGCCAAAGTCAAATCTCTCACTGTTTCCAGCAGTGCAGGTTAAACTGACAATCAGCAGGAAGGGATTTCACAGGTAATAAACTTATTTTAGTTATAAGTATAACATTAAAGCAGCACAGAAAAATGTTGGTCTGCCTTCTTAAGCTTTTCAGCTTTTTACAAATGTCAAGGTTTCCCAGAAAGGCAGAGCTGATATGATGCTGCTGTATCTGGCAAGACAGTAAAACATGCTGGGGTTTTTTGAGTGCCAGGAGGGAACAAGCCTCATTTCATCATCCTGTTTATACCACACACTCATTTCTCTGACCCTCAGCACAGAGCAGGTGGGAACTCACATCTCCACAGTTCAAGGGCACAGCTGAACTGCACCAAGGCCATCCCAAATCTACACTGGGCTCAGTCCTACAGCAGATGCTGACCCTGTGCCATGCTTGGGTGGTACACAAAGCCAGGATTAAACTGAAAAACTGCAGCTGGGCACCAACCCCTTGGAATCCAGCTCCATTCCTCCCATAACTGCTGCACAGGCAAACCAAAACCACACATGGCAAAGGCTGGTCTCCACCCAGCACTGCTGGGGCCATGGAGACCCTGCCCAGCAGAGCAAGAACTCAGAAGCACCTCTCACAGCCCTGGGAGGTTTGCCCAGGACTGCTCTCCACAGTCAAACCCTGCTTGCCAAGGTGCTGCCTTGGTTCAGAGCACTGAGAACTGCAGAGCTTGATTTGGGGAGGACCTAAAAGATCACCCAGCTCCATGGAGGTCTTCCCTGTCTATACTGGCAGGCTGGCACAGCAGGCTAAAGGCATGGCAGGCCCTCACTGCCTTTAAACAACCAACACAAACCAGCACTGCAGGAAAGGGAGGGCAGGATCCAACCCCCTCCTATTCACCCTCAGAGACACAGTACTGCTGCTCTGAAATCCAGAATTAAAAAGGCAGAAGAGATTCCAGAGTCCCATGAAAGAAGCTGTCACTCCCTTCAGCCACTCCTCGTGCTCAGCCACACCCTCCCCAACAGCAGTTCTCACACCAGAGGCCACCAGGAACACACCAGCTCCGCAGCACCTTGGCCCTTCACTCCACCAAGGAAACAACAGCCACCAGCTAAACTGCACCTGCCTCATTTCACCCTGACTGCACTGCAGGATCCTCTGGCATCTGCCCAAGCCCAGGGATCACTGGTCTTACTCCAATTCTCCCAGTGCTGCTGTGCCAACACAGGCTGTTCACAGCCTCCCAACAAACCCCTCAGCTCCCTGAATCTTTGATTTCAGGAGCTTTCAACCACAGAATTACAGTATGGTTGGGGTTGGAAGGGACCCCTGAGACCACCGAGCCCAGCCCCCTGCCCGGGCAGGGTCACCTGGGGCAGGACCATGCCCAGGGGGGTTGGAGGGTCTGCAGAGGGGCAGACCCCAGCCCCTCTGGGCAGCTGCTCCAGGGCTCTGCCCCTCCATGGAAGGCAGCTCCTCCTCAGGCTGGGCTGGAATTGGGTTTTAGTTCCTGGCCACTGCCCCTCATCCTGCCACGGGCACCACTGGGCAGAGTCTGGCACCATCCCCTGAGAGCCCGTGGGGAGGTGGGGATGGTTCTAGGGATCACTGGGAGAGCTGCAGGGAGTCATGGATCCCCTCAGCCTTCCCTTCTCCAGACTGACCAGGCCCAGCTCCCACAGTCTCCCCTCACCAGAGATGCTCCAGACCCCAAATCCTCTCTGTGGCCTTCCTTGGACCCTCTCCAGTAGCTCCCTGTGTTCCTTGAACTGAGGAGCCCAGAAGTGAACAGGACAGTCCAGATGAGTCTCCCTGGAGCTGAGCAGAGGAGCAGGATCCCCTCCCTGATCTGCTGGGAGTACTCTTCCCAACACTCCCCTGGATCCCAGGGGCTCTCCTGGCCATCCCAGGCTGAAAATTCCCTTAAGGCCTCACCAAGACAGTGGCACCTGACCATCTACTCCCTGAGTCCCACCAAGAGCAGAGGCACAACCCAGCACATGTCCCTGCATCAGGGCCGTTTGCTCGCCTGACAAGTCCAACACTACAACACTTAGCACGTGCTCTCTGCAGTGTGTGGTACACACAGCACAGATTAAAGTGATTGACAACACCCTTTTTTTGCCTGTCCCCAAAGTGGAAGGGTCTGCAGGGGTTCCCAAGCCCAGAGCAGCTTTGTTACCGAAGAGGCCCCCGCCCGTGGTGGTACCGAAGGAGGGAGCGCTGGTCGTGGTGGCTCCAAATCCAGCAGGCTTGTTCCCAAACAGGGTCTGAAAGGAAAACAACAGGGACTTGGAAACCTGGCATGCTGATAGCACAGGGACTGTATCGGTGTTTGGCTGCAGGCAGGGAAGCAGAACTAAAGCCAAGCACAGCAGAGCCCCCCCAGCCTGCCCTCCCATGAGTGGGGGTGATCCCAAGCCACCTGCAAGACCCCCAAAAGCAGCTGGAAGGGTCACACTCAACGGGGCTTAAGGGACTTTTCCAATCTCAGTGATCCTGTGATTTTTGCTCCACCAGAAAATGACTGAAAAATCAAAAACCAAGGTTGGCTTTGGTCCATCACAACTTACAACCTGTATTTCCAACCTTATGCTGAAGCATCCCAGGCACTGAGAACTTCAGTATCTCCTGCTGTTTTCATCACTCCACACATCACTTGTTTAAAAAAATGACTACTACACCTGTTTATCCTCCAGTTTAGAGCAAACCTCCTGACTTTTCTATCTCAGGCTTCTGAATTCCTAAGCCAACACAACTTCCTGAAGGTCAGCACCCCAGAACAGGGCTCTGCTTGGTTTTCTCTCTTTATCACAAAGGCACAGACATACCGAACCACCAACACCAAATCCTGTGTTGGCTTGTCCAAAAAGGCCAGTTCCTGTTCCAAATCCAGTCCCAGCATTTGTATTGGCAGCTGTCCCAAAAAGGCTTCCAGGCTGCGAAGGCTGGGTGACCCCAAAGAGACCCTATAAAAAGGAACCAGGTTAAATTAATGCTCCCAGGCTTTTCCAAGTCCAGCACTGACAACAACAGATCCAACACACAAAATGAGGCAACAAAACATTTGCCCTCGTGCTGGGGGAAGAGGAGGGGTGAAGAGCATTTCAAAAGCTTTAGTCCTCCTCCAAGAAATCAGTTGCAAAAAGGAAATTCACAAAAACCCCATGAAATTCATGCATAAAAAGATTTAAAGAATATTGGCATTTTCTCATTGCTTTGAACAAGGGAGATGGAAAAGAAACATTTCACAGGGTTTTCTGGGAGAAGTCACAACAAATTCACAAAGAACACAGGATATCTGGAGCCAAAGCCTCTAGTTATACTACAAGCTACAACTACGTAGAATCTTCCTGTCACAAAAGCCCACCAACGTTGCTCATTTGTCACCAGGATCTGAATTCCCACAGAAGTTAATCATGAGTGACATTATCTATGTGACAGTGACCAGAAGCTGGAGTTGCTAGAGAGCAGCTGCTTGAGGAGGTGAGTGGGTACACGATCTGGGAACAGCTGCCTGTTCTCCAGCTGTCAGGAACAAAGCTGACTGCCAGGAGGCTCCTGACTCCAGGGCAGCCCTCAGAGCCCAGCACCCTGCTTTCAGCACGCTGCAGTGTGACCTGAGGGACAGCCCACTCCCGTGAGGAGCAGCTGCAGGCCTGCTCCCAGCCCCTTACCATGGTGTTGGTGTTGGGCTGGCCCAGGGTGCTGGTGCCCCCGAAGGAGAAGCCTGTGTTCTGCGTGGTGGTGGCCTGGCCAAAGGGTTTGTTGAACAGACTCGTGGTCTGGGACTGCTGCCCAAAGAGCCCCCCGGTGGTGCCGGTGCCGAAGCCGGTTGTACCTGGGATACCAATGGGAGTTAGAGACCAAACCAACAGACCCCACACAGGAAAAACAGCCACACAATATCCTGAGCTGGGAGGGACCCACAGGGATCACCCAGTCCCAGCCCTGCTCTGCCCAGACCCCCCAACCCACCCACCCCTGGCGGTGCTGCCCAAAGGCTCCTGGAGCTCTGGCAGCCTGTGCCCACTCCCTGGGCAGTGCCAGCACCCTCGGGGGAGAGCCTTGCCCTAAAATCCACCCTGAACCCCCTGGCCCAGCTACAGCTGCTCCCTGGGTCCTGTCTCTGCTCATCCAACAACCACTTCCATTCCTACAGCCTGGAGGATTTGGGTTTTTTACAGTCAAATTCCACAATATCCATTAATAGGAAAAAGCCCTTCCCTGTGAGGGTGGGCAGGGGCTGTCCCAGGGTGCCCAGAGCAGCTGTGGCTGCCCCTGGATCCCTGGCAGTGCCCCAGGCCAGGCTGGACACTGGGGCTGGAGCAGCCTGGGGCAGTGGAAGCTGTCCCTGCCCATAGCACTGGCTGAGCTTCAAAGTCCCTTCTAACCCAAACCACTCTGGGATTCTATCATCTATTTACTTTTCAGTTTGCACCAAAACCTAATAAAAATTCAATTGCTGTTTGATTTTTACCAAGAAAAACGCAAGAAAACAGATTCCTATGTCAATCAGCTCCACCAGTGAATGCTGGCAATACAACCAGCACAACTCTGAGCTCACAGCAGTGTTTCAGCATTTTGCATCATGGAATTTTAAATGGTTAAACAGAATATTTGCACATGCACTCACAGGAATGCCAGGGCCAGGCTGTACTTACTGGTTCCAAAAGCAGTTTTATTCTGTCCATAGGAGAAGCCTGTATTGGTAGTTGAAGAGCCAAAAAGTCCTGTGGCTGTGCTGGACGTGGCAGTGGAAGAGCCAAACAAGCCAGCAGTCCCTCCTGCTCCTACAGGATTCGTGGGCCCTTTCCTGTTTGCCTGGTAGTCTTCCAAACGGAGTTCCTAGAGGAAAATCCAGCTCTTTTTACACAGGACAAGGGCGAGCAACTGTCCTTACCACACTCCCATAGCACCCAAGCTTCACCAAGGCAAGGCTCAAGAAAAGCTGCAGCACCCACACTTTTAAAAATAAGGACACCAAAACAGGGCCTGAACTTAGAGCCGTGTTTGGGCTTCAATTTGATTCCCCAGAGCTTTTTCAGATCCTTTTATAAATGATCTGTTTTGAAGGGTCAAACAAAGCAGCCCAAAGGGGAAGGCCTCAGGTGGGAACACTAGTTTATAATAAACAACTGAGCCCTGTCTGGGATCCTGCTGTTATCTCAACAGAGCAGGGCTGCTCCCAACAGGATCTCGTGTCCTTGGACAAGATGGAATTTCAGCTCTTCCAGACCTGCATTAAGCATTTAAACCCAACTGCAATGAACATTAATTGTTTTACTTGACAACACCTCTTGCATGTGATGCGGACTGAAGGTTCATTAATATTTTTACATTAACGAGCACAGACAGGAACTGTGGCCCAGGGAGGCCCAAGGCAAGGCTGTGTCCCCTGCACTGACCTCGAGGGACTTGCTCTCGTACTCCTTCATGGCAGTGATGCACTGGTGCTTGGTGTTGATGTTGGTGCTGACGCCCGATTTCACCATGGTGTCCGTGCCGGTCGGGGGCTGCCGGGAGGAGCAAGGGCCACGTTAAAATCCACACAGACTTGGGGGAACACAGCCAGAACTCCCTGCACATCCTGGGAAATCCTACATCCAGCACAGACCTAAGGCTCTGTGTGACTGCTCTGCTGGGGCAGCACCCCACCTGCAGGGCTGCCTCCAGCCCTGGGACACAACAGCAGCAGGAGCTGGAGCTGCTGGAGAGCCCAGAGGGGCCCCGGGGCTGCTCCGGGCTGGAGCCCCTCTGGAGCCAGGCTGGGGGAGCTGGGGGGCTCAGCTGGAGAGGAGAAGCTGCAGGGAGAGCTCAGAGCCCCTGGCAGGGCCTGGAGGGGTCCAGGAGAGCTGGGGAGGGACTGGGGACAAGGCAGGGAGGGACAGGGCACAGGGAATGGCTGCAGAGTGGGATTGGCTGGGATTGGGGGCAGGAATTGTTCCCTGGAGGGGCTGGAATTGCCAGAGCAGCTGTGGCTGCCCCTGGATCCCTGGCAGTGCCCCAGGCCAGGCTGGACACTGGGGCTGGAGCAGCCTGGGGCAGGGCAGGGGGGCTCTGGGTGGGCTGTGAGGTCCCTCTCAACCCAACCCTTGTGTGATTTCATGGTTTTACAACTCCATCATTATTTGTACAGCTGAGGCCTCACACAGGTGTGTTCAATGATGACCAACAGTGGAATTTGCCCCAGGAACATTCAAAACAACTCCCAGCAACTCTGCTTTCAGTTTCCCTTTAAAAGCAGTTTACCTCAGCTTCTGACAAATCCTGGAGCTCTGCATGAATTTCAGTATCTCCCCTTTCTTTAACAGTGCTTTGAAGGTACAAACCAGCAGCACTGTGAGAGCTCAGGCAGCACCACAGCTCTACCCCCACAGTCTCAGCCTTACATCAGCTCAGTCGGGAAATGAAAAGGGATGAGATCTGCATGAACAAGTGTTTGAGGAAAAGAGTCTCTCCTCCAGCAGGCCCCAGTGAGGTCCTCAAGGTCCCCCAGGTCCTCAAGGCCTCTCTGCTGGGCCACCCTCCAGGTCCAACTGCCACGGAACTTGGAGCAGTTACTGCATCCTGTCTTAAAGGGGACTCGTCCAGAGCAGGCAGGACAGCTCTCCTCTCCTTCCTGGTGCCACTGCCAAAGCCAGGCTGGCTCAGGAGAGCTGTGCTCATTCTCACCCACCCCAAGGTGTCTGTAACCCTTACTGCTGCCAGCATTTGCCATGGATCACCTTGAATTCCACAGCACCTCCTGGGAAGGCTCAGCTCTAGGAGCTCCTTTACACCCTCACTGTTAGCACAGCTCTAAACCCAGCAAGCCTGAAATCCTACAGCATTTGGGAAGGGATGTTTTCAAATCATGTCACAACATTTGCACATGAACTCATTTTTCCACCTCAGTGACCAAGACATCACACAACCAACTGCCAAACTGAATTAGGATTAGGGAAAAAAAGCAGAACTTACATTAAACTTAATAGTTGTGCCAGTTGGAGCAGCAGTAAAGCTGGTTGGGCCAAAGAGAGAGCCAGATGTGCTCCCAAAGGGGTTGGAAGTGGTGTTGGTGGTCCCAAAGAGCCCTCCACTGCTGGTGCTTGTACCAAAGTCTGAATAAAGTATAACAAATAACAGTATTAAAATGAAGCTGCAGCTCAAAAATTAAACTCTAATACTTTACACAAATTAGAAACTGGCAAAAACAGCTGGGAAAATAATTTGATGGCAAAGCTGGAAGCTGATGGTGTTGTTAATAAAGTTCTCTGCTGCAGAAGTGTCCCTAATTCAGCACCCCAGAAACACCAGACAAACCACAGCAGCCAGTTTCCTTCTACCCCTGACAAGCATGGAAAAAAAACCAAGACAACAATTTTATAATGAAGAGAATGAGCAAGGCTTTTCTTTTTTCAGAAGGGGCTGCAAGCAGTTGCTTTTGCCTCATGAAATTACAGAAGAGTTTAACAGCATTTCCTGTCTTCACCTGCCACAGACAAACCCAACTGTAAGTGCTCTGCCACGGGGTAAAAACCTAAAATCAAACAGCACCAAAACAGATTTCAGGAGAAAATATTCCAGCCAACCATCCTTGCAATTTACTTTAAAATTTAGGACTGGACTCACAGGTACAGATTCAGGAGCATGTGGGCTCCCCTGGCTGCTGTGGGCACAGGGATGTCACTGCACCCTCCAGGAGAAACCCTGCCCCCTGTCCCAGCTCCCACCCACCAGCAGAGGGGCACCAGTCTCACTCACTTCCAAACCCAGCTGGTTTGTTCTGTGCAAAGGCATTGTTCTGGGATGAGAAGAGGCTCCCACCAGTGCTGGTGGTTCCAAAGAGGCTGTTGGATGTCCCAGTGGATGTTCCAAACCCAAAGCCAGTGCTGGTGGAGGAGGTGGCTGGCTGGTTGAACGTGGTTGACCCAAACAACCCTCCTGCAGACAGAGACAGGCTGTTAATCCTTCACACCCTCCTCTGCTGGGGGCTCTGACGAGTTCCTGTTGGTCAGGGCTTGGAGGGCACTTGGTAACTTTCTGTTGATAACTCCTCGGATTGGGTTTTTCCCTCTCCCTGCCTCCCTCCCTCTCCCCAGGCACACCTGGCTTTGTCTGCGTGCTCCCGAAGAGGCTGCCCGTGCTGGTGTTGGAGCCGAAGGCCGATGTCCCGAAGGCGCCCCCGCTGGTCGTGCCAAAGCCGGCATCTGCAAGCACAGCGCCGTGAGCCCGGGGCTGCACAGACCCGCAGCACACAGCCCCTCCCGCCGGCCCCAAACCCCCCAGCCACGCCGAACCGCGGGCAGGGCTGAAGCCTCAGGCTCCTGAACCTCACCCGAGCCAGCTGGAGCACCCAGCAGCTCCCGAAACCCACCCCACAGGGGATCAGCACCTCCACGGGATTCCCTGAGCGGCACTCCAGGAAGACACACCTCATTAAAAACCACCTCAGAAATTTTACTTACTTTGCCCAAAAGTTGAAGTTGTCCCAAAGCCGGTGCTGCCTCCGAACGGAGTTCCAAAGGATTTGTTAAACATTTTCAGGGTGTATCAGGTTTTCTTCCTAGACCTGGAAAGCAGAATTCAGGTTTTACTGAAAGCTCATTTTCCATCTCCCTCGTTGCCAAGGGCAGCAATCCCACCAGAATCCTTCAGCACCAACCCCATGGCACTGTGGGATTCCAACCCTGCCAGACCCCAGGGGGGACACAGGGCACCAACATTCCAGTGCCACCACAGCTAAAGAGGGGTCACTAAACACCAGTGTCCCTAAAATTAAGGTGTCACCCTTAATTATGGCTGGAGCTCCTGCCCATCCCAGCCTGTGTCCTGGGCTGCAGTGATCCCACAGCAATCCCGGGGTTTCCAGGACTGATTTTCCTGTTCCAACTGCTTCCAACACCACAGAGGAGAATGCACTGCACTTCCAGGAATCCACCCTCCCTCTGCTCCCCACTTCTGCACTTCCCAGCAGCTGCTGCTCCAGCAGAGTTGTGCCGGGCCCATTCCCTACCCAACGCCCATGGTTTATTTACAGCACGTTCCCTACTGCCTCTCCCAGCTCCAACAGGCACAAACTCTGCTCCAACTCTCTGAGTTAGACAACAAATCCAGCACAATCCCCACAGCTCCTCAGGCACACCATCAGGGAACTGTGGGGTGTTTTCCTGCAGCTCTGCCACTGAAAACTCCAGATTAGCCAAAAATGTGAGATTAATAAAAAAAGCCAGTACTACCCCAGAAAAGTTCATATTATCCCCAAAATGGCAGTACTAGCAACAAAATAAACCAAAACCAAACCACGACCTAGAACTAGATAAACAAAATGCCATATTAACCCAAAAAAGCCATATTAGCCAAAACATGCTGATGTTAAAAAAAGCCAGTATTACCCCCAAAAATGCTGTGTTAACCAAAAATAATGGGTGTAATGACGCAAGGAAAGCCATGTTACCAGAAGAAAATGACAATACTAACCAGAAAAAGTATGCATTACTAAAATAAAGCCCTATTAACAAAAAAAAACAATGCTCATATTACCCATCCCCTCCATAGGCAGCAGGAAATGCAGGAATTCCCCCACATTCCCAGGTACTCCCCAGCAGCACTAGCCACACACAGCTCTGCAGAACTAAGAACATCAGCAACTTGAGAATGGCCCACAGCAGGAATATTCCCAAAGCCAACAGCCCCAGCTAAAGCCAAAGCTGCCCCTTCCCCCATGCCAGCCCCCTTCACCTGCCCCAGCCAAGGCAAGCACAGAGGGACTGGGCAGTGTGGGACATCTCCACAGCCACTCCTCCTTGGAACTAAGTGTCTGCTCCCCAGCACCACCAGCACTTTCTGGGAATGGCCAAATCCACACTGGGAGCAGCCACAGCCCTCCACCATCCCTGAACAGCTGGAGACCGAATCAGCCCAGGACACCCAGCCCAACCCCACACTTCCCTGACAGAAGAACTACAAAGATGACTTGTGTCACCTCCAACCACTCCAACAGACACAATTTTGGAGTGTTAAGGGTCTCCACACTTCCACAGGCAAATCCTTACAGGCTTCATTTGGCGCAGGAAGAGGAATTTCAGTGAAAGGATCCTGGTGAAATCCAGGAAAAGCTGCTCTGACAAACCCTCAGAGCTCCCCAAGCTGAGAGGAGCTCCTGGGAGAGCTCCTCTGGCACAGGGTAACACTGCACCCTGAGATCTCCTCACCTTGTCCCATGGAATCCCTGGGGCTGGCACAGCCCTGCCAGCCCATGGGTGCCAGCTGTGCCCACCTTGTCCCCCTGAGTGCCACCTGCAGTGAGCCCAGCAGGGCTGGGCACTGCCACCCTCCCTGGGCAGCCCCTGCCCAGCCCTGCCCACCCTTGCCAGCACAGGGAAATTGCTGCTGGGCTCCCCCTGAGCCTCCTGTCAGGCAGTTACGAGAGTGGAAAGGTTCATCCTGTGCATCCTTTTCTCCAGGCTGACCCCCCAAGCTCCCTCTCCACCAGGACCTGCTCCCAAACACACCTCTCCATTCCTATGGAGTATTTTCAGCCAGCTCCTCTTGCCCCAGTGCAAGTCTCCCTTTCGGGACAGATAAAAATCACCTGTATTTTCCAGCTGTCCGATGTGACTCTCAGCCTTATCTGCAAACTCAGAAGTCCCTCATTTTCCGTGGTTCCTCCTTACTAAGTCACTGCTCTCCCATCGTCCTGAAATCACTAAACACCAAACTCTACCTAAGATGAAACCTAAAAAAACACTCTCTAAGAAAAAACGAGTTATGGAAAAATTTCCCCCTCCCACAGCACACACATTGTGTTGTACTTCACACACACACCCCTCCTTCCCTGCACCTCGAGGGCTGTGAGCAGCTGTGGCTCCTGCAGGAGAGCCCTGGAGGGGCTGGGGGAGCTGGGCAGGGGCTCAGCCTGGAGCAGAGGAGGCTCAGGGGGCCCTGCTGGCTCTGCACAGCTCCTGCCAGGAGGGGCAGGGAGGGGCTGAGGGCTCTGGCACAGGGCCAGGCACAGGAGCAGAGGGCACGGGCTCAGGCTAGGCTGGGCAGGCTCAGAGGGAGCCCAGCAGCAATTTCCCTGTGCTGGCAAGGGTGGGCAGGGCTGGGCAGGGGCTGCCCAGGGAGGGTGGCAGTGCCCAGCCCTGCTGGGGTCACTGCAGGTGGCACTCAGGGGGACAAGGTGGGCACAGGGCATAGCTGGGACTCCAAGGGCTGGGAAGGCTGTGCCAGCCTTACTGACTCTGGGATTCTGTGAACTCAAGAGCTGAACCAGAATTAGTCAAACTCGTGGGTTTTACACAACATCCCTCTCCCACCCACTGCATCCCCAAGAGAGGAGGGGCCCCTCGCGCCGAAAGACTCCAATTGATGTTCAACAGCGACAGCACAAAATCCCCCTAAAACCACCCAAAGAAACCCACGCCATCAACATAACTTTATGTCACGTGTAACCAACCTAACTTTAAACTACAACTAAATACCACGACAGTAAATAACTCCCGGCCCCGGGGACAGTCGGGCCGTTACCCGCATCCAGAGCCGCGTATACCTCGTGGAAAACACCCGGAATCTCCAACCGGACCCGCGCCGGGACAACCAAAAAGGCCTAAAACCCCCCAAAAGCGGGCAGGTACTCCGCAGATAGCCGGGACAGCGCTACCGAGAAATTCCACCCGCTCACGGCCTTCCCGCCTCCCTCCAGCCCTTCCTCCGTCCCGCGGCCTCCCCGCGCCCCCCCCACTCCGGGACCACCCGGTCTCCCGGCACAAAAGGCCTGGCGGCGGCGCCACAGCCATGCCGGGCGGTGCAGGGCGGCGAGGCGGCGGTGCTCACCGCAGGTGTCGGGCANTTAAAGGGGCCGCAGCGGGGATGGGGGCGGGGGCAGGAGAGGAAGCGGTGGAAGGAAAGGGAGGAAGAGGAGGAGGCGGAAGAGGCGGAGGAGGCGGAGGAGGCGTGGAGGGGCTGCGGGGCCGGGCCATGGAGCAGCGCGAGGGGGGCTGAGCGGTGAGGGGGCTGCCGCCGTCTGACACTGTGGGACACGCGCGTTTTGGGGAGCGGGTCCCAGGCAGGGTCCCCGCGGGATGTGGGGTGCCCGGAGGGGTCGCTCACTGCGGGAGCCTGGGGGTCCCTGGAGGGGAGCACCCGCGGGGAGTGCCCGGGGAGGGGGCTCAGGGCGGTCTCTGGGGGCGTGTGGGGTACTCCGGGCACGTCTCGGGGTGGTGCAACCCCTCTACTGCAGGACAGGTCGGGGGCATTCAACACTGGTACAGAATGTTTGCCTTCTATTTGTCCTCTCTGGGCAAGACCCCCAGAGCGGGGGAGGCAGGGCAGCGGCTGTGGGGTCCCGGCTGTCCCCATGGCATGGGGAGGGGAGGGAGGAGCAGGGTGTGGGGGGCTCCTTCCCCACCCCGGCCCGTGGGGAGCCCTTGGGGGGATCCCGGGGAGGGGAGGCTGGGCCGGCCGGGGACCCCCTTCCACACACAGTCCTGGCCCTTTGGAGCTCCCCTTTCTCCTTGCTTTTATCCTCAAACAATTCCCCCTCTCCGCCCCGGCAGCCTGGACGGCGCTGAGCTCTGCGGCCCCTCGGGGGTCGGGGTCGGTCCCTTCCCCGGGGCTTGGTGCCCATTGTGGGGGGCTCTCGGTGCTGGCAGAGACCCGTGCTGCCCGGGGGCACTGCCCAGACGGCTCAGGGATTGTCCGTAAATCGGATTTGTCCCGCAGCCGGGCGGCGGCGAGGGGGGATCCATCCCAGCCTGCTCCCTGCGGGCTGAGGGGAGCCCCGGGCCGGGGGACCCCTGCTCGGGCCGGCTGCCGGGCCCGAGG
>VXBS01000115.1:45783-57033 GCA_013400255.1 Sitta europaea
TGCTGTGGGGCCGGGCTGTGGGGCCGGGCTGTGCCGGAGGAGCCGTGGCTCCCGGCAGGACTGACAGCCCGGCTGTGTCAGCGCTGCCCGAGCGCAGGGAATGGTCTGGATGGCTCCCACGGGACAGGGTTCACGTGCCTTCCTGCCAGATCCCTCTGGAGGGCTGCAGGGACCGGCCCTGCTCTGCCCCTGCTCCCTGCCGGCCCTGAGGATCCAGGTTCCTGTGTCCCCACAATGGGATTTTCTTCAGCTGCCTGTCTGTGCTGCCCGTCCTGCAGCTGTGGGGTCACACGGGTGTGAGGGGCTGAGCTGTGTGTCTGTGAGGGACTGAGCTGTGTCCCTGTGGGGACACACAGGTGTGAGGGGCTGAGCTGTGTGTCTGTGAGGGGCTGAGCTGTGTGTCTGTGAGGGGCTGAGCCGTGTCCCTGTGAGGACACACAGGTGTGAGGAGCTGAGCTGTGTCTGTGTGGGGTCACACGGGTGTGAGGGGCTGAGCCGTGTGTCTGTCCCTGCCCTGATCCTGCAGCCAAGGGTGCATGGAGCCATGGAATGTCCTGAGGGAAGTGTGGGGCTGGACAGAATCCCAGAGTTCCAGAACCCCCCCATGCTCCTCAAGCCCCAGCTGTGCCCCCTGGCAGACGTTTGTTGGTCTGTCTCCAGGTTTCCAAGATGCTGCAGGTGCCGCTGCCGCTGGACCGGGACGGGATCCTGTTCCGGCTGCGTTTCACCACGCTGGCCCTGGGCACTGTGTTCTGCCCCCTCTTTGGCTTCCTCTTCTGTGTCATCTGGTCTCTGCTCTTCAACTTCCGTGAGACAACTGCGACCCACTGTGGGGTGAGAGGCTCTCATGGGAAAACCCATCTTCCTGGGGGGTGATAGTGCTCCTGTGTCCTGGTGGGCTCCTCTTCCTCCTCCTGGGACTTCTCTCTCCTCTCCTGGCCTCCTCTCCCACCTCCTGGGCTCCCTTCTCTTCTTGGGCTCCTATCCACCTTCTGGATTCTTCTCTCCTCTTCTGGCTCCTTCTGGGCCCCTCTCTTGGGCTTTCCCACCAGGAGTGTTACAGAACCCACAACAAGCTGCATTGTTTCATTGAGCTTGTGATGCCTCAGGACTGGCAGCAGCAGGTTTGGCTTTGTGCTGGGACTGGGGCAGTAGAGACTGGGCAGGCTGGTGTCTGGACTGGGCGTGATGGGGGTTATAGTGAGGAATAAAGGTGTGGAAGCTGAAGGGAAGTCCACTGTCCTGGGGAGGGGTTGGTCCAGAGTTGCTGCTCCTGGGTCTGCTGGAGTTCAGATGAGCCACAGGTGTCTGGGGAGGGAGGGCCTGGAGGTCTGTGCAGGATGAGATTGGGCTCCTCTGCAGAGCTTTCAGGCTGCTGGAGGAGCAGCTGGATTTGAGCTGGAAATGGAGAGCAGGAGTCATCTCACACCAACAGGAAAACTTTAGCGGGGCCTGGAGTGCCAGGAGGGCAGGGCTGGCTGGGATTGGGGGCAGGAATTGTTCCCTGGAGGGGCTGGAATTGCCAGAGCAGCTGTGGCTGCCCCTGGCTCCCTGGCAGTGCCCCAGGCCAGGCTGGACACTGGGGCTGGAGCAGCCTGGGGCAGTGGAAGTTTCCTCTGCGCATGGCAGGGGTTGGGATGAAAAAGTTTTTAAGGTTCCCCCCAACCCAAACCATTCTGGGATGCTATGGACAATCAAGTACAAAAGCAAGAAACCTGAGCAGGCACCTGGGCAGGGCTCCCACAACCCCGGCAGGGCTGTGGCATCCATGACCCCTGGGATGCACTTTGGGAGCAGGAATACACTCCTTTAGAACTGACCAAAGGGCAGTGGCAGTGCGTGGGGAGGCTGTGCTGTGTGCTGTCCCCACCAGCCCGTGTCCCCGCAGGTGCCCAACTACCTGCCGTCCATCAGCGCGGCCATCGGCGGCGAGACGCCGCAGCGCTACGTGTGGCGCCTGTGCATCGGCCTGCACTCGGCCCCGCGCCTCCTCGTGGCCCTGGCCTACTGGAACCACTACCAGAGCTGCCACTGCCCCCACCCCCGCTACCTGCGCCTGTGCCACGTCACCCTGCTGCTCAACCTGCTCGAGAACTTCGCCCTGCTCATCCTCACCTACGTGTCCTCCACCGAAAACTATGGTAGGTGTCACGGCAGCCCCTGCCCTGCCCTGCCCTGCCCTGCCCTTCCTTGGGCCCCTGCTTTGCAATGAGGCAGTTGGGAGAGCAAAAACAGTTAAAACCCCCCAGAGGTTCCACTGGTATTGGCAGCTGTAGAGGAATGATGTGCATGACACGCAAAGAGCCGTGCTCTGCCCACCGCCCTGGGCTGCTGATGCTTGGCTGAAGCCGTGGGTGCAGGCTGGGGATGGAGCCTGGAGCAGGCCTTGGCACACCTGGTCCCACCCGTGTGCAGAGGCCCTGCCCCAGGGGGGAGGGCAGGTGGCTGAGGTGGGTCAGAGCTCATAATGCTTCCCCTGCATCTCCAGAGCTGGGCTAGGCTCTGAGCTGCCCTGCCCCAGCTGCTTTCACACACCCTCCCCAGGAATTTCTGGGGAAAATTCCATTGAATCACCGAGTACCAGGCTGGTTTGGATTGGGAAAGGACCTTAAAGCCCACCCAGAGCCCCCCCTGCCCTGGCAGGGACCCCGGCCCTGCCCCAGGCTGCTCCAGCCCCAGTGTCCAGCCTGGCCTGGGGCACTGCCCGGGATCCAGGGGCAGCCACAGCTGCTCTGGCAATTCCAGCCCAGCCCCTGCCCACCCTGCCAGGGAACAATTCCTGCCCAGGATCCCACCCAGCCCTGCCCTCTGGCAGTGGGAGCCATTCCCTGGGTGCTGTCCCTCCCTACCTTATCCCCAGCCCCTCCCCAGCTCTCCTGGAGCCCCTCCAGGCCCTGCCAGGGGCTCTGAGCTCTCCCTGGAGCTTTTCCTCTCCGGCTGAGCCCCCCAGCTCTCCCAGCCTGGCTCCACACCCACTGCCAGAGGGCAGGGCTGGAATTCCTGGAAACAGAATCAGAGTTTTTCAGGTTAAATCCATGTATCCAAAACCTGGCCATGACAGACTGGGAAATTCTCTTCTCCCTCATGGTCTCTTCTCAGGAGAACTTAAGTGCCAATGCTGATCTCCAGCTGCTGTTTCATCCTAAAATCTGGAGGAGGCACCAGGGATTAAGTGGAGAGCACTGAGATGCAGCAGCCAGCAAGGTGGTGCTGTTGCAGTGGGAACAAACCCCGTTCTGGGATGTTCCAGCAGGACATTAATGTGTTGGCTTTCCCTGCACAGTGGGATGGTGATGATGGATATTGTGTCCAGCTGTGGGCTGGAGAGGGACTTAGAACAAGGAGTGGAGGGACAGGACAAGAGGAATGGCTTCCCACTGCCAGAGGGCAGGGCTGGATGGGATATTGAGCAGGAATTGTTCCCTGCAGGGTGGGCAGGGGCTGGAATGGAATTGCCAGAGCAGCTGTGGCTGCCCCTGGATCCCTGGCACTGTCCCAGGCCAGGCTGGACACTGGGGCTGGAGCAGCCTGGGGCAGGGCAGGGGTTGGGATGAAAAGGTTTTTCAGGTTCCCCCTGACTCAAACTGTTGTGGGATTCAGGGCTGTGGTGCCTTGAACAGGTTCTGCCCCAGCCTTTGGGGTGAGGATGGTCCATGGTGGAGCCCAGGGATGGGATGGCAGGACAGGAACCCCCTGCCCAGCTCACCCTCCTTGTCTCCTGCCAGCATTCCCTGTCCCCATGGCAAGGTGTCCCAGTGTCCCCTCCTGACAGGGTCTGCAGCCTGACCTGCCCCAGGGGCTTCTCCAGCTTGGCCAGGCCGGGCCCTGCCCTTGGAAATCCCGGTGCTGCTTTGAGGTGTGGCTACCTGGGCCAGCCTGGCCTGGCCCCGTGCAGAGCCCTGCGAGGGGAGCCCGAGGCTGCGCCACTTCCTGGGATCCTCACCCCAGACTAATCCCCAGCAGGGGGAAAGTCTCAGCCCTGAGCTGCCGTGCTCAGGGCAATCATCCCTGCCCCGGGCTGACCTCTCCCCCCTGCTGATCCCTCCCTCCCCGTGCTTCCCTTCCCCTGGCATGGGCAGGGCAAGCAGGGGCAGGCACTCCTTGTGGTTGGCAGTTCAGCCTGAGGTTCAGTTTCTGGGCAAGGGGCTGGGAAATTCTTTTCAGAGCAGCACTTGGGAAAATCCCTGACCTGAAGGTGCAGGGGTTGTGTGGGCTTTGGGGCCTCGGGAGCAGCTCTGCCTTAGCCATGCTCCAGCTGCTCTCCCAGCCTCATCCCATACCTGGGCTAGTCAGGTATGCACGAGGCAACCTCTGCTGCAGATGAGGCTGCTGGTGCTGCTAATGGGCAGGTAGGTAATACAGGGAGCCAGAAGATGGAATTTGCTGGATTTTGGACTGGCTCACTCTGCACTCCCCTTCCCTGTGCCTCAGTTTCCCCATCCCTAGAACAACAGTGGTAATGCTGAGCTGCTGCCAAGGGTCCCCGAGTTTACAGCTGTGTGGAGTGATGGTCCCAGTGTAGTCTGGTTTCAGGCCTGAAGTTCTGGTTTTCTAAAGTTGTAGTTTTCTGATGTTTTGGTTTTCTGAAATTCTTTTCCCAGGGAAAATGGTAAAAACAAGATGAAATGTTTTTGTGACAATATCTATGTTGTACATTCCTTCTGGGAGGAGGCATCTCTCTTGATGTCCCTCTGCTCTGACCAACGTGGGTGAAGAGGTTTGTCTTTCTCTCAGCAATCACACTGGTCTGTGGGAAATTATTTATTAGGGAGAACAATCCCTAATAAAACCTTCACTTCCATGCAGCCTTTAAAGAAAAATCACAAAAGGAGTCCGTGCTGTGTGTTATTCCACAGCGACAGTCCCAGAGCACAGAAACACCCTCCTGGCAGTTTGGGATCAGTATTCCAGGCACTTTTATCCCCTTCCAGGGGGCCCTGAGGCAGCACCAGCAGGTTATGGAGCCGTGCTGTGCCCGTCTCCTGCCGCAACCCCACTGGAGTCCCAGCATCACCGGCATGCTGGGGCTCCCAGCAGAGCCCAGCACCCTCCCAAATCCTGCCCTGCATTCCCCTTGTGCTCCTGGCTTGGACTGAACAGGCAACCTGTTATTTGTCAATGCAGCAATCCATGAAAATGCCTTCATTGTGTTCATCACATCGGCCCTGGGCCACATGCTGCTCACCTGCATCCTCTGGAGAATGACTAAGAAACACACAGTAAGTCCCGAGGTACAGACACTTTCCTTTCTTCTCTCTGTGCTGGGAGCTGGGAGGGGGCTCTGGGCTGTGCCAGGACTGGGACAGGGCTTGGGGGCCATGCTGGGAGGTGGCACTGAAGGGCTTTGGCTGTCCTTGCTTGTGAGATAACCCTGAGCAGGTGCTAGAGGAGCCAACAGCAGCAGGTAATACAGAAGTCACCAAAATCCATTATTTACCAGAACAAAGTGGGAAGGAAGCATTTCACTTCCTCTTTCCTGGTTTTATCATTAAATCACAGAATGGTTTTGGTTGGAAGGGACCTTAAGGTCCATCCAGTCCACCCCCTGCTCTGGCAGGGACCCCTCCCACCGTGCCAGGCTGCTCCAAACCCCATCCAGCCTGCCAGGGATCCAGGGGCAGCCACAGCTGCTCTGGGCACTCTGTGCCAGCCCCTGCCCACCCTCCAGGGAAGGATTTCCTCCCAGTATCTGATGAAGTTTTCATTGAGAGATCATATTGGAAACTCCTTAGCATCCCTGTGGCCTGGGATTGCTCATCCCATCTCCATGCCTGTTTCTAGCTGAAGTTGGCTTCCCTGTGCTGGGACTGGCTGGTCCTGCAAGCTGGCAGCAGCAGGCAGCAGGAGTAGTTCTCCCTTTGCTCCAGAATGACTCTGGAGCAGGCTGGCTCTGGCTCTTCTTCTGGGGAGGGGTCAGGGGGTGCAGGGACTGTCTGTGGGGGAAGTGGGTCTGGGGGAGGATCCAGCCAGGGGTTCCTGGCACCATTGCCTGGATGCAGCTTCTGTGCTGTGCTGGTTTGTGGTGTGAGTCCTGGACTCAGGCAGCACATCCAGGTTGGTCCTGGATTATAGGGCAGGTGGCTAGGACATCCAGGTTTGTCCTGGACTGTGGGCACTGCAGCCATGGGCAGGACAGGACAGGACATCCAGGTTTCTCCTGGATTGTGGACACTGACAGCCATGGGCAGGACATCCAGGTTTGTCCTGGATTGTGGGCACTGCAGCCATGGGCAGGACAGGACAGGACATCCAGGTTTGTCCTGGGCTGTGGGCACTGACAGCCATGGGCAGGACATCCAGGTTTGTCCTGGGCTGTGGGCACTGCAGCCATGGGCAGGACAGGACATCCAGGTTGGGGGCTGTGTGGGACCTGCTGCTGTGCCCACATGGCTCTTGCACGCTTGGCTTCCCCTGTGGATCTGGGCTGTCTGGATCTCTGTCTTTTCCCCTCGGGGTACTTCTCCCCAGCTGATCCCAGTCCAGCCCTCGTGGTCCCAGTGTTAGGTGGGGAGGGGTCCCGGGGCTGTGTTGCCCCGGGGAGGTGACAGTGTGCAGAGCCCTTGGGAGGTGGCTGGGCTGGACAAGGCTCTCCCAGGGGCTGTGAGCAGGGCCCAGGGCAGGTGCTGTGCCTGGGCACCATGTCCCAGCAGGATGGGTGCTGAGCTGTGCTCTGCTCTGCTCTGCTCTGCTGTGCTGTGGTGGGGGGGCCCAGCCCTGCAGCTCCAGAGCAGCTCCTGCTCCCTCACCACTGTTTATCCTCCCCTTCTGCCCATTCACTGAGCCTGTCCCTGCTGCCTTGCTCCAGAGACCTGGAAAAGGAGCTTCCAGCAGTTGTTTGGTTGTAGGACTCCTTAGGAAAGGCACTTGTGGAGATGCTGAGGTTCTCCTTGCTCCCTGGGAAGTGATCTGTTCTCTCTGGTGATAAGGGAAAATAGCAAGAGCTAGCAGTCATGCCTTGGCAGCTTTCCCACAGCTTCCTTTATTTCTGTCATATTGTTTTGGCTTGTCTTTTTTCTGGGTGAGATCTCCAAGGCCCTGGATCTCCTCCCCTGCCACGTCACCCACTGGCAGGGGTGAGGCATCCCAAATCCTGGGCTCAGCTTTAGGCCCCTCAGGGCAAGAGAGACTTTGGGGGGCTGGAGCATATCTAGGGGGGAGAATGGAGCTGGGGAAGGGCTCAGCCTGGAGAAGAGGAGGCTCAGGGGGCCCTGCTGGCTCTGCACAGCTCCTGCCAGGAGGGGCAGGGAGGGGCTGGGGGCTCTGGGAACAGGGCCAGGCACAGGAGCAGAGGGCACGGGCTCAGGCTGGGCTGGGCAGGCTCACGTTGGATATTGGGAAAATTCCTTCCTAGACAGAGCTGTGCAGCCCTGGCACAGGTGTCCAAGGCAGGCTGGGGTCACATCCCTGGGGGGATTTCACAGCCATGTGGATGTGACACTTGGGGACATGGGTTAGTGGTGGCCTTGGCACTTGGCTGGGGAGCAGTTGCACTCATTGATCTCGGAGGGATTTTCCAGCCTTACTGGGTTCTGTGATTCTACCCGAGGACTGGAGGAATCTGCCCATCCCTGAGGGGCAGGGCAGGGGACATGGTGACACCTTGGCTGAGTGTGCCACCACCTGCTGCCTCCTCCCATCCTGCAACAGCCCTGCTGGTGGAGGGGAGCTGCCCTCGGGGGTGCATGCTCCCCCCAAAGCTGGGGGTTTCCCCCAGCAGGCAGGAGGCAGCCCCGGTGTCCCCAAGCCAGCCCCGGTGTCCCCGTGCCATCCCGGTGTCCCCGTGCCATCCCAGTGTCCCCATGCCATCCCAGTGTCCCCATGCCATCCCGGTGTCCCCATGCTATCCCCAGTGTCCCCGAGCTCTGTGCGGGCCCGCAGGATGGAGCTGTCGCCCCGGGCACGAGGGTGGTGGGTGAGGCAGGAGGAGGAGGAAGGTGCTGCAGCTGGCACAGCTGCCGGGCGGGCTGTGGGGGGGTGAGAGGGCACCGTGCTTGTCGCACCACCAGGCGTCACCTCGGGCTCGGGACTGCAGTCACTGCAGCTGCCGTGGCCGGTGATGCGCGTTGGATTCCTGCCACGAACCGTTCCCACGGATCCTCCCAGCCCAGCGGGCTCTCCTGGGGCTTGTCCCGCTCTCTGCCTGCATTCCTCAGGCTTCAAGCCCTCTGCTCACGGCTGGTGGCCCCTGGCAGGCTTGGCACGGCTCCTGTGACACCCGCGGCTTGCCTGGCTCAGCAGGACATGGGAGGTGCCACTGCCACGTGCTTGCCATGTCCAGGGGCTTGGGCAGGGCCAGTGAGCTCCGCAGCCACGCTCGTGGGGCTGTTTTAGGCCAGGGCACAGCTGATCCCTCCTTGGCACCTTGGGGACAGACCCTGGCTCGGTGTGTGTCCCCTGTGGGGGCCTTTGTTCACATTGGCTGCCCGCAGCCCTGGTGCTGGTGTTGGCAGGAGGAGACAGGTGAGGGATGGCTCCAGTCCCACGGTATTCTGTCCTTCTCTCCTCAGCAGTGTCCCCACAGCGTTCAGGTTCTCCAGGGCCAATCCTGGGCCCATCTCCAGGATGAACTCCATGTGGGGAGCTGGAAAGCTGGATCTGTCTGGAGGAGGGAACAGGGGGGCTGTGCCTTCCCAGCCCCATGGCTGGCACTGCTGCAGGGGGTGAAGCTCCCCAGCTCTGGCAGCATAGGAGGGACAGGAATTGGTCTTGCAAAAGCTTCTTGTCCAGGGCTCCCGTTGCAACTGCTGCTCTACCAGGGCAGGAAGGTGCAGAGGAACTGGTTTGTAATGGGGAAGTACAGACGGTTTCCAGTTACGATGTAGCAAATGGTGAGAGGAAAATAAAGCTCTGCAGGAGGGGAGAAAAGAGAAAGCAGGAGAGAGAAAAGGAGGGGAAAGGGGCAAAGCAGAGGAGAGAGATTCTGTGAAAAAGGGAAATGGAGCCTGGGAGTCTTCAGCTGTGGCTGATCACTGCACCCCGTGCTTGGTGCTTGGCCGTGGTGTGGCAGTGCCCACCTGGGCTGGCAGCTCTGCTGTTCCTGGCTGGCTGCTCACCCTTAAAACCCTCCTTCCCCCAGCCCTGAGGCACAGAGCTGGGCAGTGGGGCACAGCAGTTTCACTTCTTGTTTGCAAACACATTTTTCCCCCCAGCTCAGGGCTGGTGGCCCCAGCAGGCACCAGTGTGTGCATGTGCTGCTCACCAGGCTGGCTCAGGCCCATAACAGGAGGCCATGGAGCTGCTCTGAGGGCTGGAACTCAGGGGGCTCACCTGGAGAGGAGAAGCTCCAGGGAGAGCTCAGAGCCCCTGTCAAGGACTAAAGGGGCTCCAGGAGAGCTGGAGAAGGATTGGGGACAAGGCAGGGAGGGACAGCACCCAGGGAATGGCTTTCAGTGCCAGAGGGCAGGACTGGGTGGGATCCTGGGCAGGAATTGTTCCCTGGAGGGTGGGCAGGGGCTGGGCTGGAATTGCCAGAGCAGCTGTGGCTGCCCCTGGATCCCTGGCAGTGCCCCAGGCCAGGCTGGACACTGGGGCTGGAGCAGCCTGGGGCAGGGCAGGGGGGCTCTGGGTGGGCTCTAAGGTCACTTCCAGTCCATGCTGTGGGCAGTGGAGCTGGGTCCTGCCCTGCCACCAGCCCCTGGGCTCTGTCCCACAATGTCCCGCTCCCCCGGCAGCCGCAGGGCACAGGCTGAGCACAGCCCAGGCTGCAGCCAGTGCAAAGGCGCTGGAGCCTCTGGGGCACGCCCCCTGTGCCCCCTGGGTCCTCGGGCTGGAGCCGGGTGGGTGAGCTGTGTCCCCACCACAGCCATGTCAGCAGTGGGGACCACAAGCGCCTTGGTGACCACGCGTGGTTTCACCCCAGCTCCTCGCGGCGCCCCGGGAGTGCTGGCACGGCCCCAGCCCTCTGTAAATAGCCGAGCAATGTGTGGGGCCCTTTGGCTCCGGGCTCTGCACGGACCCCAGAACCCTCGAGGGGAGCTGGCACTGCTGTGGGATGCAGAGCCCTGCAGGTGCCACTTGTCCCCCAGAAAGGGGTGAGAGCTCGAGGGCAGAACCCGTGCTTGGGAGGTGCCTGCAGAGTGAGCTGTTGCCGTTTGAGTGAAGCTCACTGTCACCCCTGTCCCCATCATGAACTGGGGGTGGGCACAGTTCTTCCTCTCTGGAGGCGGTGGAAGAAGCAGGAGGCTCCTGTGCCTCCTTGCTGGTGGCTCACAGCAGCCACCCTTCAGCCCTCAGAGCTGCATTTGCAGGGTTTGGGGCTCCCCAGGGTGGGGGAATGAGACCCCCAGTGCCTTCCGCGGGCTGGGGGCAGCATCGCAGGGTGCGCCCCGGGCCGGCTGCTGCAGCCCCTCCCTCCTCCCCTGCCTCCTGCTGCTGCTTCACCGTCGAGTGCCGGGGAATGTGCCTCAGCTCCCGGCGCGCCAGCTGGGCACGACATAGAATTGCCCTGTGGTTTGCTGGGCCAGACACACGTGCAGCCACGGAGGTGGCTCCGTGACACCGGCGGGGCTGGCAGGGGCTGCGGGTGCCCCAGTCTGTCTTGCCAGGAGGAAGTTGGCAGCCACAGCTGTGCCAGCCCAGCGGCCCCAGCTGAGCTCAGAGCACCCTGTCCTTGGGATTTTCTTATCCCCCTTTTTCCTTGCAGGCAGCCAGGGTTTGGGGGCTTCCTGGCAGGCTGCTTGGAACTGCCAGTTCCTCTTCAGGGCTCTGGCCTGGGGGGTTCCTGGTCCTGTCCAGGTTGAGCAATCCCAGTTCTCCCAGTCTTTGCTCACAGAAGAGGTGCTCCATCCCTCTAATCTTGGTGCCCTCCTGTGCCCCCATCTGGCTCCCGGGGATGTCCCCAGGAGGGGGATCCCCACAAAGCTGTGGCCATGGGAAGTGGGGACAGTGCCTGGCACTGCCTGAGCCCTGAGCAGAGCAGTGGGTCCAGCCCACACCGGTGAGGGGATGGGCAGCTCCTCTCCATCCAGCAGCTCCTGGAGCTCCCACCATGCTGCCCGAAGCGTGGGCTGGCCTTTGCCTTCCTCCTGCAGCAGGGCAGGGTGGCACTCCAGCTCCCACAGCCCACCGGGGTCCCCATGCACACCAGTCCCCTGCTGTGCCCGTCCCATCCTGCCCGTGCTCCAGCAGGGACCTTTCCCCAGGTGCCACCTTCCAGCGGCATGCCACCTCCTGGGGACCCTGCCCTGTGATCCCCTGGCACTGGGCTGAGCCAGCCGTGCCCTGGCATTAGGGATTAACACCTAATTAATG
>VXBS01000115.1:86963-98367 GCA_013400255.1 Sitta europaea
TGGGCAGGAATTGATCCCTGCAGGGTGGGCAGGCCCTGGGTCCCTGGCAATGCCCCAGGCCAGGCTGGACACTGGGGCTGGAGCACCTGGGGCAGTGGGGAGGGGTCCCTGCCAGGGCTGGGGTCTCTGAGGTCCCTCCCAACCCAAACCAGAGTGGGATTCCAAGGCTGGGCTGTCACAGTCTGACTCCTGGTGACTGGGGTTTGGAAAAGTGCCCCTTTCCTGCCTCAGCTTCCCCTAAAACCAGCTCAGAACAGGGCTCAGAACAGGGGCACATTCCAAGCCCTGCAGTGCCTCTCCAGCTGCCTGGGGGAAGCCACAGCTAAATCATGCTTTAGGAATGATGGGGAAGAGCTGAGCTGCCCTTCTGGGGGGGAGCCCCAGATCTGCTCAGATTTGAGGATTTTCTGGACATTCTGCACTCCGTGTCCCCAGTCACTCTGGGCAGTCTCAGGGAGGGTTTAGCTGGGTTTAGCACAGGCAGTGGGGCAGCAGCTCTGGGGTGGCACTGGGGCTGGGCTCAGGGAAGGTTTGGGGGTTTCCTTCCTTGGGTTTTTGCTTACACAACATCAGTTTAAAGTGCTGAACTGCAACAGGGGTTGCATCAGGGCAGAGCTCTTCCCTGGGAGCTGAGCATGAAGAGTACATAGTCCAAGGAGTTCCTAGCTTATCTCTTGAAGCCTCTTTATTACTGCAAAGGGCCTGGAGGGTTTTGGCAATCTGTGTTCAAGGAAAGAGCATCTGAGGTTTGGGACCAGGGATTGGGGATTCCCTTCTGCTGTTGTGGCAGCTCCTGCTCTCACCCCCAGGTTTTGTGGCCTGGGGGTGACACCTCACGTTCTGTGTCACCTTCTGCTGCCCCAGCACTGCTGGGATGAGGAGCTCAGGGTTCCAGTGCTGCTCCTGGTCTGTATCTGTTCTAGAAGGTTCCTCTTTCCCTGATCTCCCTCAGAAAACAGCCACGTTAGGAGAGGTGGTTTTTTATCCAAGGGGTGAATCTCCCCACTATCTCCTCCAAAAGCAGCATTTCCATCTTCCAGTTTAGCAAAGCATAAAATTCCCAATTTATTCCTGGTTCCACAGTGACTCATTTCAAGAGTTTCTTTTTAAATTGTTTTTTTAGTAACAACCTTTTCAGTGAGGCAGCTCCAGGCAGGCAGGGCTCCTTCACAGCTGGCATGGTGCCACTCAGAGCTGGGGGGTTTCTCATTTTCCCATTGGATTCAAAACCAGCAGCTCTGCCTTTGGAGCAGAAGGAATTCAGGAACACCTGCCTTGTACCAGCACGCTTGGGATCATTGCTGTTTGCCCATCCCATCCATGGATGGCTTTTTCTACCTGAGGGAGCAGCTTAGCTGTCCCAGGGGGTTCAGGGTGGATTTTAGGGCAAGGCTCTCCCCCCGAGGGTGCTGGCACTGCCCAGGGAATGGGCACAGGCTGCCAGAGCTCCAGGAGCCTCTGGGCAGCACTGCCAGGGGTGGGCAGGGGCAAGGGCTGGATCAGGGATCCTGTGGGTTTATTCCAGCTCAGGATATTCTGGATTCTCTCATTCTCCTGGCCCTGATGTAACCCAAAGTGCTCACATGTGGCTGGCAAGGAAAGGAAAATATTTTCAGACTGCTGTTTTCCCAGTGTGAGCGATCTTTGCCTGCTAGAGCAGGGATTTATTTTAATTTGTGCCCCTGGCCCTGCCCCTAAGTTGCTGCTTTTCACACTCCATGTGCTGTGTGTCCCCTGGCAGTGGCTGGGCACGGGGAGAGGAAGTTCCTGGGTGATCTTTTATAGTGCCACTCATGGAAAACAGATGTGTGGGGTTTGCTGGGAAGAGTCTTTTTCCTCCCCATGTGAGAGTGGAGGTCGGGATTCCCCCTTGGGAGGGGTGTGAGCACTCTCCTGCAGGGATGTCACTTTTTTCCTCGTTTTCCTCTGACCCTGTCCTGCCATGTCACTGAGCTTGTCCCACGTGGGGTCTGGTGGCACAGCCAGGGTTTTGTTCTCCTGCCTGGATTCCCTTCTGGCCTGGAACCCAACAGCTCTGTGGGCACCAGGGGTAACAAAACTTGGCTTTTCTGTGGCCTTGTGTCATTCACGAGCTGCTTCCTGCTGTTCCTGTCCTCCCCTCTCTCCTCTCAGTGAGCCAGGATCCATGTCTGCCTCGGGTCCCCCTTTGCTGCTGCCTGGTCCTTGTGGGAGGGGAATTGCCCAGGAGAGTGGGGTTTGTGCATTGTGCAGTGTTTGTACATTGAGTTTGGGGAGGTAGGGGATAACGGGATCGCTGGGAAGGGTTTTTGTTCCCGAGGAGGAGGTCAAGGTGGTGGTTGCAGGGTGAGGTTGGGTAATTGAGGTTAGGGTTCCCTGTGGGATCAGCTGTAGGAATCTGGGCACAGAGCCCTGTTCTGCAGGGGAAGGGAAGGACTCTGGTGGGAAAGGCAGGAGCTGCAGCAGGGCCCCATCCCACAGCATGGGTGGGTGGGAGCAGCTCCTTCCCTCTGGCTGTAGGGAAGGCAGATTGTGCAGCCTGTGCCACAGCCAAGGAGGGGCTGTTGTCACCCTGTTTGCTGCTCCCCGGGGTTCCTGTGAACATGGAAATCAGCAGTTTTGGTGGGACACATGGGGGATAAAGAAGGCTAAAATCAGGAGAGGCTGTCCCTGTAAGGCAGCGTGGGAATGGGGCTGCTCCCCTTGGATTGATGATGGGCAGCTGGGAGGGGACACGGGGGCTCCTCGGAGCCTGGGCTGCTGGGGAGGAGCAGGGAGAGGCAGCAGATGTGGGGAGGAGCCCTGCTGAAGGTTCTCGTGGCTCCTGGGGCCCTGGGCTCCCTCAGCCTTCCTGTGAAGGTGAGACAGAACCGGGCTGTGAGCCTGGACTGTGGGTCAGCTCCAGCTGGGGATGGACATGGAGCTGCAGGAATGAGTCCAGAGGAGGCCATGGAGCTGCTCCAAGAGCTGGAGCCAGGCTGGGAGAGCTGGGGGGCTCAGCTGGAGAGGAGAAGCCCCAGGGAGAGCTCAGAGCCCCTGGCAGGGCCTGGAGGGGTCCAGGAGAGCTGGGGAGGGACTGGGGACAGGGCACAGGGAATGGCTCCCAGTGCCAAGACCAGCTTGGAGGGGGCTTGGAGCAGCCTGGGACAGTGGGAGGTGTCCCTGTCCATGGCAGGGGTGGCACTGGATTGGCTTTGAGGTCCTTCCCAACATGAGCCTTTCTGCCATTCTGTGATTTCCCAATAAATTCCAACAGCAAGAGAGGAATTCTGCACTTCTGTTACCTTGCCAGAGCTACCAACATTTTTGCTTCTGCATCTTGAGCTCTTCCTGCTGCAGGTGTGCTTTGCCATGGGTGTCACACACCTCGTGCCCAGAGCTGGCTCTGGGAGTGCCACTGGGAGTGGAGGAGCTGCAGGGATGGATCTCCTGCCTCAGGGCTGCTGGGATGCAGCAGCAGGAGCGTTGTGGGTTTTTCTTTGACTTCTTCTAAGCTTTCTTTGGCGTCTTCAATTTTTCAGGAGGGGTGACTCACTCATCCATTATGTGGTTTCCTGGCTTTCAGCAGCTTCTCTCTCACTCAGAGCTGATGAGTTTGGATCCCAGCGTGCTGGGCCGTGGGCTGGGGCTGCCTGGGGTGGTGACTCACGGCTGGCACGGGGGCTCACAGGGACTTGGATCCCTTCCAGCCCTCTCTGGGAGTCTGTCAGAGCACACAGAACAGGAGCTGGGGCTGCCCCTGGATCCCTGGCAGTGCCCAGGCCAGGCTAGACACTGGGGCTGGAGCAGCCTGGGGCAGGGCAGGGGGCCCTGCCAGGGCAGGGGGGCTCTGGGTGATCTTTGAGGTTCAACCCATTTTGGGGTTCTGTGAAAATCACAGGGAAGCTGGTGTGGGCCATGGGATAGTCCTGTCTCTTTGCAGAGCAGGAACGTTGATCCTGGGTCCCTGAGACCTGGGGCAGGTGCCACAGCATTGCCCAGTGCCCTGGATTGCTGTGGTGCACAGCTCTGTCGGTGCCCCCAGCACTGCCAGGGCTCTGCAGAGCATTCCCAGCACATGGAATCACTGAATCCTTAGGGGCTGGAGCTGGGAGGAACCACAAAGCTCAGCTGGTGCCACCCCTTGCTATGGGCAGGACACCTCCCACTGTCCCAGGCTGCTCCTCATCCCATCCTTGGACACTTCCAGGGATCCAGGGGCAGCTTCTCTGGGCCAAGGCCTCACCACCTTCACAGGGAGCAGCTTCCCCCAGGCCCCAGCCTCTCTTCTCTCAGTGTAAAACCATTTCCCCATATCCTGTTACTGCCTGCCCTGTAAAAAGTCCCTCTCCCATCAGTTTTGGGTGGCCCTGGCCATGGCTGCAGTTGTAATGGCTCAGTTCTGTTCCACACAGCACAGCAGGAACGTGTCAGCAGTCAGATTGCTTGGTTTGTGGCTCTGAAGTAACCCAAGCTCCACTTATTTCAGCTCCTTAGAACTTCCCTGCCCACGGGATGTTTTGGCTTCTGCTGCTCCCCCGGAGCAGGCCCTGCCGTGGGATTTTGGAGCTGGCCGTGGGCAGAGCTGCTGTGCCTGGCAGGGTGGCTCCAGAACTGCCTCTGTTATCTTATTTGTGCAGCCCAGGAGAAGTGGGCCTGGGCAGAGCAGACAGCTCCCTCCTGGAGGAAACGGGGAAGCTGGCACTGGGAGGCCAGAGCACCCCAGGCAGGGTGCCCAGATCTGCCCTGGGGAGGTTTGGGAGCCACAGGGAGGGAGAGTCATCCCCAAAAACCCTGCTGGGCGAGGGGTGGTCGTTCACAGAGAGAGAGAGTCGTGTGTTGGGACAGCATGGGCAGGAGGAGGGGTGGGCACTGCCAGGATGGGCAGAGCTGGGGATGGGATAATGGGATGGGATGGGATATGATAGGATAGGATCAGTGGGATGGGATGGGATGGAATGAGGGGATGGGATATGATAGGATAAGATCAGTGGGATGGGATAATTGAATGGTTTGGGATGGGATGCTGGCATGTATTCCCGCTCCAACAGAAAACAGCCTTGGTTTTGGGGGGATTTGTGTGATTTGGGGAGGTGTGTTGTTTTAGGAGGGTGGAAAGAGTGAAGCACTTGGAGGAAAGCAGGGTGACAGTTCTGACTGGGTGGCAGCCAGGGATGAATGGGCTGTGCTGCTGCAGGGAAGGGGGAGGCTGTTTGGAAGCCATGGGCTGACAGTAAATCAGTAAATTGGTGCATGGAGAGGATGAAAAAGGCTGATTGCACTCGGTGATGAGAGAATTGAGGGTAGTAAATAAATGCTGAGTGTGTGCCAAGGAGAGGAGCCCGTTTGGGGACGGAATTTCAGGGTTTTAATTGAGTGTAAGTTCATGACTGTACAATAACCTCACTTTGCTGCTTAATTCCTCCCTGTGGCTGTGCTCAGCTGGGAGGCTCCGTGGGTCACACAGGGATTCCTCCTGATCTCTGTGACCCTGTGTGGCTTTGTCATGCTGATGCTGAGGCACCAGGGGACTCCCAGAACAGAGGAGACAGGTTTGGCCCCAGGAGCTGGGCACTGTTATTATGTGGTTTGTGAGCTTTTAGCGTTGGACCTTCCAGCAGAGACACCCGAGGGCATCGCTACTTTATAAGTCTCTGGGAGATCAAACAGTCCAACCTCTGCTCAGATTTACATTTTTTCTAGACTGTTTAATCTGAGTTGGGTACAGGGATTTGGTTTTTTGCATCGTGCAAGGCGCTCCCTTAGAGGAAAAAAGTCTCTTTGAACTCCTGCTGAAACTTCCGTGGTCATTGAAGGCTGGAGCAACCTGGGGGTGGCACTGGGTGAGCCTTAAGGTCCCTGCCAGCCCAAAGCAGGGTGGGATTCCATGGAGTGGAAACCTGGCTGGGTGCAGGGAATCCCAGCTGAACTGCTCCAGCCCCTGCAGTCCCGAGGGTGATGGGAACCCAGGAGCAGGAGGGATTCCCTGTGGAGCACATGATGGACACCCTCCTTTGCTCCGAGCAAACTCCCTCCAGCTGCCGGGTTCTGCCTCCCAAAACTGCTGGAGAGTCCCTGTCGGAGTTCCCACTCTGGGGGAGGTGGGAACATGGACGAGGTCTGTGTTGGTTGTGGAGTCCCACACTGGTTTGGGATGGGAGGGACCCAAAGCCCCCCCAGAGCCCCCCTGCCCTGCCCCAGGCTGCTCCAGCCCCAGTGTCCAGCCTGGCCTGGGGCACTGCCAGGGATCCAGGGGCAGCCACAGCTGCTCTGGCAATTCCAGCCCCTCCAGGGAACAATTCCTGCCCCCAATCCCACCCAGCCCTGCCCATGGAGGGTGCCCTGGCCCTGCACCTCCCAGGGAAGGAGTTTGCCAGGGAAAGTAGGTCAAAAGGAAAATGAGCATGTGCTAAAATCCCAGTTCTAGTTGATAAATCTGTATATTCTTTTGAAAAGAAAGGATTTATATTTGAATTTCCCACATGCTTGTGACTGGTTGGGGCCCTTCAGACCCGGAGTCTGACAGTTCTCCCTGTAGTAACCAAGCTGTGCAGTGTCAGCTTCAATCTAAAAACACTGAGTGCCTTCCTGATGGTGGGAATGGCTGGGTATTCTCAATAAATTCCCGCAAAAATATGTTTTTAAAATTCCCGCTAAATCCCGTGAAATTATCACTACAATTCCCACTAAATTCCGTGAAAATATTTTTAAAATTCCCGCTAAATTCAGCTAAATTATCGTGACATTTCCTGTGAAATTCCGCAAAAATATTTTAAAAATTCCCGCTAAATTCTGCCAAATTATCACGACATTTCCCGCTAAATTCTACAAAAATATTTTTTAAACTCCGCCAAATTATCGCGACAATTCCCACTAAATTCCGCAAAAATATTTTTAAATTCCGCTAAATTATCACGACATTTCCCGCGAAATTCTGCGAAAATATTTTGAAATTCCATGACATTATCGCGACAATTCCTGCTAAATTCTGTGAAAATATATATTAAATTACTGCGAAAATATTTTGAAATTCCGCAAAATGATCGGGCCAATTCCCGCTAAAGTGTGTGACCCGATCGCGTTCCCGTGAGATCCCTGGTGGCTCTGTGGAGCTCTGGTGCTGGGGCTCAGAGCTGCCAGCCCGGGGTTGGTTCTG
Organism: Sitta europaea; assembly: GCA_013400255.1. Classification (NCBI taxonomy): domain Eukaryota; kingdom Metazoa; phylum Chordata; class Aves; order Passeriformes; family Sittidae; genus Sitta; species Sitta europaea. Next base: position 94,078 of record VXBS01000115.1, read on the forward strand.
TGCCCTTCAGCCCCTGCTCTGCTCTGCAGCCTTGCCGGCTCCCAGGCTTCCCTGGCTATTCCGGATCCCTCCGGCAGGAATGGAAACCTCTGGCTCCATCCCTCATGGTTTAATCCCTTCCTTGAAATGCCTGACGTTGGCCTTGGGATTTTTTGATGCAGAGTTCCAGGGGATGAACCCTGAGCACGGAAGTTCACCCAGCGCTTGTTTACACGGGTGAAATATGTAAACAGTTCTTTTTCCCCAAATCCAGGGCTTTCTGCCTTGGCTGCCCTCCCGGTGTTTATAAAAGCCAGTTATGTAAATGACAATTGTCATAATTAAGCTGCTGTTTTGTGCTGCTAACGAGCTCGGGGCGTTATTGAAGATAATGGGACCTCGCAGAAGGAAATCGAGGGGAATTAAACAAAAATCCTCCTTAGAGAGGCTCTCCCATGAGGCAGGAGAGCTCTGGAGGGGAGTGGTGGTAGGGGCAGTTCTGGGATTGTCCTTCCAGCCCTGCCCGGGCAGAGCTGCTGCTCCAGGGCCGTGTCCCCATGGCTGGAGCCTGCACAGCTGCTCCGGGCAGCTCGTGCCAGCTGGGACCACCACAGGAGCCATCCCTGTCACCTGCTGCAGAGCCACCCCAGAGTGCCTTCCGTGGCACTGGAAATGGCTGCAGATTGCACCAGGCGGGTCCAGGTTGGGTATTGGGAAGGATTCCCTGATGGGAAATGTTGTCCAGCCCTGGCACTGGTGGAGTCACGTCCCTGGATGGATTTCACAGCCCTGGAGGTGTGGCATGGGGACAAGGTCAGTGGTGGCCTTAGCAGTTGGACTCTGTGGTGTCCAAGGGCTTTTCCAGCCTCAGTAACTCCGTGAAATTCCAGCTGTGCTTTAGCACTGAGGGCTCAGTGTCCTTTGTTCTGGGGTGGCACCTTTGGGGTGGCAGCAGGACCCCGAGCAGAGGCTGCACGGTGCCTTTGGGGGGACAGCCAGCCCGGGGGGCAGCAGGAGGGGTGGGAGTTCCTCAGGAGGGGTGTGAAGGTTGTTCCTCTGGAGGGGACCAGCTCCTGGAGGCACTTTCAGCTCCAGTTTTGGGGGAATTTCCCTGGGATTTTTGGGTTCTGTTCTGAAGCCCCCAGACACAATTGGGACTTCAGACCCATTTGAGACCCTTTCAGACCCATCTCAGACCCCCCCAGACCCAATTGAGACCCTCCAGACCCTGGCAGCAGGAGGGATGGGCTGGTGACAGGAGGGATGGGCTGGTGGCAGGAGGGATGGGCTGGTGACAGGAGGGATGTGAGGCCATGGCCCATCAAGGCCACCCCTTGGGAGGGACAAGGGACTCTTTGTTCTGCACCCCGGGCAGACCCAGCCACAGAGTCGATAGTGGGGAGATAAAGAGCAGGCCTGGAGCCACGGAACAGCAGGATGGGGACAGGAGATTCCTGAACAGAACAGTGGGATGGGGACAGGAGGGTCCTGAACAGAACAGTGGGATGGGGACAGGAGGGTCTCAAACAGAACAGTGGGATGGGGACAGGAGGGTCTCAAACAGAACAGTGGGATGGGGGCAGGAGGGTCCCAAGCAGTGGGATGGGGGCAGGAGGGTCCCAAGCAGTGGGATGGGGGCAGGAGGGTCCCGCTGGCTCAGAGAGGCAGGGAGGGANACAGGAGGGTCCGAAGCAGTGGGATGGGGGCAGAAGGGTCCCAAGCAGTGGGATGGGGACAGGAGGGTCCCAAGCAGTGGGATGGGGGCAGGAGGGTCCCGCTGGCTCAGAGAGGCAGGGAGGGAGTGAAGGAGATGGTGTTGTTCCTCAGGACTCCAGTCACAGCCCTGGGGAGCACCAGGCAGCAAGAGTCTCCAGGGGAAGCTGCTGGAGCAAAAAGCAGGGCTGGACATTCTGGAGAGGCATCGTAAACAGAAGTTTTGTTACTTAAACCAAGCCAATTTCTCTCTCATTTTGGGGCTTTTGTTGCTGAAGGTGTGTGGGAATAGCCTGATTGCAGAATTCCTGCTTGGACAGGGCAGTCTGGGAGAGTGGAAGGTGTGGATGAGCTTTGAGGTCCCTTCCCACCCAAAGGATGATTTTGTGCTGTGATCTTTAGGCTTAATCTTCCATCAGTTTTAGGCAAAGTGGCTGGTGCTGGTCTTTGTTCCTTCATTTGGGTATTCCTGCAGCTGCAGCCCATGGAGATAACAGGAGGGAGGAAGGGAGATAACAGGGAGGGGAATGAATAGCCTGAAATTTTGGGCCCATTCTGTTATCAGTTCAGGGCTGTCTGCTGATTAAATCACTTGTGCTCCATATTCAGACTCTTTCTGGTCTTGATGAAAGCACCAAATTCCTGCCTGGGTTTGGTTTGATTGCTGTTGATGGTGTAGTTGGTTATCAGCACCTGGCAGCTCTTGAAACCCTTGTTCTCTTGCTGTCAATCTTCATTCCTGGCATTTGTGCTGGAATACCCCCGGGGTGTCCTTGGGGTGGCAGGAAGTCTGGGCAGGATCCCCTCAATCCTTGATTCCTTCATCCCTTCCACACTTCGTCCCTCCAGGTCTCTTTCCCTGGTTGAACCCTTTGGATGGATATGAGCCAGGGCTCAGGAGTTCCGTGGTCAGCAGGGGGTTAATCTGAATAAACCCACTTTTACAATAACACGACCTTCCCTTCCTACAATCCAAACTGCTGCAGCGTCGCCACGTTCTCCCCTGCAACAACAAGCACAGGCTCGGAACAAGATAACTGTGTAATATTTTGGGAAATATCTTTAAGCCTGGCTTCATTTTTCCTTCTGGAGTCGGGTCCAAGGGCAGCATAAACACAGAGAGCATCTCGTGTCCCTGCTCGCTGCCTGGGGTAGCGGGAGGAGCCAGCACAGAGAGGCCCAGCCCAAAGTCCTGAGCCACCAGAAAACTCTTGCAGGGCAGGAGAGGAGCCCCAGATCTCTCCAAATCAACCTCAGGGCCTGCAGTGTTCCCTCTGAGGTCCATGTGATTCCAGGTGTCCATTATCTTCAGCAGCTGGCCAGGAGAGCCCTGGGAGAGGCTCCCAGTTCACTCACTGGTTTGGTCCCCAGTGCCCATGGACTGCCCATGCCCCGTGTGCAGGCAGGGGTTAGCATGGAATAACCTGAGGCTGGGCAGGCAGCAGGACACCAGCAGGAGCCTGCAGCGTTGGCCAGCTCCTCTGGTCGGTGGGAAGCCACTCCCTTGCCCCAGTCCCTCCCCAGTGCTCCTGCAGCCCCCTGGGGCTCTGGAAGGGGCTCTGGGGTGTCTCTTCTCCAGGTGAACCCCCTTGGCCCTGCTGAGCTCCATGCCCTGCAGGCTCCCAGCTCTCCAGGTTCCCTCAGGGTTCCCCTGCTGGGTCTGTGTGCCCCTGGCAGTGCCAGGGAGGGGCTGGATCACCCCTGGTGCGCCTGCACGGACCCTGCCACGCTGCAAAATGTGAAGTGTTACTCTTGGAAAGTGGAAAATCCTGTGAAAAGCAGCCAGAAGGGCCCGTTCCATAATCAGGAAGGAGGGAAGGGCTTTAATTGACGTGTTTTATAAACACTCAGCTCTTCCTCCCCAAACGCCCTGGCTGCAGGTGGTGCCAACACCAACAGCCTCCGGGGCAGAGGGAGCTGGGGCTGGGGGCAGAGGCAGCCCCTGCTGGGGGAGTGTGCAGGGGTGGGGGTGAGGGAGCAGCCCTGCCCTGCCCTGCNTCTCCCAGCCAGGCTGCAGTGGCCAGGGCCTGGAACTGGGCTTGGTGCCTCCTCCTCGCCACTGAGGAAGCCGTGTGTCACTTTGAGATGGTCCAAGTGGTGTCTCAGTGCTGTCAGCAGTGCTGCCTGGGGCTTCTCCTCACTGCTGGGGGTGTGCTGCCACTTCATTGCTGTCCAGAGCAGCTGTGGCTGCCCCTGGATCCCTGGAAGTGTCCAAGGCCAGGCTGGGTGAGGCTTGGAGCAGCCTGGGATAGTGGAAGATGTNGGGCAGAGGGAGCTGGGGCTGGGGGCAGAGGCAGCCCCTGCTGGGGGAGTGTGCAGGGGTGGGGGTGAGGGAGCGGCCCTGCCCTGCCCTGCCCTGGGCTCTGCTGGTCCCCAGCCTGTGGGGGCTCCCAGGGACAGGCATGGGGGGTTTGCTGCTGCTGCCTGATGTGCTGGGGGGACTCTGGGGGTCTGTGCTGCTGCTCCCTGATGTGCTGGGGAGGATCTGAGGGTCTGTGCTGCTCCCTGACTTGCTGTGGGGGGTCTGTGCTTCTCCCTGATGTGCTGGGGGCCTCTGGGGGTGTGTGTTGAGAAGCTCTGGGGGTCTGTGCTGGGGGG
>VXBS01000115.1:98546-127837 GCA_013400255.1 Sitta europaea
CAGCAGAGTTCTGCCGCATCGACCAGGCGCTGTGCCACGACGAGGACGAGCAGCTCAGCTTCGAGGCCGTGCGCAACATCCACAAGCAGATGGACGACGACGCCAACGGCAACGTGGACGTGGAGGAGAGCGACGAGGTCAGTGTGGGACTGCTNTTTGCATTCTTCCAGCAGCCAGCTGAAACGGTTTCAGTCCTTGTGTGCTCACTGCAAAAAAAGGAGCAGCTTTTTGTTGTGTCAGCCTGGGACATTTTAGCTGATAAAGGATTGAAGAGAAGGAAGGTTGTTGTTCTCTGTTTACACAAGCACCGATGGAAATAAGAGTCTGCTGGAAAAGGGAAAGCTCTTTGTTTGTAGTGTTGCCTCAGTTGTGGTGGGTGCTCGTTGGAGGTGAGGAATTCTGTCTCCTAGGAAGAGCTGGCAGCTGAGCAGGAAAGTCAGAGTGTTGGAAGCTGAAAGGAGGCACGTGGCTGCAGGGATCTGCTGCCACTCACAGGTAGCTCTGCAGTCCCAGGTCACAGAATCCCAGACTGGTTTGGGCTTGAACAGAGCTGAAACCCACCCAGAGCCCCCCTGCCCTGGCAGGGCCCCCTGCCCTGCCCCAGGCTGCTCCAGCCCCAGTGTCCAGCCTGGCCTGGGGCACTGCCAGGGATCCAGGGGCAGCCACAGCTGCCCTTGCTAACCCAGCCACCAGGATGTCCCTCTGGAGCAGTGACAGTCCCCAGGGACCTGGCACAGGCCCCTGGTGCCAGGAGCTGCTGGTTTGGGGTGGCTCTTCCCAGCTTGCAGGGCTGTTCCCTCTGCCTCTTCCCACTTGACTGAGTAATGAAAACAATTGGAAAGTTCCAGTTGCATTTCCTCCACCACATGAGGTGTTTCCCTGGAGGCACCTGCACTGCGTGGCTGGAGCTGCAGCTCAGCCTCCCCCAGGGACTGGGGCAGCCTTGGGCAGCCCAGCTCAGCCCATGTGTGCTGCTCCTTGGCATTACAAACTCAGAATCAGCCCCGTGTCCTTAGAGCTGTCAGTTTTATGTCACTGAGCAAATCTTGCCTCTGCTCCCACTGGAGTCGTTGGGAGCTGCTGGTACAAAACACTGCTGGGAGTGTGTGCCCAGAGCCTTGGCACTGAGACACTGCCAGGGTGGGGGAACTCAATGGCTTTTCCTAGGAGCTCCAGAGGCACTGCCTTGGTGCTCTTAGAGCCACTCTCAAACCCCTCTGAGCTGGATCCCAGCAGTGCTGAGCCTGGCAGGGCTGCTCCTGCTCCCAGAGCCTCTGCTCTGCCTGTAGCAGGGCACCAGGGCTGGAAAAGGGTCAGGAGCACCAGGAGAGGCTGAGGGGGCTCAGGAGGGACCTTCTGGCTCTGCACAGCTCCTGCCAGGAGGGGACAGCTGAGGGGGTTGGGCTCTGCTCCAGGGGCAGGGACAGCAGGAGAGGGAACGGCCTTAACTGAACCAGGGGAAGTTCAGGTTGGACACTGGGAAAATTCCTCCTGGAAGGGCCTGTCCAGCTGAGTGGGGCAGAAGGGCAGAATCCCAATCCCTTTCCTGCTGCCCACGCTGTGGGATCAGCCCAGGGCACAGGGATTTCAGGTGCCAGCACTTGTGGCCAGAGCCTGTGGGGCTTCTCCCACCAATCCCCAGCTCCTTCTGCCCAGGGCTGCTCCAAATCCATTCTCCCCCAGGCTGTGTTTGTGCTGGGCTTGCCCCGACCCAGAGGCTCCTGCCCCTGGGTCGTGGCATTTCCAGTTGGGCTCGGTGATTTTGGCAGTCTCTTCCAGCCCCAGTGGTTCCCTGTCCCTGGGATTCCAGGCCTGCACTTGCTGCTTTACCTCTGCTCAGCTCTTTCTGAAGTTGCATTCAGTTCACCTGTCACTAAGCCCTGACCACAGCTCGAGGCATTCCAGGCATTTCCCTCTCTGGGCTGGCTCCTGCCAGGCTCTCCTGTCAAGGTTATCCCTGTCCCCCACAGGGACCCTGCACTCAGGTTTAACTCTGGGCTCTGGGGGGACAGCTGCCAGGGGATTATTGGGAAGAATGCAGGAGGCTCAAATTTAAACCTTTTACAGGCTTCATGGACTTCCAGGATGGTCTGGGTTGGGAGGGACTTTAAACCTCAGCCAGTTCCACCACCTGCCATGGACAGAGACACCTTCCTTTGTCCCAGGTTGCTCTAATCCAACCTGGATTAGAACATTTCCAGGGATGGGCATTTTCCTGGGGGGTTGAGAACTTCATGTTTTCATCTATTATTTTGGCCCCCACCCTTTAGGGGTAAGTGGTGGGAGTATTTTGTTTGGACTGAAACCCTGCCTGGGCAGAAGGGGACACAGACAATGATATTTTAAAAATAAATTATGGGTGGAGTTTCGTCCCACAGCTTCACGCTGTCCATAAATCATCCTTGCAGTTTTCCTGCTGGGAAGTGAATTTTCAATGAAGTTTCAGATGACATCAGTGGCCTCGATTAAAGTGAAAGAAGTGTCCCTCGTGGGGAACTCTTCTAATTAGGGATCTATTCCTGTCTCCATGCTCACAGCAAAGGCAGCTCTGGCTGTTTGGCCTGTGAGCTCCGGGTGCTCAGGAAGCAAGGTTTGTGCTGCTGCTCAGTGTTCTCTGGCTCCTGGCAGTGCTGCCCCTGGGTGGGGGCAGGAGGAGCAGTTTGGGTGGCATTGCAGGCTCTGGGGAGCTGCAGGAGCTGGGAGCAGGGCGAGCTGCAGCACGGCAGGAGCTGCTGGCAGGGAGGCACGGATCCAGGGCTGTGGGAGGGACAGGCAGGGGTGAAAAATCACTTCAGTAGCTGGAGTTTCTGCAGATAAAAAACCACCCCCACACAGCAGAGTTCAAGGAGAGTCTGGACAATGCTCTCAGGCACAGGGTGGGATTGTTGGGGCTGTGCAGAGCCAGGGCTTGGACTTGATGGTCCTTCTGGGTCCCTTCCAACTCAGGGCATTCTGTGATTTATGGAGAAAAAACCCTCCAGAAGATCCCATTTGGATCTGCTCATTGCTGAGTGTGCCTTCAGCCAGCAGATTTGTCCCCAGTCCCTCCCCAGCTCTCCTGGACCCCTCCAGGCCCTGCCAGGGGCTCTGAGCTCTCCCTGCAGCTTCTCCTCTCTAGCTGAGCCCCCCAGCTCCCCCAGCCTGGCTCCAGAGGGGCTCCAGCCCGGAGCAGCCCCGGGGCCCCTCTGGGCTCTCCAGCAGCTCCAGCTCCTGCTGCTGTTGAGGGGCCCAGAGCACCAAGATCAGCATTCCCAGGCTGAGTGTTCCCACTGTGATCCCAGCTCATCCTGGGGTTTGTAGCAGTGGTTCTGGTCCCGTTGCTTTTGGCTGGTTTGACCATGGTTTGTCTTTCCCTGGATGTGGTGGGGAGACTCGGGATTGACTCAGTTCCCATCTGTCCTTGTGGATTCACAGCCTGGCTGAGGCTGGGCTGGGCTGGGTGGGACCTTGGGGGTGGGCTGGTCACCCTCTGCCCAGGGCTGGCATCAGGGGGATCTTTAACACTTGGCAGTGCAGCTTTTTGGTGGTTTGCAAGTAGGTCAGTACTCTGCACAGGGGTTCTCGTGCCTGGGTTTGGAATATCTGGGATGGTGGAAGGTGCCCTGTCCATGGCAGGGGTGGCACTGGGTGTTCTTTAAGGACCTTCCCAACCCAACCCAGTCTGGGAATCCATGATTTTGTCTTTTCCCCAGAAGATACTGGTGAAAAGTGTGCTTGAAGGTCTCTCTGGGCTTTGGTGTGCTCAGCCCAGCTCCTCCAGCCCCATCCTGCCCCCGTCCCTGCTCAGTGTGGGGACATCCCCCAGCCCAGCTCCAGCCCCAGGGTTTGTTTGGGCTGTGCTGAGCCCGGGGGAAGCTGGGGGAGCACTTTTCCTGTCTGTGCTGCCCGAGCTAAATACACAGAGCAGCAGCTGGAGCTGGCCCAGGAGCTGGCCCAGGAGCTGGCCCAGGAGCTGGCCCTGGAGCTGGCCCAGGAGCTGGCCCAGGAGCTGGCCCTGGAGCTGGCCCAGGAGCTGGCCCAGGAGCTGGCCCTGGAGCTGGCCCAGGAGCTGGCCCAGGAGCTGGCCCTGGAGCTGGCCCAGGAGCTGGCCCAGGAGCTGGCCCTGGAGCTGGCCCAGGAGCTGGCCCAGGAGCTGGCCCTGGAGCTGGCCCAGGAGCTGGCCCAGGAGCTGGCCCTGGAGCTGGCCCAGGAGCTGGCCCAGGAGCTGGCCCTGGAGCTGGCCCAGGAGCTGGCCCAGGAGCTGGCCCTGGAGCTGGCCCAGGAGCTGGCCCAGGAGCTGGCCCTGGAGCTGGCCCAGGAGCTGGCCCAGGAGCTGGCCCTGGAGCTGGCCCAGGAGCTGGCCCAGGAGCTGGCCCTGGAGCTGGCCCAGGAGCTGGCCCAGGAGCTGGCCCTGGAGCTGGCCCAGGAGCTGGCCCAGGAGCTGGCCCTGGAGCTGGCCCAGGAGCTGGCCCAGGAGCTGGCCCTGGAGCTGGCCCAGGAGCTGGCCCAGGAGCTGGCCCTGGAGCTGGCCCAGGAGCTGGCCCAGGAGCTGGCCCAGGAGCTGGCCCAGGAGCTGGCCCAGGAGCTGGCCCAGGAGCTGGCCCAGGAGCTGGCCCTGGAGCTGGCCCTGGAGCTGGCCCAGGAGCTGGCCCTGGAGCTGGCCCTGGAGCTGGCCCAGGAGCTGGCTGTGCTGTGGCTGCAGCTGCCGCGGGTCAGTGACACAGTGACATTGCCCGGGGCCAGTGACACGGTGACATTGCCACAGTCCCACTTGGGCTGGTGACCCTGGTGACATTGCCTCGGCCCAGTGACCCCAGTGACATTGCCACCCTCCTGCTCAGCCTGGAGCCACTGCTGGTGCCTCTCAGCCAGGGCTGCCCAGCCCTGCTGCCTCCTCTGCTGTCCCAGGTTCTCCCATTCCCTGATTCCAGAGCTGGGACAGCCTTTGGGCACAAGGCAGAGCCCCAGGCAGGGCAGAGCCCCAGGCAGGGCAGCCCTTGGGCACAGGGCAGAGTCCCAGGCAGAGCCCCAGGCAGGGCAGCCCTTGGGCACAGGGCAGAGTCCCAGGCAGAGCCCCGGGCAGGGCAGCCCTTGGGCAGCTCTCAGGGCACAGTCTGACAGCTGCCCAGCTCCTGTCCATGCCCAGAGCCATGCTGGAACCCCCCTGCACATCGAGGGAGCTCACTGGTGTGCTCACATGGAAGAGCCCAGACATGGAGCTGCTCTGTGGGATGCTGTCCTGGGGAATTCTCTAACTGGGTTCCAGCTGCTGGGCACTGCAATGGGAGTGGTTCTCTGTGTGCTGGTGGGGTTCACAGGCTGCTCTGGGTTGGGGACAGGGCCCTCAGAGCCCACCCAGAGCCCCCCTGGCCGGCCCCAGGCTGCCCCAGCCCCGGTGCCCAGCCTGGCTCTGGGCTCAGCTGCCCAGGCAGGTTTGGGGTCCCTGTCCCTGGCAGTGTCCCAGAGGGCTCTGGCTGTGGCCCTGGGCACAGGGTTTGGGGTGATGCTGCTGCTGGGCTGGCACTGGATGATCCCCAAGGGTTCTTCCAGCCCTGCTGATCCTGGGGTTGGGTTTGGAAGGACAGAGGTGTCCTGGGTGCCATGGACCAGGCTGAGGGAATGAGGAAAGCCTGGCAGAAACCTCCCCTTCCAGCCTGTGGTGCCTTCAGAATGTGTAATTTGGAACACATCTGCAGTTTCCATCTTGCTGGAGAATATTTAGAATCCCAGACTGGTTTGGGATGGACCCTAAATCCCACCCAGAGCCACCAGGGCCCCCTGCCCTGCCCCAGGCTGCTCCAGCCCCAGTGTCCAGCCTGGCCTGGGGCACTGCCAGGGATCCAGGGGCAGCCACAGCTGCTCTGGACACCCACTGAGCTAGGATATATATATATATTTATCTATATTTTTCAGTGGAACTGCCTCCCCTCCTGCCTGTGGCATTTGTTCCAGCTTGGATTTGAAGGTGCAGACAAAACCCAGCAATAGTTTTTGTGTTCTTACTCCAGTGACATAAAGCTGGTTCCATTGTGCCACTTAGGTGAATACTGTAGTGATGCTATAATTCAAAGAAAAGGCTGGAATCCCAAGACCCAAGGTTCTAATTAATTATCCCTTCTCTGTATTAAAATGAATTTAACATGTTTACTTACTGAATGTTTCCTGGCTGGTCTTCCCAAGAACAGAAATACTCAGGGTACTTCAGGGAATATACTTATATCTTTATAAAAGGTAGATGTATGTATCTTACAGATCTAACATATCCATTTTATTTATATTTTTATTTATTCAGATTTATTATTATTTTCCCATCAAAATTATTACTATTCCAATAATTTTTTCATGCACCTCATCTCCCTAAAGGATGAAGCAAAGCCTAATCCTGCTGTTAATTCCTCTCCTAGTTCTTGAGGGAAGACTTGAATTACCATGACCCAGCAGTCAAGCACAGCACTTTCCATGGAGAAGACAAACTCATCAGTGTGGAAGATCTCTGGAAGGCCTGGAAAACATCTGAAGGTAAAAAAAGGGCAAAAAGCCAAGGGATCCTTTCCCAAGAGTGCCAGAGAGTTTGGATTTCAGGTGCCCTGGGCAGAGTGTGCAGCTCTCAGGAGGAATGTGCTGCTTTTCCTCCCCTCTGCCAGGCCTTGTGCTCTTCCAGCTCCCTTTCTGAGCTGTGGATTCCCAGGATTTCCTTGGGATTGGTGCTTCCAGACTGTCAGTGCTGCCCCTGAGCGTGGCCAACCAAGCCTCAGTTACAGTTTGGTTCCTCTGCCCTAGAAATGTGTGTTAAATAGAGCCCAGTGCTGTCCAGTTTAATTCCAAACACCCAGTTTCAGGTGGAATTTTAATGGGGTGATCCCATCCTAAATGTTCAATAGAGCTGCTTGGGAGCTTCCCTGCAGGTTGTGTTTGTCTTAGGAGAAACTCTTTGAATCTGACCAGCTCCTTCTCAGTGAAAAGAAGGGAGAGCAAAATCCAGGAAGTGTCATAAGTAGAGTCCATGTAGAAATCACTTTTAGCTGTTCCAAAATGCTGTTATTCATCCCAGCTCCCAGGGAGCTGGTGGGAGTTCAGCCTCTGCTGAGAGACTTCCTGAATCCTGGGAGACTTGGAACAAACTCGACACTGGCAAGTGCTTCCCTTTCTGCTTTCACACAGAATTCCACAGAAATTATTAATCCAGTTTTTCAGTGCTCCTCATCTTCAGAAGAGGAGTTCTGTCTACATCCATTCCTCAAAATACTGGATATTAGTCTTCTGATCAGTTCCTCAGCCACAGAAATTTCAGTTTCTCATTTCTGTCCTGTTTGTACTTGACTTTTCTGTGTTAGCCCTTAAGTTCCTCTGGGTGGGATGTGCTCTGTGTGTGCAGCAGTGCCTCCCACCCCAGGAGCACCAATGGGCACTGGGGGCAGCCTGGATGGAAATCAGAGGAATGTGCATGAGAGGAGAAGCTGCAGGGAGAGCTCAGAGCCCCTGGCAGGGCCTGGAGGGGTCCAGGAGAGCTGGGGAGGGGCTGGGGACAAGGCAGGGAGGGCCAGGGCACAGGGAATGGCTGCAGAGTGGGATTGGCTGGGATTGGGGGCAGGAATTGTTCCCTGGAGGGGCTGGAATTGCCAGAGCAGCTGTGGCTGCCCCTGGATCCCTGGCAGTGCCCCAGGCCAGGCTGGACACTGGGGCTGGAGCAGCCTGGGGCAGGGCAGGGGGGCTCTGGGGGGGCTTTAGGATCCCTCCTAACCCAAAGCAGTCTGGGATATCTGTGTGATGGTTCCAGAGCTGTGTATCCCACGTTCTCTCCATGGAGCTGGACAGGGATGTGTTGAAAATCCCAGTCCACACCACTTAGGAGTGGCACAGTTGCCCAGGGCAGGGGTGGAATCACATCCTGGGGGTTTCACAGCCCTGTGGATGTGGCACCTGGGGACACAGTCAGTGTGGCCTTGGCACTGCTGGGATGGTTGGACTCCCTGGGCCCAGAGGGATTTTCCAGCCTCAAGGATCCTGTGATTCCACAACTCAAACGAGTCCCTGTGTCCAAGGAGTGCCTGGTGTAAGAAATATTTATCCCATTTAATGCTGTTTATGGATGGCTTTGCCTGGAGTGTGTTTTGCTGTCAGCTGGGGAAGGGAAGAAATCGTTAAGGGAGGAGGAGAACATCCCTTGATACTCACCAGGCCCCTTGGTTACTGAGCTTCCTTGGCTCTGTCCCTGCCTCTGGCACTCACAGACCTGCAGAGCTGCCCTGGCACCGTGGCTGTCCCAGCCTTGGATTTACTTCCTGCTTGTTTTCCCTTTCATCATCGTGTAGATCTGGCTGATAGAGTGAGTGGCTGGTTTCTGAAGGGTGGTCTGATGTCATGGAATCACAGGGTTTGGGATGGGAGGGACCTTAAAGCCCATCCAGTGGCACCCTGCCAGGCAGGGAACCTTCCATGGTCCTGGGTCCTTCCAAGCCCTGTCCAGCCTGGCCTGGAGCACTGCCAGGGAAATGGGAAGCCTAATTTTGGAGTTGGAACTGAAGTCATGAAACTGGGATCAGGCTTGCATGCAAGGTCTGCTCCTTCTGTGGGTGTGAGGAGCAGCAGTGAAGCACTGACACCCCACAGGGCTGGGCCTCTTGCAGTTGTTTCCAGGCCATTGCTTTTCCTCCCTTCCACTGCTGCTGTTCCTGGTCACATGTGGAAAGGAGGAGGATATTTCTGCCCCTTCCTTCCTGCAGGAGATGAAGGTTGTGATGCCCTTAGGGGTGCAGGCTGTGAGCCCTGGGTGAGCCTGGGCTGCCAGAGCTGGGCAGGAGCCTGCTCATCCTGTGCACACTGCCAGCCTGGCTCTCAGGGGCTCCTGCCCAAAATCAGCCCCTCTGGGGGAGGAAGGGAGAGCAGCCAGGCACTCTGGAGCAGCCAGAGCACCCACAGTGCTGGGGGCTGGGGCTGTGGCTCGTGCCCTGTGGTGGGGATGTCACCCTGCAGGGCCTGTGGCCTCTCCCACGCCTTCCATCGTTCCCACCCTGCTTGGGCCCGCAGCCACAGGTGTCCCCCAGCCTGTGGGACAGTGGCCAGGAGCTGTAGGCAGCTCCCTGCAGCCAGGGAGGGTTGGTGGCCTCGTCTGTGCCACCCTGCAGAGTGTCTGTGGGGGTGGCACCTTCCTTTGGAGCCTTGCTGGCCTGGCTCAGCTCTGGGCTCTGCCTCTGCTCCCTCAGCTTCATCCACTCAGGTGGCTCTGAGCTCACTCCTCTCTGCCAGAGCCTTCATCTCTCCCAGATCCCTCATCTCCCTCATCTCATTTCTCTGAGCTCACTCATCTCTCTCCCAGAGCCTTCATCTCCCTCATCTCTCATCTCATTTCTCTGAGCTCCATCTCCCTCAGCTCTGTGAACTCCCTCATCTCCCTCCTCTTTCTCTGCTTCATCAGCTCAGCCAGCTCTCTGAGCTCACTCAGCTCCCCCAGCTCTTCCATCTCCCTCATTTCAGCTCCTCCCCAGCTCCTCATCTCTCCCAGATCTCTCCTCTCCCTCATCCCCAGCTCCCTGGGGGAGGTGTTGGGCTCCCTGGAGCTTGGGAAGATGTTCCTCCTGCCCGTGGCAGTGTTGTCAGTGCTGGCCCTGCAGCAGAGCTGTGCAGCCCTGCCCCTGGCAGGGACAGAGGGTGATGAATTAAAGTGTAACAAAGCCCCCTCTGTCCAAAAAAAACCAGGCCAGGTGGACACTGGGGCTGGAACAGCCTGGGACAGTGGGAGGGGTCCCTGCCCTGGCAGGGTGGGCTGTGAGGTCCCTCCCAGTCCAAACTGATGTGGAATTCTGGGATTGTCTTTGCCCTCAGAGCATTGCTGTAGGTACAACACCACGAAGTGGCAAAGGCTTGGTTTCCTAAGGTTTTCTCATTTATGGCTCTGGAGCTGCAGGAGAGCTCCAAAAATAATGCACAGCTGTTATTAATGCCAGGGGAGGAGGTTGAGGAGCAAAGTTCACCTGGTTCACTTGGGCTGCAGCACCTGCTCCACCTCCTCCCACAGATCCTTCCTCAAGCTGCTGCCATTCGGTTTCCCCCCATCGCTCTGTATGTGCTTTCCTTAGCCAGAGCTCAGAGGGGATCCCACACTGGTTTGGGTTGGAAGGGACCTCAGATCCCACCCAGTGCCCTGGCAGGGCCCCCTGCCCCAGGCTGCTCCAGCCCCAGTGTCCAGCCTGGCCTGGGGGATGCACAGCCCCTCTGGGCAGCAGCCCATGGCTCTGGAGCAGGGGCTGAGGGGGGCTTTGGAGCTGACCTCACAATTCCAGGCTTTGGGCAGGTGATGGGGGTGAACATTGCCTGTTGGGAGGCAGCAGGATCACCTGGCTGCTGCACATCCAAGGGATCCCAGGAGTCACCTGCCAGCTCTCTGGGTGGCAGGAGGTGGGGCCCCTGCTGCTGCCCTATCTGATGGCCTCCTTGCATGTGGTAATTTGGGAGCACAGGGGAAGCAGCCCTGGGAAAGGGGTGGTGTCACAGGGAATGCTCCAGGCAGCACTTCCCACACCCTGTGAGCTCTGGGGGGGCTCAGGTGCAGCAGAACCTCGGGAGTTCCTGGGGTCTGGGCAAAAACAGTCCCACAAGGGGGAGGCTGAGGTTCTGCCTGGAGTGTCCCAGTGCCAGAGGGCAGGGCTGGGTGGGATCCTGGGCAGGAATTGTTGCCTGCAGGGTGGGCAGGGGCTGGGCTGGAATTGCCCCAGGCCAGGCTGGACACTGGGGCTGGAGCAGCCTGGGGCAGGGCAGGGGGCCCTGCCAGGGCAGGGGGGCTCTGGGTGGGATTTGGGGCCCCTCCCAGTCCAAACCCTTGACTCCTGCATGTTCCATGTCCCCAGACTGAGCTGTTGGCTGTTTTGCTCCCCTCAGTGTACAACTGGACCGTGGATGAGGTGGTGCAGTGGCTCATTTCCTACGTGGAGCTGCCCCAGTACGAGGAGACCTTCAGGAAACTGCAGCTGAGCGGCCACGCCATGCCCAGGTCAGTGCTGGGCCAGGAGCAGTGCTGTGCCAGGGGCAGTGCTGTGCCAGGGTCAGTGCTGTCCCCAGGTCAGTGCTGTGCCCAGGTCATGGGAAATTTGGGTTAGAGATAGGGCAGGAATTGTTCCCTGTGAGGGGCTGGAATTGCCAGAGCAGCTGTGGCTGCCCCTGGATCCCTGGCAGTGCCCCAGGCCAGGCTGGACACTGGGGCTGGAGCAGCCTGGGGCAGGGCAGGGGGGCTCTGGGTGGAATTTAGGGTCCCTCCTTACCCAAACCATTCCATGATTCCATGGATGAGAAACACTGGCTGGGAATCAGCCTAAACTTGTAACACATTTGGAAGCCTCAGTGCAGCCTTTTTGGATAAAGGTTCCTGTTGCTGAAACAGGGCTTTTCCACTGACTGGGAGGGAGGGATTCACTGGGGGTAACACGAGGATGTTTTGAGGCAGCACAGTGTGTGTCCATATTCCTTCCCAGGGAGAACTGAGGTCTCTGGTCTGTGACACGGGTTGTGAAGGCAATGGAGAGTTGGTTAAAAAAAGTTGTTAGTGATTGGGTAGGACACCAATTGGGTTTTGATGGGCAGTCAGCCCCTCATGCTGTCAGGTTGATGAATTAGCCCTGGCCCTGGTTTTTCCTGCTCTCTCCCAGTCCTAAAAATGCTGCTGCAAAGCCTAGAGACAGCCTGGTTCCCATCCAGCAGCACTGAGGGGTTTGTCCAGGCAGCAGGGAGCTGCCACCCCTGCTCCCCTGTCTCCCTGCCCCTGGAGTGCTGGCTGTCCCTCAGCTCGCTGTCCCTGTCTGCAGGCTGGCAGTGAACAATGCCACCATGATGGGCACGGTGCTGAAGATGACCGACCGCAGCCACCGGCAGAAGCTGCAGCTCAAGGCCCTGGACACGGTGCTCTTTGGGCCTCCTCTCTGTGAGTACCAAACACCAGCCCTGGGGAGCCCCCGGGGCTGTGTCTGCTCAGGCTGGGCCCCAGGGCCAGGCCTGGGGGGCCCAAACTCAGCCTGACGCAGGGGGGTGCCCCCAGCACAGCTCCCCTGGGCAGGAGCGTGTTCCTGGCTCTGTGGGAGCAGCTCTGCAGCCTGGGGGTGTCCTGGGCTGGCATTCCCACCTGCTGCTGCCAGGGGTGCAGCTGGGCTCTCCTGTGCACAGGGGGGTCTGCTGCCCTGCTCTGGGGCTGATGGTGGGGGTGAGGTGCTGGGTCCTGCCTGCTCCGGGGGAGCTGCTGCCCTGCCCTGGGGCTCTGGCATCGAGTCCTGGCCTTTCCTGCATGTCCTGAGGCTCTGCTGGGGACTCAGGCTGGGAATTACCCACCCCTGGAGGAGGGAAGGAGCAGCAGGCTGGATGGCAAGGAGTTTAGGATGGCTGGTGTGAGGCCCTGGGCTCCTTTGATGCTTTATCAGGATCTCAAGCTCTCTGATGTGTATCTCCACGCTCCAGGTGCTCCCTTTGTGCATCCCTTCCCTCTGGCTCCTGTCTGCTTCCTGGTAAAAATGCTTTTGTCTCTCTCCTTCTCTGGCATGGCTTTCTCCCCTTTCCTGCTGCCCACACTGGGGGATCACCACGGGAATTTTGGGGTCCCAGTGCTCGTGGCTGGGCCATGTCTGGCCTTTCCCACTCCTGCACCCCCAATTCCTTCTGCCCAGGGCTGCTCTCCAGCCATTCCCACCCAATCCTGGGAAACCAGTGTGAGCCCCAGGAGGGAAATCACAAGCCTGGGTTGTACAATCAGCCAGTTTTGCTCACAGTTATGGAAAAAGCTCTTTTTGCACGGGCACAGCTTGGGTTTGCTTGATTGCCTGTGTTCAGTGTGAAGGTCTGTGGTGAGTGGGTGGCCTGGCCAGGGCTGGTGGAGCTCCAGCAGCAGCTCCAGCCCAGCCACAGCCGTGCTGGGGGTGGGATTGTTCCAGAGCTGTTGTGTGCTGTGTAAATGGCAGAGTGAATGGCTTGTCCTGCCCAGGAATGAAGGGCTGTTCCCAGGAGCTGTTCTGTTCTGCCCTGCCCGGGTCACCCAGATCAAAGTGTGCAGGGAGCCGTGGCAGGGCTGCTCTCCCCCCTCCCATGCCCTGCCTGCAGCCTTGCCAGGCCCAGCTGGAGGGCTTGGAGCAGCCCGGGCTGCTGGAGGTGTCCCTGCTGGCAGCAGGAGGTGGAATGGGACGAGCTTTAATGTCCCTCCCACCCCAAACCATTCCAGGCTGTGTATACAGGGGGGTGAGAAGGGAAACACACTTTAAATCTGCAGCTGAGGGAGAGGTTTGTCCCTTCTCAGAAGGTAAAATTTGCTGGTTCCTGGTCATCTGAGTGGCTTTGTCTCCAGTCATGGGGAGAGGTTGTTTATCTAAACCAATTCCTTCAGGAATGGATTGCAAAACACCTTTCAGGAGCCACCAGCCACTGGCAACTTTGAGAAATGCTCAGTGACTTTAATTCCCGTGGTCAGGGAGGTGGCTCTGGAGGGTAGCTGGGCTCTGGGGGTCTCTGAGCTGCTGGCAGTGGGATGTGCTGCACAGGTACAGAGTTTCCAGGGTTTGTCTCCTCTCTTGAGCTCTGTTCACCACAGGTGTAAAAGCACTGAATAAAAGCAGCCTCAGCTGGAGCCCCAGTCCCTCCTGCAGGCTCCTAAATCCTAAACCCTGCTGGCCCTGGGGATCCAGCAGTGGCCACAGTGCAGTTCCTGCTGCTGGGTGAAGCTTTTCCCAACCCAGGGCTCCAGGGGTGGATGTCTGGCTCGGGGCAGAGGTTTCAGCCAGTTCCATGTGGGTCTGCAGGCTCCTGCTTCCCTGCAGGTCTGGTTCCTGCAGCCACACTCCAGCCCTGCCATCTCCTACAGCAAACAGGTCTGACCACTTCAGCTCTGGAATTAATCCCAGTGCAAGGGAGCGTGGTGCAATTAGAATTAAAGATGAGGTGATTGCTGCTTCTGTGTCTGTCCCTTTGGGGTCCTGTTCCTGTGGGTCAGGAATGTATCTGGCACAAAATAGCACAACTTCAGGTGAAACATGGAATCCCAGACTGGTTTGGAATGGGAGGGACCCTAAAGCCCACCCAGAGCCCCCCTGCCCTGCCCCAGGCTGCTCCAGCCCCAGTGTCCAGCCTGGCCTGGGGCACTGCCAGGGATCCAGGGGCAGCCACAGCTGCTCTGGGCACCCTGGGCCAGGTGAGCCTCCTCAGTAATGATATTTTTTCCCTCTCTCTGGTGTGAATTGCCCCTTGTTTGGTTCAAAACCAGTGGATTCTGATCACTGAGGCCCAGCTCAGTGGACTGAGCTGCTCTTTCATCTGTGGCTTTTCCAGCACACACCTGGTTGAGTTACAGGAAAAAAATCTGCTTGACTCATCTTTGTGGGCTTTGTTTAGCACTTGAGCCCCCACTTAATTACTTTCATCCTCTCACATGCATCAACACCTTTTTTTTTTTGAATTAACTGTTGAAAAAGGGAGTTTCCACCCTGAGTTGTGACTCTGATGGAAAGTTTGGCAACTTGACAGTTGGACACTTGAGCTGCCCTAGCTCTGTGATCTCAGCAGTGTTTCTTCAAGTAATTATTTTGTTCTTAGTTACCTGTGCTGCCCTGGGAGATCACAGCTAATTTGGAGGGGTTCCTATGTGCAGTTTCCCCTGTACCACTTATTACCAGGCAAATTGGAGCTGGAATATTTGGAATTTCATCTTTTTTCGTTGTTGTTGTGTCTCCAAATTGACTAAATCTTGTCAAGCTCCTCACGTACTAACACAGCTCAGCTTTTCCCTTGGGGAGTGCAGTGCCACCATTGCCTGTGAGGCTCCCCCGAGTTCTCCTGTCCCTCTGTGGTGCAGGCAAAGCCCCCTGGGGTTCACCCTTTGGCTCCAGCTGTCTCTGGTCCCTTGCAGTGACTCGTCACAACCACCTCAAGGACTTCATGCTGGTGGTGTCCATCGTCATCGGCGTGGGCGGCTGCTGGTTCGCCTACATCCAGAACCGCTACTCCAAGGAGCACATGAAGAAGATGATGAAGGACCTGGAGGGTCTCCACAGGGCTGAGCAGTCTCTCCATGACCTGCAGGAGAGGTAGGTGCCCACTGTGCATCCAGCAGGAGCACTCAGTTCTCCCTGCACCGTCCTTGTGCCTGTAGGTTTCAGGAAATGCTGGTTTCAGCTCACTCCAGGCTCAGCCCTTTCCTCAGGGAGCTGGCAAAGCTGCCACAGCCTCTGGAGCTGGGCTGGCTCCTTCTCGGGGGTTGCTTTGGTCAGGATGACCCCCAGATGTGTAAAAGTCTCTGTCTCCAAACCCAGCTGTGGAAGAATGAGTCTGAACTCTTCAGCTGATGCTCTCAAGGTTGCTTTATTGTTCCTTATCTCAGATATTTTCTGTCTGGGCTGCCCAGGTCTGTTCAGCAGGGCAGCCCCAGGCACACTCTCTGCCCACTGATTTTTATACTGCAAATTCCCTGTTAGTTATTGACAGTGATGATCCAATGCCCATCACCTGTGTTAGACAGTTCCATTCTACTCCAATCCAACCCCCAAGTGCCACCATCCCCAAGGAGATGGGGTTAGGAAGAAGAAGGAAGGAGGACAGGACAACACCCAAGTCCCTCCATCTCACCCCCTAAACCCCCATGGTAAAATCCCCCAAATTTCCCTTTTCACTCTACAACTACTACTATCATGCTAGCTGAACTTTTGTGCCCTTTAGTTCCTCATTCACAGGTTTAATTTGTTCCACGGGTCAAACTCAAAGCCCCAGGAGTCCTTGGGGTCTCTGACCCCCCCTGCCAGGGCTGTGGAGCCCCTGGCTGGAGCTGGGATCACCCAGGGCTGTCCCAGAGACATCTCAGACAGCTCCTCCTGCAGGAGCCCGTGGAGCAGATGTGTGTGCAGATCTGGGTGTTGTGGCACAGTCACAGCAGGGAATGCTTCAAAGGGGCCTCGGAGCTTGGCTGGCCCCACCTCCTGCCCTGCAACCCAGCTCACCTGGGATTTGTCATCCCAGGTTGTTTCACCCTGGCTTTTGATGGGGAAAAGGCATGTTGGAACAGTGGGAGCAATCAGAGGATTTGCACATTCCCTCTTGAATTCTCAGAGCTGTATGGGGAAGCAAGACCTGAATCGAAGGGTGTGGTTTGGAACGTGAGAAAACTCATCATTGAAGAATGAAATAGGAATCTCTGGGCTTTGGGCACATGGATCCAGTCCTGCAGCCTCAGGAATGGGGTCTCTACTCCCAGGAATCTCTGCAGTGGTTCCAGTAAAGCTGCTGATGGGAGAATGTGCTCCAGGAGACCCTCAGGACATGGGGATCTTCTGGGGCAGGGAAGAGCCTTCAGCCCTGATGATGACAAACCCTGGGTGCTCTGGCAGTTGAATCATTCAAGGGCAGGTTTAGCAAATAACAGAGCAGGATAGTCTGGGGCTGGAACGATTTTCTGTGAGGTTCCAGTGGAGTTTGAGAGGATCAGCCTTTATAGGCTGCCCTGTGAGCTGATGGCTGCATTTCCAGTGACTGCAGTGAACGTGGAGCTTGCTGCTGCTCCTGGCCAGTCAGGGCTGTGCCAGCACCAGGATCCCGAGGGTGCCAGGCTGCCCTCCCAGGTTTGGGAGTCTCTGCAGTGTATCCCCAGGTGTGCAGCCTGTTTTCTGACAGCTCCAGGGTTCCTCCTGCCCCTGAGCGTTGCTGGGGAGGCTCCTGTTCCCCCAGTGGCACCAGCTGGTGTCTGTGAGGAGAGCGAGCCCCAGCTGGTGGAGCCACACTGGGCACAAAGTCCACTCCCCTCCGTGGCTCCAGCCCACAGCTGGGTCCACACAGCCTCGTGGAGTTTTATGTTACAGCTTGGGAATACTCCCAGGGAAGGTTTGGTTTATTTTTTCTGCATCCAGAGGGAGACAGGAGTCCCTTCTCCATGTCCATCCCCCAGAGCAGCAGTGCCCGGGGCAGGAGGGCTCCAAACTGGGAATGTGCCTGTGGGGAACGACCTTGGGCCCTGCTGCTGAGGGCAGAGCCCTGTAAACAAGTGGCTGTTCCTGGGAAGTTCAGCTAATGCTCTAAAGCCCCTCAGGAAGAAACACAAAACCGCTGCTGCTCGGCACAGCCTCAGCCAGGGCAGCTGGGCAGGCTCGTGCTGCACAGAGGGCACCGAGCAGGAGCTGGGGGGCTGGGGGGGACCTGGGGGGGCTCCTGAGGGGAAATTTGCCTTCCCTGCCTCGTCCTTGCCCACGGGGTTCAGCTGGGGCCCTGGGCTGCCACGGGAGCAGCGTCAGCTCCGACAGCCCCGGTGCTCGTGGAGGAGCTGTGCTGGAGTGCTGCTCAGAGAGTGCTTTTCCAGGGAGTGAAGGGCCCTGCTGTGCTGGCTGGGTGAAGCTCAGTGCTGGGCAGACCTTGGAAGGCACTGGATGCCTCTCCAGTGCCACTGGGATCTGCTGAGGAGCTGGGAACCTTCATACCAAACCCGCCGGCCTTTATTCCTCTTGGGAGCACTTTGGGAACATCCTGCAGCAGTGCCACTTGTGCAGTGGCTCACCACGATCATCCAGTCTTGGCACAGCCTCCTGAGGCCTGGGGGGAGTGGGCAGGTCTGCTGTGGAGGAGCTGATTGTCTGGGAGCTGCTGGGCTGTGAGCCCAGGGCAGCTGAGCCCTGCACCCTGGCAGCGTCCCAGGGCAGCCAAGGTGTCCCTGCCATGGCAGGGCTGTCTCACCTGCTGGCTCTGGGTGCTGGGGGTCTCTGCCCACCTGCAGGAGCCTCTGCCTGGCCCTGTGGAACCACAGGAGGCTCTCGTGGTGCCACCTCTCAATCTGGGCCTGTGGGTGGCCCCATCCTGCCTGGTGCCCCTGCCCCACTCAGCTGCAAACAACCCTGAGGAGCCCTCACCGTGTCCCAAATCCCATGTTCATCCCCATCAGCAGTGTGTCACTTGTGAGGGTGGACATGGGCTGTGCCAGCAGGGCCTCTGGGGTGTCCTGGTGACTGCAGGGCTGTCCCAGCTGCTGTCAGACACGTGTTTGCAGTTTCAGGCAGCACTGACACAACCAGAGGGCACAGTCTCGAGCTGCTCCAAGGGAAATAGAGGCTGGATATCAGGAAGTTTTTCACAGAAAGTACTGGAATGCTTTGCCTGGGGTGCTGGTGGAGTCACCATCCTTGGATGTGTTTCAGAACAGCCTGGCTGTGGCACTGGGTGCCAGGGTCAGGTTGAGGTGTTAGGGCTGGGTTGGACTCCATGGTCCTGGAGGTCTCTTCCCACCTGGTGATTCTGGGACTCTGCAGCAGCTCTTTGTCACAGTCATCTTCACTTTGGGACAGCTCTGTGTCTCTGTAGAATTCCCCTGGGACAGTTTTTGGTCTTGGATTCCCCTGGGACAGCTCTTGGTCTCTGTTGGATTCCCCTGGGACAGCTCTTGGTCTTGGATTCTCCTGGGACAGCTCTTGGTCCCTCTCTTCCTCCCCTGGGACAGGAGACCCTCAGATCCCCCTGAGAGTCCCTGGCCCAGCTGTTTCCCTGCCAGCCTCACAGCCCTGCTGGGAGCCTCAGGGCAGGGCAGCTCCTCTTGGAAGCTCCCACTGATTCATAGAGATCCAGGCTTTCATTGCTGCCACAGCTCTGAGTTGCTGCCATGTGTTCCTACTGACTCAGTTCTGTCATGAGGAAGAATAAGAACATCCAGTGAAGATTAAGACACGTCTGAATTTGCAGGATTTTGTGGGAGGAACATGGAGCCATCCCATCTGGGTGGTCTGATGTGCTCTGGCAGATCTTGCCCTGCTTTGTTTTATCAAAGTCCTCACTTTGGTGAAAGCACCCAAAATTGAGCACAATTTGAGACTCATTATAGGAAATCCGGATGTGCTTTGAAAAATGAAGAAAATGCACCATTGTCAGGTTTTTAGAATATTAACATATATGTTTTTCTGGTTTTTTGTTGTTTTTCTCTGGGGTTTCTCAGCTTCTGTGAGCATGGCTTTCACCTGACTTTACTTGTCTGTGTCTCTGTGAAGGTTTCTGTTTTCCCCCAGCCCTGTGTCTGAAGAAGAGGTTGAGATTGTCTGTTCTGGTGTTCAGGGATTTGTTTATTCTTTGTTATCTCATATTTGTGCCCTGGCCTGCTACAGTCTTCTCCCAGGCCAGGTTGTGCTCTCTCTCTGCCCTTGGGCAGCACTATCTTTTATACTGAAAAATACGAATGCTTTTGTTTACAGCAATTCTCCATCTCTATTAACTGCATTGAACAGTGTACCTCTGTTCCAGACCAACCCAAATGTGCCACACCAGCACAGAGGATGGAGAACAAGAGACAAAGAAGCAGCTCAGGCACACACCCCATTTCCTCCACCTTTGCCCCCATCCTAAAATCCCAAAACTCTACTTTTTCACCCTGTGACATGCTAATTATCATTCTACCTGAATTCTTGTCCCTTAGTCAGCAGGCTGTGCTGGTTCCCACTCGCCCTGAGTGTCTGTAACCGAACAGAGCCGGGCAGTTGGCAGTGTCCTCTCCCCAGGCAGGGTGCCCTGGAGCAGGGCAGGGCTGGCCCCGGCACTGGCCCGGCTCCCCGTGTGTTGCAGGCTGCAGAAGGCACAGGAGGAGCACCGCTCCGTGGAGGTGGAGAAGGTGCACCTGGAGAAGAAGCTGCAGGACGAGATCAGCATTGCCAAGCAGGAGGCACACCGGCTGCGGGAGCTGCGCGAGGGCACCGAGAACGAGCTCAGCCGGCAGAAATACGCTGAGCAGGAGCTGGAGCAGGTACAGCCCGGCTGGGCAGGCACCCACAGCTGCCTCATCCCCTGGGGAGTCACAGACACACAGTGGCTGTGCTGGGAGGGGCCTCAGAGCCCACCCATCCCACCCCTGCCCCGCCCCAGGCTGCTCCAGCCCCAGTGTCCAGCCTGGCCTGGGGCACTGCCAGGGAGCCAGGGGCAGCCACAGCTGCTCTGCTCTCACCTGAGTGGGGCTCAGGGGCACAATCCCCATCCCTTTCCTGCTGCCCACACTGTGGGAGCAGCCCAGGGCACAGGGATTTAAGGTCCCAGTGCTGTGGGGCTTCTCCCAGCAATCCCCAGCTCCCTCTCCCCAGGGCTGCTCCCAGCCCGCTCTCCCCAGGCTGGTTTTGTGCTGGGATTGCCCCGACCCAGGTGCAGGACCTTGCCCTTGGTGCTGCTGAACTGCACGAGGCTGGCACGGCCCCAGCTCCCCAGCCTGGCCAGGTGCCTTGGGATGCCCCATGGCTTCCCTCTGGGGTGAGCACAGCTCCGTGCCAGTGACCCCAGTGATGTCCCAGTGAACCCAGAGATCTCCCAGTGACCCCAGTGATGTCTCAGTGATGTCCCAGTGACCCCAGTGTCCCTGTCACCAACAAAGCCATTTCCCAGTGCCAGCCCCAGTCCTGGCTCCCCAGGGTCCCCAGTTCTGCTGCTCTCTATCACCCCTGGATCCAGTGGTGCTGCTGCTCTTCTGCCTCTGCTTTCCCACTCCCCTTGGTGGAGGAAATGCCCCAGGTCTCTTTTCCATCGTGCCCACTGCACGTCCCAGTGGCTGCTGCAGTGCAGGGCAGGTGCTGGCACCTTGTGGGGTCCCAGCAGGAGCAGAGGGGTTGGGCACCCCCTGGAGCTGCCCCCTCTGGGATTTCTGGCTCCCTTCCCAGTCCATACAGTCCCTCTTTGTGTCTGTGGATTTAGGATGGATTTAGGATGAGTCCAATTCTGCTTTCCGTGTTTCCTTGTGAATCAGAGGGGTGTGTGAGGGCTGGGGTGGGACATCAGGGACATCAGATCTGAGACCATCAGGTGCAGCCCTTCCCCAGCACTGCCAAGGCCACCACTGGCCATGTCCCCAGTTGCCACATCCTGTTAAATCCCCTCGTGGATGTGACTGCAGCACTTCCCTGGGCAGCCTGTGCCAGGGCTGGACAACCCTTGCCATGAGGAAATCTTCCCAGTATCCAACCTTAACCTCCCCAAGCCTACAAGGCAGTCCAAACCCACAATCCCAGTAGCTGCTTCCCGTCTCACCTGGGGGACAGTTCTCACCTGGCTCTAAGCTACAGATCAGTGTCAGCTGAGACTGGGAGCAGACCTGTGTGAGCCAGGCAGGTTCCTTGGGTATCCATGTGTGTGTGTGTGTCCTCCCAGCTGTGCCCAGTCTTTGTTGCCACCATGGAGGATGGGCAAGAAAACAAGGCAGCAATGCCCTGGCAAGGCCAGCACCGAGTGTGCTGGGAGCCCTGGGCAGTGCAGGGGTGCAAACAGCAAACTGCCTGCCTGCCTGGGCCAGCAGCAGCCCGGAGCTTGCAGCAGTGCTCTCAGCCAGCCTGCCTGCTGTGGCCAGCAGCCTCTCCCGGGGCTGCTGAGCTCCCTTCCCCGGGGTGTGCACCCTGGGCAGTGTGCTCTGGGCACCAGGCAGGGCTGGGTGGCCTCAGGTGTCCCAGCTGTGGAGAAGCCCAGCTCTCACCCGTTGCCCTTCCCCTGCCTTCCCCATAAGGAGCGGCGCGGGTGTGACCTCTGCTCCTCAGCCCGAGGTGAGTACTGAGTGTCCCCTGAGCACCGTGTGACATAACCCCAGCACAGCCAGGGCTCGGGGCACTCGGGACATTAACCATTAACCCTCGGACCCCTCTGCTCCTGCCAGTGCATCCCCTGCCCCGGGAGTGCTGGCCAGGGCCGCCTGCACCTCTGCATTCCTGTCACAGCCACACTGCAGGGCTGGGGAGCCTGGGATGGAGAAGGGTCCTGTTCCCAGGATCTCCATCCCTCCCTCCCTCCCTCCCTCCTGCCTGGGTCACCCTGCACACACCATGACCCAGTGGGGCCACAGACCCAGAGAGCACTGAGAGAATTGTGAACAGAATCCCAGACTGGGAGAGACCTTAAATCCCATTATCCCACCCCAGGGCCCCCTGCCCTGCCCCAGGCTGCTCCAGCCCCAGTGTCCAGCCTGGCCTGGGCACTGCCAGGGATCCAGGGGCAGCCACAGCTGCTCTGGCAATTCCAGCCCCTCCAGGGAACAATTCCTGCCCCCAATCCCAGCCAATCCCACTCTGCAGCCATTCCCTGTGCCCTGGCCCTCCCTGCCTTGTCCCCAGCCCCTCCCCAGCTCTCCTGGACCCCTCCAGGCCCTGCCAGGGGCTCTGAGCTCTCCCTGCAGCTTCTCCTCTCCAGCTGAGCCCCCCAGCTCCCCCAGCCTGGCTCCAGAGGGGCTCCAGCCCGGAGCAGCCCCGGGGCCCCTCTGGGCTCTCCAGCAGCTCCAGCTCCTGCTGCTGTTGTGTCCCAGGGCTGGAGCAGCACACTGCAGGGTCTCACCCCAGTGAGAAATTAACTGTGAAAAGTTAATTTCTTCAAACTAACGATATAACTTTTTTATAAATTTCCTTCAAAATTGTTGTCCTTAGTGATCCAAATGGGATCTTAAAGATCTTCCCAGGAGAAGGGAGGCACACAAAATAACTCCTGTTTGCACAGAGCCCCTACAGAGGCACAAGGGTTTGGGTTGTGGACACTCATTCTAGCCACTGGTTCTTGCCTGTTCCACACCACTTCCCTTTCCCACCATTCCCTAAAAATGTGAGCACTCCTCTACCCCAAACAACCAGTGACACTTCCTCCCCGTGTTTTCTCCCTGTTCCCAAATCCCAGATGTCTGTGGGTGATGGTCAGAGTCCTGCTGAGGTGGGAGCAGCACCTGATGCTGCTGGTGATGGGAAAAGCCAGGAAAAACTCGGGGGTCTGGGACTGAGCTGGGCACTCTGGGACTGATGTAGGTGATTTTATACTGAGCAGCCCTAAATCACACACACGGGGTAGAAGTGTATGACCCCTTGTGTGTGGTGCCTCGGGGCTGCTCCTGGATGGATGGATGGATAAAATGTGGAATTTCAGAGTATCTGCCCGTTCCCCGGGACTCTTGGCTGCCTGAAGCCCCTCCGGGCTGGGCTGGGTGAGACTCGAGGATCTGCAAGGCACAGAATGCAGGGAGAGGCTCCAAGAGTGAGCAATCCCTGACAAAAACACTGCTCTGCATCCGCCCCTGGGGAGGGCAGGGCTGCTGGGGGCTCTGCAGGAGCTGGGGGGTCTGGAACTCTGTGCTGGGAGCTCTGGGTGCTGCAGAGGGAACCCCCCCGGCCCGGGGTGCCACCTCCCCTCCTGCAGGGTGGGCACTGCAGAGACCAGTTCCTTCTTGAGGGGACCCCTGCAGGCTTCCCTGTGGGGCTGGAGTGTCCTCAGCTGGCTCCTCTCCATCCCTTCCCCTCCCCTGGGGGTGTCAGGGTGTGCAGGAGCCTGCAGAGACCCCAGGGAGGGCTGAGCCAGCCATGCTGTTTCTTTTCCTCACCAGCAGCACATGTTTTGTGTCTAAATATTTTCCCTCACTTTCTGCAGTGTGGAAGTGTCCTCCTGACGAGCTCCCTGGGCTCGGCTGGGAGCTGTGGTGAGACAGGGATCGCCTGCAGGGTCCTGTCAGGGATTCTGCCTGTGCAGGAGGCTCTGGGGGATTTACAGACAGGCAGGGAGCTCTGCAGGGCGTTCTAGAGGCTGCAGAAAACCTCCTTCCCTTTCAAGAGTCCCGTGCCACGGGCTCCATGGTGTGCTGTGGCTGGTGGCAGAGGAGCTGGCCTGGAGGGCTGGAGGAGGGAGCAGCTTTGGTGCTGGCTGGGCTCTGCTGAGGAAGGGGCTCAGCTGTGCCATGGCAGCAGCCACCCCTGGGAGGTTCTGGTGCTCGGGGCAGCCCCCAGGGAGCCCGGGCTCCTGCTGCCCGGGGTTCCCTGCTGCAGGGCCGGGGCAGCCCCGGGCAGTGCTCGTGTCCCCGCCCGGCCCCACGGTGTCGCGGCTCTCGGCAGGTGCGGATGGCGCTGAAGAACGCCGAGAAGGAGCTGGAGTCCCACTGCAGCTGGGCGGCCCCCGAGGCCCTGCAGAAGTGGCTGCAGCTGACCCACGAGGTGGAGGTGCAGTACTACAACATCAAGAAGCAGAACGCAGAGAAGCAGCTGCTGGTGGCCAAGGAGGGGGTGAGAGCTGCAGCGGCCTCTGCTGGGTCCCTGGGGAGCTCTGGGGTTTCTCTGCGTCCTCTCTGTGGAATCCTGGAATCCCAGAATGGGTTGGGTTGGGTTGGGAGGCACCCCAAAGTTCATCTTGTTCCCTGGGCAGGGGCACCTTTGGTTATCCCAGGGTCCTGCTGGAGTTGGGTGTATGGGATGGAGAAGTGTCCTCAGGATCTTCATCCCTCCCTCCCTCCTCCCTGGGTCCCCCTGCACACACCCCCAGTGGGGCCACAGACCCAGAGAACACTGAGAGGATTGTGAACAGAATCCCAGACTGGGTTGGGGTTGGAGAGAACTTAAATCTCATCCCATCCCACCCTTCCCATCCCATGGACCCCTGCCCCAGGCTGCTCCAGCCCCAGTGTCCAGCCTGGCCTGGGGCACTGCCAGGGATCCAGGGGCAGCCACAGCTGCTCTGGCAATTCCAGCCCAGCCCCTGCCCACCCTGCAGGGAACAATTCCTGCCCCAAATCCCACCCAGCCCTGCCCTCCCTCCCTCAGCTCAAGGGCAGCTTCTCTTTCCTCCACACCTTAAATTTGCATCTTGTAAAAGTGCAGCACAAAGCAGGGTGTGAGCAGGGGCTGAGGATGAGGATGATGCTCCTGAGCCATGGGATGGGCTGGGCAGCTCCCAGCCTGGTGCTGTGGCAGCCCTGGGAGCCTGGGGCAGGGGCTGGGGGCTGTGCCCCTCTCAGCACAGCCCCTGCTCCTGCTGGGGAGCCAGGCACTGCCATCCCCTGCAGGGAGTGGTGGCTGCATTCCCACCTGGCACTGTGTGTGCCAGCCCTGAGGGATGAGCCCAGGCAGCTGTTGTGACTCGTCCTCCTCCCCAGGGCCATGCAGAGCTGGCAGGAGGGAGAACTCTGCCTTAATCTGCTTTTGATTGGGAACATTTTAATGTTCCAACGGTTTTCCTTTGGCTGTGTCAGCTCTTGCATCCACATCCTTGGCTTTCCTACCTCCCAGGTTCATGCCACTGGGGCTGGGAATGGAGGAGACTTTAGTTTTCAATACAATGACACAAACTCAACCTCACACCCAAAATCTTCCTCAGGCCAGCATCCCTTGGGCATTCCTGGGGTGGGTTTGGTGGTTAATGATGTGGGAGATGAGCCAACGGGTGAGAGCCCTTCACTGGGTGAGGATTCATGGAATCATGGAATGGGCTGGCTTGGAGAAACCCTCAGAGCCCTCCCTGAGCAGTGCCAAGGCCACCACTGCCCCGTGTCCCCAGGGCTGTGAAATCCTCCAGGGATGAGGGATCCAACTCTGCCCTGGAAGTTCAGCCTTTTCACTTCCCTCTGATTTTTGGTCCTTTGGAGAAGGGAGCATGAAACCCCCAGCCTGCGACTTGCTGCTGGTGAATTCCTCACCCCAGTGGCAGGGAGAATATTCCTCAGTAACAGCACCATTCCCACTATTCCACATGTGCAGGAGCTGCAGGGACTATCCCTGTCCCAGCCCATCCAGCATGCCCATGGCCTGGAGCAAACTGCAGGTTGTCTTCTTGCTGTGACCTTTCTCTGTTGATATTCCAGGCTGAAAAGATCAAAAAGAAGCGAAACACCCTTTTTGGGACGTTCCACGTGGCTCACAGTTCCTCTCTGGATGATGTGGATCATAAAATCTTAACTGCAAAGTGAGTGCCTGCTAACACCTCGCTCACCCCTGCCTCCCTCCCCTGTCCCAGGCAGGAGTGTCCTCACCTCTGCAGGGGCTCTGGGGCTCATTTTGCTGAACTTCTGTTGTCCTCAATGAGCTGGGGTTGGAGCTGCTGCTCTTCCTCAGTCACCTTCCGATTTTACCTGTGAGAAACAAGGGATCACAGTTACAGGAGCAATTCAAAGTCCTGCCCAAAGGAGGTTTGGGAGGCTGCAGGATGCTTAAGGGATTGCCCTGGGATGGTTTGAGTTGGGAGGAGCCTCAGAGCCCACCCAGAGCCCCCCTGCCCTGCCCCAGGCTGCTCCAGCCCCAGTGTCCAGCCTGGCCTGGGGCACTGCCAGGGATCCAGGGGCAGCCACAGCTGCTCTGGCAATTCCAGCCCCTCCAGGGAACAATTCCTGCCCCCAATCCCACCCAGCCCTGCCCTGGGGCACTGGGAGCTTTTCCCCCTTGTTATTCTCCCCGGATACTTCAGCTGTCCCTGCGTGAATTGCTGCACTCCTGGAACTGGAATGAGAAGAGCCTGGCGTTTCGGGACGCAGAGCTGAGTTGGGGGTGTTTCCCCTCGGTGCCCCCATTGTGCCCGTGTGTCCCTGTCCCCAGGCAAGCGCTGAGCGAGGTGACGGCGGCGCTGCGGGAGCGGCTGCACCGCTGGCAGCAGATCGAGCTGCTCTGCGGCTTCCAGATCGTCAACAACCCCGGCATCCACTCGCTGGCCTCGGCCCTCAACATCGACCCCGGCTGGATGGGCACCCCCCGGCCCAACCCCTCCCACTTCATCATGACCGACGATGTGGACGACCTGGACGAGGAGCTGGTGTCGCCCATGTCCATCCAATGTACGGCCCCCCTGGGCTCCCTGGGGATGGGGGGCTCCCTGCTGATGGGGGGGGTTCTCTAGGATGGGGGCTCCCTGGGAGTGGGGGGCTCCCTGGGAATGGGGGCTCTCTGGGATTGAGGGGAGTCTCTGTGGGAATGGGAGGGAATCCCTGGGAATGGGGGCTCTCTGGGAATGGGGGCTCNTGTCCCAGGCAGGAGTGTCCTCACCTCTGCAGGGGCTCTGGGGCTCATTTTGCTGAACTTCTGTTGTCCTCAATGAGCTGGGGTTGGAGCTGCTGCTCTTCCTCAGTCACCTTCCGATTTTACCTGTGAGAAACAAGGGATCACAGTTACAGGAGCAATTCAAAGTCCTGCCCAAAGGAGGTTTGGGAGGCTGCAGGATGCTTAAGGGATTGCCCTGGGATGGTTTGAGTTGGGAGGAGCCTCAGAGCCCACCCAGAGCCCCCCTGCCCTGCCCCAGGCTGCTCCAGCCCCAGTGTCCAGCCTGGCCTGGGGCACTGCCAGGGATCCAGGGGCAGCCACAGCTGCTCTGGCAATTCCAGCCCCTCCAGGGAACAATTCCTGCCCCCAATCCCACCCAGCCCTGCCCTGGGGCACTGGGAGCTTTTCCCCCTTGTTATTCTCCCCGGATACTTCAGCTGTCCCTGCGTGAATTGCTGCACTCCTGGAACTGGAATGAGAAGAGCCTGGCGTTTCGGGACGCAGAGCTGAGTTGGGGGTGTTTCCCCTCGGTGCCCCCATTGTGCCCGTGTGTCCCTGTCCCCAGGCAAGCGCTGAGCGAGGTGACGGCGGCGCTGCGGGAGCGGCTGCACCGCTGGCAGCAGATCGAGCTGCTCTGCGGCTTCCAGATCGTCAACAACCCCGGCATCCACTCGCTGGCCTCGGCCCTCAACATCGACCCCGGCTGGATGGGCACCCCCCGGCCCAACCCCTCCCACTTCATCATGACCGACGATGTGGACGACCTGGACGAGGAGCTGGTGTCGCCCATGTCCATCCAATGTACGGCCCCCCTGGGCTCCCTGGGGATGGGGGGCTCCCTGCTGATGGGGGGGGTTCTCTAGGATGGGGGCTCCCTGGGAGTGGGGGGCTCCCTGGGAATGGGGGCTCTCTGGGAATGGGGGCTCCCTAGGAATGGGGGCTCCCTAGGATGGGGGCTCCCTGGGAATGGGAGGGAATCCCAGGGAATGGGAAGGAATCCCTGGGAATGGGGGCTCCCAAGGATGGGAGCTCCCTGGGAATGGGAGGGAATCCCTGGGAATGGGGGCTCTCTGGGAATGGGGGCTCCCAAGGATGGGGGCTCCCTGGGAATGGGAGGGAATCCCTGGGAATGGGAAGGAATCCCTGGGAATGGGGCT
This sequence comes from Sitta europaea, assembly GCA_013400255.1. Taxonomy (NCBI): domain Eukaryota; kingdom Metazoa; phylum Chordata; class Aves; order Passeriformes; family Sittidae; genus Sitta; species Sitta europaea. The sequence goes on from VXBS01000115.1 coordinate 126,388, forward strand.
GTGTCTGCTGGGGTTGGGGGCTGTGACACAGAGCAGAGCTGGATCTGTAGTTCACCTGCATCAGGAGGGATTCATTGATCCAAGCTGGGGTTTCCGTGCCCAAGGACCACAGCTGGTCCAGTAGGGTCAGGAACATCCCTAACAGGCCAGGCCCTGCTGCTGGGGTTGTTTGGAGCCTGTTAATTCCAGCAGAGCTGGTAATTTAGAAATTGTGAATCATCATTTCATCCTATCTGTGCTGTTCTTTGTGGTTTAAGTGTTTACCAAAAAACCCCAGCCAAAGGCATGGGGAGACATGGCAGTGAGACAGCAAAGGGATTGTCCCAAAGGGATTGTCCCAAAGGGATTGTCCCAGTGACCCCTTGGCCTGAGCAGGTTTTTGGGATTTAAGGCACTCAGAGCTGCCTCTCCTGAGGCACAGCTGCATCCTGCACCAGCCCCGGGGGGAGCAGCTCTCTGCCAGCCCCAGGGACCTGCTGCATGTTCCCTGGAGCAGAGGCTGCACCCCCAGTTCCCCAGCTCCCTGCAGGGCTTGGGGTCACCCCGGGGTCCTCCCATCCCTCCCTGTCACTGGCAGAGAGCATCAGCTCCCAGGGTGGCTGGCCCTGCCCTGCCAAGCCCAGCAGGGCTGGGCAGGGGTCACCCTGTGCCTGTGACCCCCAGGTGCTGAGCTCCTGGCCTGGGTGGCACTGTCCCCTTCTGCAGCAGCTGGGAGTCAGCCCTGGCTGCAGTTCCTGCCTTTAGCTGGCCCAGGTCCTGCCTTGCTTCTCCCAAAAGGGCATTTTGCAAGTGGTTTCCCATTGGGTACTGCACGAGGGACTGAGAGGGCTGAAGAGCAGTGACAGGGGCGTGGGAGCAGCACCTGGCCAGGGCACAGCACCCTCATCCAGACACTTCCATGGAGTCACAGAGTGGATTGGGCTGGAAGGACCCTCAGAGCCCACCCAGTGCCCCCCTGCCATGGCAGGGACCCCTCCCAGGCTGCTCCAAGCCCCTGGCCTGGGGCACTGCCAGGGATCCAGGGGCAGCCCCAGCTGCTCTGGGCCACTCTGGAGGATTTAATGCAAGCCAGGGCTGTCTGGGGAGCAGGAGGGAGGAGCAGAAGGGTCTCAGGGCTGGCACCTGTGTGCCAGGGCCACGTGCCCTCACCCTGGGGTCAGTTTGGTGCTGGGGGTCTGGGGGGCAGGTGCTGAGGGGGGCTCAGGGAGGGGCCAGGGGGAGGCAGAGCCTGGGGGCTCTGGGTGGTGCAGGAGGAACTGGGTACTGTGTGTTCCCAGGGCTCTGCAGGTGTGGGGGCTGCAGTTTGTGGGATCAGGTGTGCTTGGGGTCATCAAAGCTTCAGGGCACAGAGCCCCCCTGCTCTTTGTCCTCACCAGTCACCATCAGCATCGAGCTGCACATCTCTGAGAAAGCCCTGGCACGGCCCCAGCTGGGCACTGATGGCAGGGAT
>VXBS01000115.1:128053-138609 GCA_013400255.1 Sitta europaea
CCCCCTGTGTGCCCCCCTGCCCCTCCCTGCAGGTGATACCCCCTGTAGCAAGCACTGGGCACTCCAGTTCCCAAAGCAAGTTCCCTTTCCCTGGAGGATTTTTTTTCCTTTGTGCACAAACCCTGCCCCAGAGAGCAGTGCCGAGCTGCTCCTGCCCAGATGTGTTGCTGAGGGCCCGTGGTGCTTCTGCCAGTAAATCCCCTCTCTCTCTTTCCTGTTGCCCTGGCTGCCCCCCAGATGCAGCCTGGCTTTTCGGGCGCAGGTTCAGCGACCGCTCCTCGCTGTCCTCGGAGGATCAGTCCCTCTGGAAATACCCTGGTTTGGTTCTCTTCAATTGTATTTTCTTTTTTTTTTAATTTTTATTCTGCCCTCTGGCCTTTTTCTGGACTAAAATACCTCCACCAATTTTCCATCTTTCTGGCACGGGAACTAATGAATGTACACCTGTCCTCACTGAGCCATCACCACCTGTACTAACCCCAGGAAGAGTCTGGTGGGATGAAGAAGAATCTCAGCTGCAGCTCCCACGTGCTCCTGGGGGCAGTTAGGGAATCTGGAGGGTTGGACCCACTCCACTGTACCCCCGAGGTGGAGATGAAGGCCCCAGTGAGGCCAGGAGGAGGTGACAGCATTCCCTATCCCATCCCACCTCCCTCCGTGCTGCCCTACAGGTGCTGCTGGTGCCCTGTTCCCTCAGAATCCCAGAAACCCTGGGCAGTGCCACCTCTCAGGGGAGCCTGTCCCCTGCATGGCATGGCATGGCACCCAGCCTCCTGGCCTTGGCTTCCTCGGGGAGCCTGCCCTGGGGAGCCTGCCCTGGGGAGCCTTGGGCTCCTTCCCTTGGGATCCTTCCCTTTGAACCCTTCCCTTTGGGCCCCTTCCCCTTGGGATCCTTCCCTTTGGGATCCTTCCCTTTGGGATCCTTCCCTTTGGACCCTTCCCTTTGGGATCCTTCCCTTTGGGATCCTTCCCTTTGGGATCCTTCCCTTTGGACCCTTCCCTTTGGGATCCTTCCCTTTGGGATCCTTCCCTTGGGATCCTTCCCTTTGGGATCCTTCCCTTTGGGATCCTTCCCTTTGGACCCTTCCCTGGGGAGCACGCTGGGCTGTCAGGGCAGGCAGGAGCTGGCTGTGCCAGCCCTGGGCAGGGAGAGCTTTTCCTTGGAATGCTGGGCAGGGAGTCTGGGAATGTTGGTAAACCCCATGTCTGGAGGGAAGTGGTGGGTCTGGGAAGCGAGGCCCCAGCCTGTGCTCCAGGGCTCATCACAGGACAGGTCTTGGAGAGGGAGAGCACAAAGGGGGGAAGTACTGAGTTGGAAAATGAGGGATGGAACACCAGGGAAAAAACAGAATCCTTAGGGGAAAAAAGAGAAAAAGAAACCTGTAGCAGAAACTCATCACCCCAGTGAGTTACTCTGCAGTCAGGTCCCTGTGAACCCTCCACAATGAGATTCCCAAATTGGAATTGCTGCTCTAGAGCTGGAAAAAAAATAATCTTGCAGTAGGAGGCAGATGGTGTAAAATTCCAGGTTCGTGGATGGGCACTGTAGGAACAACAAACCTGAGCAGTGGGAAAGACTGGGATTCACCTTGGGGGTGTGGAAACAGCCAAGTTGCCAGAATTTATTTCTTGTTTTTCCTTCTTCCACTGGAAATGTGTCCCTGTGGATCCTTCAGTCCTGAGTCATTCTGCCAGAGGGGCCCTGTGTGTCCTGCTGGGAGATTCCAGAGCAGGGATTGCTGGTTCTTCCATTCCCAAAGGAGCTCTCCTCCTCCTTCATTCCTGAGCTTTCCTGTCTCTGCATCTTTTTAACCCATTTGTACGTTCATGTCTTATGCACATAAGAAATCCTGAGCAATGCTGAACACCTTATCTCCTGCCAGAGGAGGAACATCTTGTATGGGATGGCAGAGGGGGTGGAGTATCCACTGCTTGGGGTGGGGCTGCAGCCCTGGATTTTCCAGGATGGAGGGGGGCATTCCCAGGGCTCCAGCAGGGGAAGGGGCCTCCCCTGGCTCTGGGGGTGACCCAGGGCCAGGTGTGGGGCACAGGCAGCTGCTCTGGCATTGCTGGGCTCCACTTCCAGCCAGGTGTCACCACAGGGCTGGAGGCATCCCGAGGAGCTCTGAAGGCAGTTCAGGACCTGGTGCTGGGGCTCCAAAGGACATTCCCACGTGGCTCCCCAAACCAAGGGGAATTGGCAACCACAGGAGAATATTTCTCAGGTTGAGGGTCTCTCTGATCAGTCATGGTGGAACAGGCTGGGAGCAGGTGAGGCCACTCTGGGCCACAATCACCAGTGAGGCATGGAAGAGTCAGGCATGAATCCCAGAAAGTCTGGGTTGGGAGGGACCTAAAATCCCACCCAGAGCCCCCCTGCCATGGCAGGGACCCCTGCCACTGCCCCAGCCCCAGTGTCCAGCCTGGCCTGGGGCACTGCCAGGGATCCAGGGGCAGCCACAGCTGCTCTGGGCACCCTGGGACAGCCCCTGCCCACCCTCCAGAGAGGAATTCCTCAAACCCAATATCGTCAGCCCCAATGTTTTCAACCAACCAGGGAACTGCCCCATCCCTCTAAGTGTCCCAGGCCAGGTTGGACATTGGGGTTTGGGGCAACCTGGGACAGTGGGAGGTGTCCCTGCCATGGCAGGGGTGGGAAGAGATGATCTGGGAGGTTCCTGCCACCCCTGTGTGATTCCATGCTGCCAGACCTTTGCTCCTGGTGCTGCCCCTGCCCAGCTGGAATTGAGCAGAGCTGAGCTCCAGGACTGGAGCTTCAGGTGCTCACCTGGGGCTCCTGCTCTGGGCTGGGAAGGTCCTTCCCTTCCCTGGGCAGCAGGACTGAGCCATGAGACGTCAGTGAGGCTGGAGTGGCCCTGGAGGTGCCCAGTCCCTGCTCTCCAGGAGCCGGGTGGTGGCTCTGGGTGGGGTGGATCACGCAGGCACGCTGTGCCTCAGGCAAGATGCTCAGATAAGGTGTTCAGAGGCACCTGCATCAGCAAGGCTGGAGTTTTCCATGGGCTGGGCATTAATCCAGCATGTTCAGCACCAGCTTAAAGCTGCTTCTGCATTAAACAGGCCTTAACTGCTGGCACGAGGTGGCACAGTGCTGGTGGCACAGGGACAGTGGGATGGTGCTGGGATGGTGCCAGTGGGGCAGGGACAGTGCTGGTGGGACACGGGTGGTGCTGGTGGGACACTGCCAGGGGGACAGGGGTGATGGGACAGTGTCAGGGGGACAGGGACAGTGCTGGTGGGACAGGGGTGGTGCTGATGGGACGGTGCCAGTGGGACGGGGATGGTGCCAGTGGGACAGGGATGGTGCCAGTGGGACTGGGATGGTGGGACAGGGATGGTGCAAGTGGGACAGTACCCGTGGGATAGGGACAGTTCCCATGGGACAGGGTTGGTACCAGTGGGACAGGGACAGTGCCCATGGGACAGGGCCGGTACCAGTGGGACAGNGTGCCCGTGTCCCCTCCCCTGGCCTCACTGCCCGCCCTGTGTCGTTGCAGCTCCGGCCTTGCCCAGCTCAGTCCGGCAGCGCCTGGTGGAGCCGCAGCACGGCCCCGGATCGCAGAGGTTGGTAGAGGGTCCCGTGGCCGAGGCCGGCCCCGTGGCCCCGCTGCGGGCGGGCCGAGTGTCCCTGCGCCGAATGCACAGCCTCAGCTCCGGACAGGCCTTCAGCTGCGACCCGCCCGGCTCCAGCCCATCGCCCGCCTCCACCTGCTCCACCTCCTGCTCATCCACCACCACCGCACCTGCTCCTGCTTGCCATGTCCACCCTATCTATTACCATCACACCACCTCTTATTTCCTCCAGATGGATTCCATCCCCGACCTGCCCCCTCCTGATGTCACCTCTGGAGTTCGCTGTCGCACTGGGAGCTTTGGGTATATTGCTGTTTCTTTTCTAGCTGCCTCCTGCCTGCTGTGCCTCACAGCTGGTGCTTGCTGGGGTGCTCTTTCTCTCACATTCCTCCTGCCCTTTTCTGTCGGGCCTTTATTCCATGATTTTTGTCCACTTTTGTTCCCACCATTGCTCTCCTCTAAGGAGGATTCCGTGGGCCATCCCCAGGCCCACGAGCTCAGTGGGGGCATTCCCAAGGTGCTCTGCTGTTGTTTTACTGTAGCTGAGCAAATGAGAATTCCCAGGGGCTCAGTATTCCCTAAACAAGGGGCTGAGGGGAGATAACAGAACTGATCACCAAACCTGACCTGATTCGCAGCCTGGACCTCCCTGGGGTCCTCACAAGTGAATTGCAGAGGGAACATGATGGGTGGGGACCACGAGGTAGCAGTTGGAGAAATTTGGGATGGTTCTCAGAGGTGCTAGAGTGGCAGTTCAGGAATGTGTTCTGGTAGGGATGAGGAGTGAGGGTGTTGTGGCTAAGGAGTATTTGAGGAAGGAGTTGGAGCTGCTTTTGTTGGCTTTAGCTGGGTCCCCTTCAGCTGGCTCATCCTAGGGACTGGTTATGCTCCATCCCTAAATCCAGAGCTGCCCCATTTCACCCTGCTGGGGTCAGGGAGGAGCAGGAGCCTGCCTGGTGCTCCAGGGGGGCCCTGGCAGGAATGCTGTGTGTCCCAAGCACAGGACCAGGCTCCTTGGGTGGCTTCCTCCCCAGTGAGATCCTGGATGTCCCTGTCCCACGGGTCAGGGGTGCTGTGGGATCCCCCTGGGATCAGGGCCTGTGGGATGGGTGCTCGTGGCCTCAGGTGTCCCAGGCAGTGGGAAGGCTGTGAGGGACCAGGGAATCCTGTCCCTGCCAGGTGCTGCCTGTGGCCCTGGACAGGTCATTCCATCTCTGCTCTCTGCTTTCTCCATGGCAAAATTAAACAGAGTCTCCTGAACCTCAGTGTTGGGGAGCACACTGCCTGGAGAAGGCTGGAAGTCTCTGGGGGGAGGCAGGGGACAGGGGAAATGTCCTTCCAGCATCATTTCTCCAGGCAGGGACACATTCCCAGTCACCACATCTTCACCCATCCCAGCACGTTGTCCCATTATCCCCTTGCCTGTGGGTCCCTGTGCCCTCAGGTGCTGGGATCTCTCCTGGCCTTGTTTGCAGTCTCTGGTTTGGATGCTTATCCCCTCCCTGCCCCTGTGTCTCAAAGCTGAGCAGCCCCAGGCACATTCTGGAGTCTGGAATACCGAGGGGGAAATTGCTGCACCTGCTCCACCATGGAGAATTAAAGAGCAGCAGCTCAGTTAATTCAGTAATGGTTGGTTGGGGATGATGAGAAGCAGCATAATTAATTAACTCCTACCAGTGGGAGCTCAATTACAGCTGTCCAGTTTGACTGGTAAAAGCTGGGAATGCTGCTGCTCCCTGCTCCCTGCCTCTGCAGGAGGGAGGGCTCATCCTGGCAGCCTGGGGCTCATGTCCTGTGTCCAAAATAGCTGTTTAAATGTGATTTATTTCCACCTGAGGCCCGTGACACATGGAATTCCTGCTCAGGACAAAGCCTGAATCCCTGAGAGTGGCAGAGGGAAATGGGATCCAGTGTAGGGACCCCAAGGAGGGAAGGGATGGTGCCAGAGGTTGTTAGGAGGGAGTAAGTGGGGCCTGCCCAGGCCAGAGCTGGTCAGCACTGGTGCCAGCAGGACTGTGCTCTCCTGGGCTCTCCCTGCTCCCGTTGCAAACCCTGGCCACTGATGCAGGAGAAGCGGCGGGGTCAGAACCTCCCCCTGGGATCTGCTCCAGCTGCACCACAGCAGGCAACTCCCCCCCACCATCCATCCCTGCTCAGCCCAGCAGCAGGAACGAGGAGTTGGGTGCCCAGAGATGTGGCCCTGTCGCTGTTAATTGTTTTATCCAACTGCATCATTAGCAGATCGTGCTTTGATGCATCCCCAAAAGCGCCGCTCCCATGGATTGCTGCTCCTCCTTGACACCCCCGGTCCTGGAGGCCTTTCCATCCATCCCTCGAGCTCCTGGGGAGGCAGGCAGGCTCAGAAAGGCCTTCCAGGGAGCCTCTGCAAGGACCAGAGCAGAGCCCCAAAGATTCCAGGCTCCCTTGGCAGGAGGAGTGTGCCACCCTGGCGGTGGGGGCTGCCTGAGCTCCTTAGCCTGCCCGCTGCCAGCAGGGCTGGGCAGAGCTCAGGGGACGCCTCTCCAGGGAGCTGCCCCAAGCAAGGCTGGGGCTCGCTGGCTCCAGAGTGCTGCTGGGGCTCTCCTGGCAGGGAGCTGCTCCCTCACCTCCTCACTCTTTGCTTCTCTTTTGCAATTGGCTTCAGAGGATGCGGCGCCAATAAGGTCAGAGCGGTTCCGGGCCGGAGGCGGCTGCGGGATCGGGGGGTCCCCGGGGGGAGAGGGGCTGGGGGGCTGCGTGTGCACAGAGGTTTCTGCTGCCAGTGCCTGCCTCAGGTGGATCAAACGGATGGAGATGGGAGTGTAGCACCAAATGCCCGTGCCCAGCCCTTCTCCAGCCAGGAAGGGAGGCGGCAGCCAAATCTCAGGGAAGGGAGAGAGTCAGGAACCCAGGGAAATGAGTAATTCACAGCTCTTGCAGGGTGGAAGGGAGGAAGCTGCTGTTGGGTTTGAGTTGAGGCTGCGCCAAGCTCAGCCCCACAGCAAATTTGGGAACTTGCCCTAAGAAAAGCCTTGGTCCCTGGTGCCACAGAGCCCGGCAGCCAAGGGTGCTCTGGGAGCCAGACACGGAGGGATGAGGCAGGGAGGGCTCTGGGGCTGCTGCAGCACACCCAGGGCAGCTCCTGCGCCGGGTGGGAACACCCAGAGAAATCCCTCATGGGCTGCAGGGCCCGGGGAAAATAGGTGTTTGTTCTCCATCCTCCTCCTCCTGCTCCTCCCCTGCTCCTCCTCCACTCCCAGGCTTCCTGTACTCCAGGCTTTCCTTATTCCATGCTTTGCTCTCTGCTTCTTTGGTTTGCCATCCCCATCTCACCCTCCCTCCCTCTCTCCCAGCTCGGTGGGTCCTGGTGGGGTGGGAGGAAGCCAGCAGGGAGCAGATCCCTCCTGCCTCAGGCAGGTGCTGTGTGGAGGTGGCAGGAGGGCCCAGATCCATGGAAAAGAGCCGGGAGCACTGCTGGGCTGGAGGCAGGCTCGGGCTCCCGGGTGTTTCCCTGTGCAGTTGCTGCTCTGTGGTCTCCAGGGGGGTGAGCTGTCAGGGGCTCGTGCTGCTCTGCAGAAACACTTCCTCCTCTGATCCCCTCCTGGGATCCCAGCAAGGCCAGCCGTGTCCTGGGATAGCTTTGGAAGTGTGCTGAAACAGTTCAGGAGCATAATCCTCATGGAAATCAGTGGGAAATAGGCCAGGCCTTGGCTGAGCCTCATCTGGGATGATGGCAGGATCCTGGGAATGCTCTTCCCTCCCTCGTGGCCTGGCATCAGGAGCCTCCACTCCTCTTGCTGTCTCTGCCCCAGCTGTGTGATCCCAGGAATCCTGTTGTGCTCTTCCTCGTGGGAACCACCAGCAAAAGGCTCATTTGGGGCTGAAGAAAATCCCAGAAGTTCCTGGCCATTGGTTCCCTGCTCCCAGCATCGGCCCGTGGGTGCCACAGTAGGAGTGCAGGAGGTCCCTGTGCCTGTGCCAGGTGTCCTGGTCTGCGGGTGTCCCTTGGGTGTCCCTGGTGTGGTGGCATGTCCCCAGAGCCTGGCACAGCAGCGTGGGCACTGCTGCTGTCACCAGCTCTTCCCTGTGTCCTTCAGGAATGCACTCCTGAGTTACAGCTGGAGGGATTGTGTATGAGCAGAGTTGGAATCTTGGGGAATTGTGTGCTGTCCTTCATCCCCCTGGATGAGCCCAGAGGGCTGGCTGGACTGGGGCTCCAACGAGGTGGAATCCCCTCCAGGATCCCAGCAGGAGTGGGGACATGGGCCCTGTGCTGCTGACAGCAGTCCCAGGAGGTGACACAGTGGCCCTGGTGTCACCAAGGCCCTCCCTGCCCAGGACCAGCTGTCCTGGGATCGGGTTCCAGCCTCTGCTCTCCGGGAAGAAAATCCTGCAGGAGGGAGCGTGGCTCTCCATCTGCTGTCACCATTTCCTGCTCACACTGCCAGGATTGCTCTGGGCCCTGCAGGAGAGGGGACAGCTCTGCAGAGCCCAGCGAGGAACACTCACACAGCCTCCAAGTCTCCTCAGTGGAACAAAATCCATTTTATTCCTGTATTTGCTGTTTTAAAGGATTTATATCACGGACCCTCAGCTGGATGGCTCCCTGTGGGACTGTGGCAGCCAGGAGGGTTGGGCTGGATTTCCTGGAAGAGAAGATTCTTTGGTGGAAGTGGGACACTGTGAAGGGAGCAGGTGCTGCTGTGCCTCCATCCCCAGCCAGGACCCCTCGGTGACCTGAGTGCAGTGAGCACTGCATTCCTGCCAGGAATGCCCCCAGCAGCATTCCTGTGCCAAGGTTCTGCCCCACAGCCTCGCTCCTTCTCCCAGCTTTGGGCTGGTGCCAGCCCCTGCAGCCACAGTCTGCTCTGTTCTCCTGCAAAGGGGCACTTCCAGGGATTTGTGGAGGAAATAACCCTCTGGAAGGGGGTGTTCTCCCCTGGCAGCATCTCAGCAGGGCTCAGCTTGTGCAGGTGGGGGCTTCTGCCACCCTCCCTGGGAGAGGAGCGTGCAGGCAGAAATTCCCAGCAGAAATCCCCCTTTGCAGGCGTGGTAAGCCATGAGTGAGAAACATTTGGGAAGAGCAGGAGGTTGTGGTGGCAGTGCCATTCCATCTGCAGGCTCTGCAGCATCCCGAGGTGTCCGTGCTTTGGGAGCCAGCTCCAACACCCTGCTGTGTTCCCAGTTATCCCAGTGACACCCTGGGCCCCCAGCTGGGACAGTGACCCTCCACAGTGTCCACTGGTGGCCCTGGGAGCTCAGGGGCTCCATGAGCTGTGGCAGTTGCTCCCTTGGAGGGGCTCCAGCTGCTCCCTCAGAATAGCCAGGGATTTCACAGCCTGGGGCTTGCTCCGTGTGCCAGCACAGGGACAGGGGCTCTGCTGCTGGGGCAGCTGAGCTGAGGTGTTCTGCAGAGCTGGGCTCCCCCAGCACAGCCAGGGCTGAACCCCAGCCCCCCGGGCTCTGTGGTACCTTCTGCTCTCGGAGTTCCTGTGGAGCTGCTGAACGAGGGCCCGGCTTTATCCCGCGGGCTGTGTTAAAGGAATTCACGCATTCCACGAGGAGAACGTTCTGGGCCTGACTGAGCTCCCTGTGCCAGGACTGCAGCGTGTGCCATGGCTTCAGGAGAGCAGAGAGGAGTGGGAGCAGCACCGGGAAACGTCAGCATCACTGGGACATCACTGGGACATCACTGGGGTCACTGGGAGATCTCTGGGTTCACTGGGACATCACTGGGGTCACTGGCACGGAGCTGTGCTCGCCCCAGAGGGAAGCCATGGGGCATCCCAAGGCACCTGGCCAGGCTGGGGAGCTGGGGCTGTGCCAGCCTCGTGCAGTTCAGCAGCACCAAGGGCAAGGTCCTGCACCTGGGTCGGGGCAATCCCAGCACAAAACCAGCCTGGGGAGAGCGGGCTGGGAGCAGCCCTGGGGAGAGGGAGCTGGGGATTGCTGGGAGAAGCCCCACAGCACTGGGACCTTAAATCCCTGTGCCCTGGGCTGCTCCCACAGTGTGGACAGCAGGAAAGGGATGGGGATTGTGCCCCTGAGCCCCACTCAGGTGAGAGCAGAGCAGCTGTGGCTGCCCCTGGATCCCTGGCAGTGCCCCAGGCCAGGCTGGACACTGGGGCTGGAGCAGCCTGGGGCAGGGCAGGGGTCCCTGCCAGGGCAGGGGGGGCTTTGGGTGGTCCCCACGGTACCTCTCACCCAAACCGGTCTGGGATTCCTGAACATCCCCCCGGTTCTGCCTGGACGCTCCCCGGTGCCCGCTCTGTTGAGGAGGTTCTCCCTTGCCCTGCCGGTCCCTGCTGCTGTCGATGGTGGGAGGTGCTCTGGGGCAGTCCAGGTGCCCCATGTGCAGGGAGGGCTCTGTGCAGAGCAGAGACCAGGGCGGCTCCTGGGCGAGGGTCAGGTCAGCACCTCCCGTCTCTTCTCACTCCCCCCTGCTTCTCCCCCCTCCTCGCTCCTTTCCTCTCCATTGCCTGCCATTCCTCCCCGCTCCCGAGCGTGGGGCAGGGCCGGGCCCGCAGCCCCATCCCGCTGTCCGGCCAGCAGCCATCCGGCCGGCAGGAGCGAGCTGTGACTTGTCATTTCCCCCGTCCTCCTGCCTCCCACTCTCCAGAGGGGCTCCGGCAGCCCCCCGGCCCCCTTGGCCGACACCGGTAGGCACAGGCTGGGCACAAACCACGTGCAGCGGCGGGGCTGGGCATGGCTTCCAGTGGGGACGGCCGAGCTCCGATTCCTCCGGGATTAGAGGCTGGCTCGGGCCGAGCCGGGCAGGGGCAGGGGCGGGGGGTCACGCACGGATGGGGCGAGGGCTGAGGGGCCCTCCGGGCAGTCTGGGGGGGGGACACCGCGCTTGGGACGAGCTGGGAGCGCTCTGGGGTCCCGCTGGGATCCGTGGGGAGCAGTGAGCATCCCTCCGTCCCGGGGATGCCGCGGGCACAGAGCGGGCAGAGCCAGGGCCGGGGTCCCCGGGGGTCCCCTCG
>VXBS01000115.1:145009-163874 GCA_013400255.1 Sitta europaea
CCTGTGCTCTGGGGGGGTCCCTCTGTTCTGGGGTGTCCCTCTGCTCTGGGAGTCTCTGGGGGGGTCCCTCTGCTCGGGGGTCCCTGTGCTCTGGGGAGTCCCTCTGCTCTGGGAGTCCCTTTTCTTTGGGGGTCCCTCTGCTCTGGGGTGGTCCCTGTGCTCTGTGAGTCTCTGGGGGGGTCTCTCTGTTCTGGGGGGTACCTCTGCTCTGGGAGTCCCTTTGGGGGGGTCCCGCTGCTTTGGGGGGGTCCCTCTTCTTTGGGGCTCCCTCTGCTCTGGGGTCTCTCTGCTCTGGGGGTCCCTCACCCCCAAGGCACGCAGGTCAGGTGGCCATCTCCCCGTTTTGGAAGGGTCCCTCACGGCCCGTCAGGGGTGGGCCCTGCTCAGCTTTGGGGGTCCCCTATGGCACCTGGCGTGAGGGGATGAGCCCCCTTCGGCCTTGGGGTCCCCTCACGGCACCCACAGAGAGCAGAGGGGGGTCTCCCCTCTCTTAGGAGAGTCCTCCGTGGGAGGATGGGGTCCCTGCAGCTCTGATGGCACCTGGGGGGAGGAGATGGGCTCCCCTCAGCTTTGGGGGGAGCCCAGAGTGGGAGAGAACCCCCAGACCCCGAGAGTGAGGGATGGGACCTCTCGGTTTATTTTGGGAGCCCTGGCAGGAGCTTTGGGCTTGGCCCCCACCCCTTTGGGGTGCTGGGCCAGGGGAGGGGTCCCCAAGCTGGGGGGGTGACCCTCAGCTGGGTCCCCCCCCCGGGAACTGGGTTTGTGCAGTTTGAGGTGAGAACTCTTGGGGTGGAGGGGAGCCTCCCCTTCCCCTGTAGCCCACCCAAGCAAGCTGTCCCAGGGGATTCCCACACGGAATTCCCCACGGGAGGGGCTGGGTGGGGGCCTTCTGGGCTGAACTGGTTCTTACTGGGGCAGCACTGGTGTGATGGGCAGGGGTGTCCTGGGCTGAACTGGTTCTTACTGGGGCAGCAGGAGTGTCCTGGGCTGAACTGGCTCTCCCTGCCCCTCTCTCTGCCTCTCTACCTGGCTCTCCCTGCTCCCCCTGCTCTCCCATCTCTCCCTGGCTCCCCCTGCTCTCTCTGGTTCCCCTGGCTCCCCCTGTTTCCCCCTGGCTCTCCCTGCTCTCCCATCTCCCCCTGCTCCCCCTGCTCTCCCATCTCTCCCTGGCTCCCCCTGCTCTCTCTGGTTCCCCTGGCTCCCCCTGTTTCCCCCTGGCTCTCCCTGCTCTCCCATCTCCTCCCTGGCTCTCCCTGGCTCTCCCATCTCCCCCTGGCTCTCCCTGCTCTCCCATCTCCCCCTGCTCCCCCTGCTCTCCCGTGTGCTGTCCCAGATGGCCGCCAGGAACGGGTCATGTTTGACAAGATCACCTCGCGCATCCAGAAGCTCTGCTACGGCCTCAACGCCGACTTCGTGGACCCCGTGAGTGCCCCCTGCCCTGCCCTGAGCCTCTTCTCCTGGGCAGGAACTCCCGGGCTGGCCTGGGTGGATTTGAGGTTCCTGCAGGTCCCGTCCTGCTCGGCGTTCTGTGATCCCATGAGCTCTTGGCAAACGCATCCAGGATGGGTTTGTTCCAGTTTGTGTTCTGAGGGCTTTTGCTTCCCAGGTGCAGAGAGGGTGGAGGGGAAAATCCCCTTTCCCTGCCATAGATCCCTTTCTCCTCAAACCTTGGGGAAGCTGTTGAGACCCTGGTGCTTTAAAGAAAGAGTTTTGTTGCTCCAATTCCCATATTTTGGACTTGGTAGGTTGCTCCCAGTGTCAGTCTGCAAAGCTGGAGCAATGCCATGTGGAAGTGGCTCTGGATCCCCTCCTGGTCAAACACCAGGACACAATTCCCTGCCATTGCCACATCCCTGCTTGGTTTGCTGAGCTGATTTGGGGTGGGCATTGATCCTGCTCATAGAAGCTTCTCCTTCCAAAGCCTGTGCCCAGATGACTCCCCATTGGATCCACTGATGGCTGAGATTTTTATGCAGGTCTCAGACCCAGTCTGGCCATTTGGAGTCACCAGTTAAGGCTCTTCCTGTCTCCCCAGTTCTCATTATCCATTCTCCTGCCTGAATTCCACCTGACAAACAGTTGCCCTTGGTCCTGTACCCAGAAGTCTTTGGGATGGGTAGCAGGACTTGGTGACCACAGCACGAAGTGTCCTGACCTGCCCCCAGTGACTGGGGTCAGAAGTGAAATTCTGAGTCCTCCTGCCTCCTTGTGCCCCTGAATTCTGATTTATTCTGCAGTCGTGTGTGACCTCTTTTCCTGGAGCTCAGTTTCTCCTCTGGGACTTGGATCTGCTTGTGCCAGAAGCTTCCCAGGCCAGCAGGAACCCTCCCAAACCCTGTGCTAATGTTCCCAGGGGGGCTGGAAATCTCACGAGTTCTGCAGAAGTAGCAGCAGTTCACAAAGGTTCTGTGGAGTCTGGTCAATCCTATTGCCTGGGGAGCATCCTTACACAGAACCCCAGAAGGGTTTGGGTTGGAATGAGCTTTGAAGCCCACCCAGAGCCCCCCATCCCTGGCAGGGCCCCCTGCCCTGCCCCAGGCTGCTCCAGCCCCAGTGTCCAGCCTGGCCTGGGGCACTGCCAGGGATCCAGGGGCAGCCACAGCTGCTCTGGCAATTCCAGCCCCTCCAGGGAACAATTCCTGCCCCCAATCCCAGCCAATCCCATTCTGCAGCCATTCCCTGTGCCCTGTCCCTCCCTGCCTTGTCCCCAGCCCCTCTCCAGGAGCATCCCCAGCTCTCCCAGTCGGGTGTTTCCATTTGCTTTCCTGCTCCCTCCCAGCGAGCTGAGACCCCTGACGTGGGGCATTCCCTCCTGCAGGCACAGATCACCATGAAGGTGATCCAGGGGCTGTACAGCGGGGTCACCACGGTGGAGCTGGACACTCTGGCCGCAGAGACGGCGGCCACGCTGACCACCAAGCACCCCGACTACGCCATCCTGGCCGCTCGCATCGCCGTCTCCAACCTGCACAAGGAGACCAAGAAGGTCTTCAGTGGTGGGTGAAGCTGTGCAGCTGCTGGGGGGACAGACAGACTGAGAGCTCTGGGGCATGGGAGTATGGAAATCTCTCAAGTGGGTGTTCCCAGGCTGGCTGAAAACGCCGTGGGGACGAAACCCACGGGTTTGCCAAGGCAAATGGAATGGCCTGGTTTGTGAAGGCAGTTATAGGGATGGAATGGGGAAAAATGTTGATGGATTGAGATCAGGTTGTACCCACTTTCCTCCCCATTTGTCACTTTTCACAGTGGGGTTTTGACAGAATTTGTAGGAGTGGGTTGTGCAGCAGAAGAGCAGTTGTGTGTTTGAGGGGGTTATTTCTGAGGATGGGCATTCCTGCCTTGGCCAGCCCTGAGTGCCAGTGCCAGCTGCTGCCTGCACATGTCCTCTTCACATCCCTTTCCTCACAGATGTGATGGAGGATCTCTACAACTACATCAACCCTCACAACGGGAAGCACTCCCCAATGATCTCCAAAGAGACTCTGGACATAGTTCTGGCCAACAAAGATGTAAGTAGTGGGGTTTATGTCACTTCTGAGCTATTGCACTGAATAGAACTTAATAATAAACTTAATTTTTTATTTATAAGAACTTAAATAATTTGCTTCTCCTATTTTTTAAGCAAGCTGTGTCTGTTTTAGGGTAAAAAGCCAACAGAGAAATCAGCACAGGGCATGAGTGGAGAGCATAAGGGGATGTAGGAGTGTTTTCCCTCTGTGGATGTTTTTGTAATAAAATTTGTTTTCTTGGATGTTCCCATTGCCACGATCAGCACAGGTAATTTGAGAAAAAGTATCTTGTGCTGGAGCAAAGTGAGGCACACAGGAAGGATAGAAGAGATTTGGGTTCAGTTTCCACATCATTCCAGGTCTCTTCTGACTGGGAAGTTCCTTTTGTCCTTTGGTTCTGTTTTGTTTCTTGATGTCCGATTAGATTTCAGTAAATTCAGCCAAAAACTGAGTTGAGAAAAGAGGTTGTTGAAGCTGTGTTTTTGCTGTTTTGAGGGAAGTGCTGCTCCTGCCTCCTTCCTGTGCTCTGGTGCCCCTCACACCCCAGAGCTTTGGGGCCAGGAATGCCAGCAGGTGTAACACACATTGTTCCACCTTGTGAAGGTCAGATCTTGTTCTTTCCTGCCAGCGCCTCAACTCTGCCATCATCTACGACAGAGACTTCTCCTACAACTACTTTGGCTTTAAGGTGAGGGGCACAGTGCTCCTGGCTCTGGTGGGAATGCTTGTGGGGCACAGCAGGAGGTGGGACAGCAGTGGGGCTGGGGGCACGAGGGGATAAACCCTGGAGCTTTCCTGCTGCTGGAACATTGGAACTGCTGGGCTGGGTTTCACAGCAGATCACACTGGCTGGTGTTGGATGCCATTCCTGAAGGGAATGCTCTAATCCTTACTAAGCCAAAGAAGGGATTTTTGCTTTTCCTGTTCTCTGTGTGCCAGCCCACACGTTTATCCCATGCTGCTGGAGAGGATACACCTCATACCACCCCAGGGCTGCTGTGCTGCCCTCACACCCAGCTCAGCCTTGCTGCTCTGCTTTGGGTCTGGCTTGGGTGTAGGGCTCTGAGGGCTCCAGAGAGGTCCTGGGGGTTCAGGGCAGTGTGGCACCTCCTGCCCGTGCTCCACACTCTGTAATCCAAGACAGGGTTGGAATCTTCCCGTATTTTCAGTCATTAATCACCTCATGAAGCTAATAAAGAGAGGAGCAGAGTGCAGGGGTGGTGAAGCCTGGGATGAGAGATATGGAGATGGTTGAGTTTGGGTTTTTAAAAAAATTCCAATCTGCCTGTCTGCTAAAATCCATCCTCTCTTTTAAAGACTCTGGAACGCTCCTACTTGCTGAAAATCAACTCCAAAGGTAAGGGCTGTTCCTAGTGCTGAGCACTTCTTAAAAAATTTGAGTTAATTAAAGCTAAGTTTAGGTACTGTGCTGTCAGTGATGCAGGCCCTTGGCTTGGATATCCTGGGACACCAGAAGGGTCAGAGATTATTTATAATAGCATAAAGCTGAAACATAGCTGGATTCTGGGCTGCATATTTGATTGGATTTAACTGTTAATACAGGTGGGGGTTTTTCCCTGCTCCATGAGAGCAGCTGAGCATTGGAGCAGATCATTCCTTGAGTTTTTCAAAGCCTGAGCAATGAAGTCCTGAATAAACAGGCCTGGTGCTCTTTGAGCAGGAGTCAGGCTGGAGAACTCAAGTTCCTTCCAAGCCCAACCACTCTGGGATTCCATGAAAGCTCTGGCTCTCCAGTGTCCCCCTGCAGCTTTTGGAGCTGCTTGTCCTGACCTCTCTCATGTGGAGTCTTCTTTCTCCCTGGCTTGGTGGGGGGGAGGCTGGGCATGCCCCAGCCACATCCCTTGGCATCCCAAAATCCCCCTACCCTGGGCTGAGCCCCAGCTGGGCAGCAGGAAAGGGATTGGGATTGGGATCAGGAAAGGGATTGGGATTGAGCCCCCACCTGCAGAGCTGCCCCAGCCCTGGGATCCCAGCCCAGGAGGAGCTGGAGCTGCTGGGCAGAGCCCAGAGCAGGGAGCAGGATGGGCAGAGGCTGGAGCAGCTGTGCTGGGAGGAAAGGCTGGCACAGCTGGGATTGTTCAGCTGCACAGGAGAAGCTTTGGGCTGAGCTCAGGGTGGCCTTGCAGGAACCCTGGAGAGAGACAATTGCCAAGGGCTGCAGGGCCAGCAGCCAGGGAATGGCTGCAGAGTGGGATTGGCTGGGATTGGGGGCAGGAATTGTTCCCTGCAGGGGCTGGAATTGCCAGAGCAGCTGTGGCTGCCCCTGGATCCCTGGCAGTGCCCCAGGCCAGGCTGGACACTGGGGCTGGGGCAGCCTGGGGCAGTGGGGAGGTGTCCCTGTCTTTTGGGAGTTTTGTGAATATAATAAATCAGACGGGACTTCTGAGCTGCTTTAGATGTTGGAGTTTATTTTTTCTTGTCTTCCACATAGGCAGGGAGGGTGGGTCCAGCTCACATCTCTCCCTCGTGGTTCAGAAGGTCCCAAGACCTCTGCTTTACAAGACCTTTAAAGGATTTATTAACCATTAAAGTACTGCCACTAGGAATGTTTATGCTTTTAACCCAAGAGTTAAATATTTTGGTTTATACGTTTTGCTGCAGTGCGGCATTTCTTAACCAATCATCTGATGACACACCAACTTACAATACCACACCTTAAAAACTTCTTGTTATCTTTATAACTCCTGCTGTATCTTAAATTTTAAACTCCAAACTTAACATGTTTTTACTTAAAGAACCCTACATTTTTGTTTCTAACACCTGAGTTAGGAAGCTTCAGCTGGCGAGCTCAGCGTTGTGCTTGCTAAATCCCGCGCAGGGGCGGCCCTGGCTGGGCTGTGAGCTCCTTGCCAAGCCCAGCCCGTGCCTCTGTGTGCCTGCAGTTGCTGAACGTCCCCAGCACATGCTGATGAGGGTGTCTGTGGGCATCCACAAGGCCGACATCGACGCTGCCATCGAGACCTACAACCTGCTCTCGGAGCGCTGGTTCACGCACGCCTCGCCCACGCTCTTCAACGCCGGCACCAACCGCCCCCAGCTCTCCAGGTGCTCCCCTCCCCTCGGGGCACAGGGCAGGGCCCAGGGGTCACAGCTGCTCCAGTGAGGCCCCTGCACAGCCTCTGCCATGGGCAGCTGGGCTTCACGAGGTTTGGAGGGGCTGCTGTCGAGTTTTAGGCGTCTTTGGGGAAGAATCCCCAAAGTGAGATAATGGAAACTTTTACATGGGTGTAATTATGTTGGGAAGTTCCTGATGTGCACAGTCTGCTGCATGTTGCTATTTTAGATAACATGACACAGAATCTGTGATCAGAAGGTTAATTTCTTTTATTAGGGATGCTTCTCCCTTGTATACAATTTTATACAGACCAATGTGATTGGTGAAACAAAGGTAAACTTTTTCAATCACATTGGTCAAACCAGAGGGACATCAAAAGTCAGAGGGACATCTGACATCCTCCTGTCAGAAGGAATGAATAATAGAAATAATATTACAGAAATATTCTATCATGTTTATCACACTTTCTTAGAAAAGAGCATCAGAAAACTAAAACATCAAACCTGAAACTAAACTACAGCTGCAGGTTACCATATGAATCCTGGTAATTGTTTTCTAAAAGCAGCGAGCACATCTGATAGGTTTTTGATATTGTACATATCAGGGGGAGGATTTTATTTTATAAAGGTTTGTGTCAGTATATTGGAAAAGGGTTCTTCCCTCAGAGGGTGCTGGGCACTGCCCAGGCTCCCCAGGGAAAGGGCATGGCACCTCCAGGGGCATTTGGACAGTGCTCCTAGGGATGGCCAGGGATTGTGCAGGACCAGAAATGGGACTCTGATCCTGTGGGTCCCTTCCAGTACAAGAATTGCTCATGGTGTTTTCTGTTCTGTCCTTTATTCCACACGCTGAAGGTCCCACGTTTGCCCTGGGTTTTGCAGCCTGCTGAAACACCTCTGACTTTCCCTTCCCACCTTTGCCTGCCTGAAACCCTTTGTTTCCTTCAGCTGCTTCCTGCTGTGCATGAAGGATGACAGCATTGAAGGCATCTACGACACCCTGAAGCAGTGTGCCCTCATCTCCAAGTCTGCCGGGGGCATCGGCCTGGCCGTGAGCTGCATCCGTGCCACGGGCAGCTACATTGCTGGGGTGAGTGCCTGGCCCAGGCTGGGGCACCCCAGGGCTGTGCCCAGCACAGGGACACTCCTGCTGCTCCCAGGAGATGCCTCAGCTCCCAGGTGCTGCCCCTCACACAGCACTGAGCCTCCCTCTGTAGCCCCTTGGCCTGAGGCAGGAAGGTTGGTTTGCCTCGGTGTCTTGGCTTCCTAATAGAAACCCTTGTGGTTTCACACTCCCTAGTTTACTAATTTGAGTTTTCCTGGCCAGTGCACCAAGGATGTCATGGGTTTGGCACTGGAGTACCTGCTAGAATATATTCCCTCAATTCCTGCTGTGAGGTAGGACCAGGTAAACTGAGGGGGAGAAGGTCTTCTCTCTCTGAATGCTGGAACAAAAAGAGATTTCCTGGGCTTTGTTTTGTCTTGAAATGTAATAGTCACAGAGCCAAAATGCCCTCCAATTGGTCCAACAAGGTGCCAATCTCAAAGCCAGCCAGCTCACTTCTGTGGGCTGGCCAAACTCACACACCTTCCAAAAAAGAGGATCTTATTCCACTGTTTGGTCAGACAATTCCATGGTTATCTATTAGCAGCCTAGGAGTATGCCCAGAGACTTGTGCTTCAGCCCTTTGCCTTCCTGTGTCTCTAACTGCCCCAGAGTGTCTGTGGATGTGTGTTTGGGGTTTCATCACTGTGTGTGTAACCCCTGAAAGCCTTTAGGTGACATAATGTAGGGGAAAGACGTTAAGAGGGACATTTTATTAATTCTGGGTCACATAGCTGATATGACTTTTGTCAAAAAAAGTGTGGGGCAGGGGCTAGAAATAATTGGTGATCAGAATAAGAGCTCTGCAGCCTGAGGAGAGACCCAGGAAATGCAGGGAGTTGCTCTTACTGGTGGTTTTGCTGTGCCTCTGCAGACAAACGGGAATTCCAACGGGCTCGTTCCCATGCTGAGGGTCTACAACAACACCGCCCGCTACGTGGATCAAGGTGGAAACAAGGTGCCTCACAGGAGGGTCCAGAAGGGAGCTGGGTGCTGGGAGAGCTTCCACACTGCCAAGGCTTGTCCCCTGGACATCAGGGAGCTGATGGAGTGCTTGTGGGTGACACGTAATCATGAAAGGGCGTTTTTCCCCTGGTGTTGGTGGCTGGTGTGCCCCTGGTGTTGCCCCCCAGTTCCCAGTTAGTTTGGTGTGTGTGGGCACTCAGAGCAGGGCAGGAGGTTTCTTTCCAAGGACAGTTTGTTCTGATCCAGGTTGTGTTCCCTGTCCCAGAGACCTGGGGCTTTTGCCATCTACCTGGAGCCGTGGCACTTGGACATCTTTGAGTTCCTGGACTTGAAGAAGAACACAGGGAAAGAAGAGCAGCGAGCCAGGGACCTGTTCTTTGCACTCTGGATCCCTGATCTCTTCATGAAGCGAGTGGAAACCAACCAGGTGAGAACTTGGCTGGCCCAGGAAAGGTCTGGTAGTGGAGGAGCAGGTGAGCAGCCCTGGAAGGAGCTCAGGAAGGGCTGCAGAGCTGCTTTGCTCCTTGTTCCTTCCAGGACCTTCCTGGAAGAGCTGCTGCACCTTGTTTGAGAGCTTGGCTGTGCAGGAGAGTGGAGCTGGACAGCTCCAGCTCAGTGTTTTGCTTCAGGGCTCAATCTTACAGCCCATGATTGTCCTTGAGCTCTTGGGCTGGTTTGACTCTGGGGTTTCCTTACACAATCACCACTTTGTCAGTAAATTGTTCTTCTTACACCTGCTTGTATTTCACAGAATCCTAGACTGGTTTGGCTTTGGAGGGACCTTAAAACTCACCCAGTGCCACCCCTGCTATGGGCAGGGTCACCTCCCACTGTCCCAGGCTGCTCCAGGCCCCATCCAGCCTAGTCTGGGACACTGCCAGGGATGGGACAGCTTTAATTAACAGAGGGCCTAAAGGTTTCCTCTGAATACTGTTCTCCCTTACAGGACTGGTCCTTGATGTGCCCCAATGAGTGTCCTGGCCTGGATGATGTCTGGGGAGAGGAATTTGAGAAGCTCTATGAGAGGTAAGAAGAGTGAGCAGAGCTGTGAGTGGTGCCATCCTCTCCCAGAGCTGCCGGTGTCCCGTGGGATCCAGGGCCGTGGCACAGGTTTGGGGGGCTCAGAGTGGCCACTGGGCTCATTGTCACATTGACAAAAACATGAGGATGGGGCTGTGTCCTTCTCTCTGGCCTCTCAGGGTGGAGCTGTGTGAGAATGACCATTTTAGCCTGCTGGAGGGACAGTGTCCCAGTCAGAGGGACATCCTGGAGCAGTCCCCACTCAGAGCATCCACGGCTTTGTGTGCAATCACTCTGTGGCTGCTGTGGAGAAGCATTTCTTTCCCTTAGCAAGGACAGAGCTCAGCAGTGAGCAGGGCCCTGGCTGCCCCAGAGCCCGAGGGGTTGAAGGGATTTTCCCTGGTGCCTGGGGCTCTGGGGCTGACAGGGCTGCCTGTGTGCTGCAGCTACGAGCGGCAGGGCCGCGTGCGCAGGGTGGTGAAGGCCCAGCAGCTCTGGTACGCCATCATCGAGTCCCAGACTGAGACTGGCACCCCCTACATGCTCTACAAGGACTCCTGCAACAGGAAGAGCAACCAGCAGAACCTGGGCACCATCAAGTGCAGCAACCTGTGCACAGAGATCGTGGAGTACACCAGCAAGGAGGAGGTGGGTGCAGGATGGGGGCTCTGGGTGCTGGGAGAGGCTGGCAGTGCTCCTGTGGCAGGTCCCAGCCCTGGGATGGGCCTGGCTGTTGCTTGGGGAAGGGAACAGGCAGCTGAGAAACTTCTGACCCGAATACTCACAGCTCTTCCACCGACTGTGGGCTCCCCTCCCACTCCTGTGGAGGATTTGGGATGACATGAGACACTCTTCAAAGGGAAGGCAACAAGGAACAAAGCAGGCTTGGAAACTCCTTCCAGCCCAGACCCTTGTGGGATTCTGTGTAAGGGTGGTTTCCAGGCAGTGGGACTGAGCAGGGCAGGATTTTCCTGTGCATACCAATTTCTCCTGAACTTTCCTGAATTGTTGTTACCTTCTGCACAACTTGACATGCCAGGGGACCAAGGGGTGCACTTTGCCAGCCTGGCAGGCTCCCTGGCGGGTTGTTCTGTGCAGTTTGGGGCAGAGCTGTGTGTCCTTGGCCTGTTCCCAGTGAGCCCCTGTGTGTGCCCACAGGTGGCTGTGTGTAACCTGGCCTCCATTGCCCTGAACATGTACGTGACCCCCGAGCACACCTTCGACTTCAAGAAGCTGGCTGAGGTCACCAAGGTCATCGTCCGCAACCTCAACAAAATCATTGATATCAACTACTACCCTGTGCCAGAGGTGAGGGCTGGGGTAGGGCCAAATCCTGCCCAGAGTGATCCCAGAGCAGTCTGGGACACAGGGAATCCCAGGGGAACCCCACAGTTGGGACACAGGGAATCCCAGGGGAACCCCACAGTTGGGACACAGGGAATCCCAGGGGAACCCCACAGACTTGTTGGGAGCTCCATGAACCACCTGTTCCCAGGTGGGACCTGTCAGTGCCTTCCTGAGCCTCAACCCAGAGCAGCTCCGTGGTGAAGCAGTTGTAGGAAAGCTTCCCACTCAGGTTCTGCCATTGGAATTCTTTCATGTGTGAGGATTTCCATGAAGCACAGACCCAGCCCTAGGAACAGAGTGGGAAGTGGAGCAGAGAGGAGGATCCTGGAAAGATCCTGAGAAGGTGTAACTAATTTTGGTTGGTTTTACAAGTCCCTGACAGGAGGGATCAGCTGAGTGGGTGTCAGGGTTGGCTCCCAGAGAGCAAGGAAAAGGACACGAGGAAATGGCCTTGACCTGTGCCAGGGGAGGTTTAAATTGAATGAGGAATTCGAGGAAAATGAGGAAAAGTTTCTTAATGGAATGGGCTGTCCAGCCCTGGCACAGACTTCCCAGGGCAGTGGTGAAGTCCTCATCCCTGGAGGGGATTTAATATCCAAGTGGATGTGGCACCTGGGGACGTGGTCAGTGGTGGCCTTGGCTGCTGGGGAACAGTTGGACTTGGTGGGCTCACAGGGATTTTCCAACCTCTGTGATTCTGTTGTTAAATGCCTTCATTTATCAGAATGTGCTGAGCCTTCACTTCTAAGCCCTGTCTCCCTTTGCTGGGTTAAACAGGCACAGTCTGAGCTGAGCCCTGACAGAGCTCAGCAGTGTGCAGGGTGTGTCAGTGCAGGGCTCAGGGCAGTTTCAACAGGAGGCTTTGCTCCCAGAGCCTCTCCCCAGGCTCAGGGCAGTTTCAGCAGGGGGCTCTGCTCCCAGGGGCTCAGGGCAGTTTCAGCAGGGGGCTCAGGGCAGTTTCAGCAGTGGGCCCTGCTCCCAGAGCCTCTCCCCATGCTCAGGGCAGTTTCAGCAGGGGGCTCAGGGCAGTTTCAGCAGGGGGCCCTGCTCCCAGGGGCTCTCCCCAGGCTCAGGGCAGTTTCAGCAGTGGGCTCTGCTCCCAGAGGCTCTCCCCAGGCTCAGGGCAGTTTCAGCAGGGGGCCCTGCTCCCAGGGGCCCTCCCCAGGCTGTGGGGAGCTGACCCCTGCCCCTGCTGTCCCCAGGCCGAGCGCTCCAACCGGCGGCACCGGCCCATCGGCATCGGCGTGCAGGGCCTGGCCGACGCCTTCATCCTGCTGCGGCTGCCCTTCGAGAGCGCCGCGGCACAGCGCCTCAACCAGCACATCTTCGAGACCATCTACCACGGGGCCCTGGAGGCCAGCTGCGAGCTGGCCAGGGAGCAGGGCCCCTACGACACCTATGAGGGCTCGCCCGTCAGCAAGGGGGTGAGTGCTGGGCTCGGGGGAGCTGAGCCTGGGCTGCTGCAGGGGCCTGCCTTGTGGCAGGTGGGATCCAAACCAGGAGCAGGAGGGACATCCCAGTCCTGGGGACACCAGTGCTGCCGTGGGGAGTGACAAACGACAGGATTCCTTGTTTAGAACAATCTGACTCCAATCCTTTAGTCAAACAATTGACCCCTTTTTGTACCTTTTTGGACAGGCCACTGTCATTGGTAGGGAGAGTGCCAGAACTCTTCACCCCGTTGGCCAAAGCCAAAAGACATCAGAGCAAGTCTGTCCCACAGAAAAGAATCCAAAACATTAAACACTGGTGACAAAAACACTGGCAGTGTTTATGTCAAACCCTGTGAGACCCAGGCCTTCCTAAACCAAAACATCACTAAGAAACTGAGCTTAGAAACTCAGAAACAGCAGGCCCAGGAAACCCAGACTGCACACCAGGGCCACCATCACTGCCCAGAGGGAAAGGATTGGCCTCACCTCCAGTGCTGAGGCAGTTCTGGGTGTTATTCAGTTCAGTGTTAGAGAGATCCCAGAGAGACTCCAGAGCAGGGACACGAGGAGAAAGCAGCTGAAGTTTGTGTGGGTGCTTCAGTGCTGGGGCAGTTTTGGGTGCCAGCACAGAACAGAGATCTAAAACTCCCCGAGGGTGTCCAGAGGGGGGACACGGGACTGGGGCAGGGTCTGAGGGGCCCCCCGGGGTCCCTGGGCCAGCCCAGCCTGGAGGCCAGAGCTCCAGGAGCCTTTGGGATGGACAGGGTGGGGTTGGCAGGGGGGGTCTGGGCAGGGCAGGGCTGGGACTGGGTGGTCCCTGTGGGTCATTCCCACTCAGGATATTCTGGGATTCTCTGATTTGAAAAGACAAGCAGACTCAGGCTGTGCTGGCTGTGCCCTGGAGCAGTCTCAAGATGGAGTGTTTGTTATGTCTTACCAGAGCCTCACTGAGGTCTAACTGGAGAGAAGAATTAAGAGGAATAGCAAGTCCATTTCCAATGGGGTTTATAAAAATGGAGCTAAGAGTGCCTTCTCTAACTTGGACCAAACTGTGTTCCTCAGATCCTTCAGTATGACATGTGGAATGTCACCCCCTCTGACCTTTGGGACTGGAAGGCTTTGAAGGAGAAGATTGCCAAGTGAGTAACCCTGCGTGGTTTGTAGTAGATGTAGAATCTGGGCAGATAAAACTCAGATAAAAACTGGGCTGGGTGGGAAGGACCTCAGAGCCCCCCCAGAGCCCCCCCTGCCATGGCAGGGACCCCTCCCACTGTCCCAGGCTGCTCCAGCCCCATCCAGCCTGGCTCTGGATATGAATTTGGTATGTTGTGTGTACTGAGAACAAGAGGAGGGTCCAAGTGTGCAAACAGCCCCATGTGTCCCCCCCACCCCAGCAGATCTTTCCTCTGAGCTGTTTGCTAGGTGGCTTGCTTTCATTTTTGTCCTTCCAAGGCCGAGGAGCCCACCCTCACTGCTCTGCTTTAGCTGAGCTGTAATTCACTTTTGGATGCATCCAGCAGGAGGATTTGTGTTCCCATTAAACAAACACAGTGAGGAGTGAGCCATGAGCTGGTCTTGGGGGCTCTTCCCTGCCTTGAACATCCTGAATTCAGGAATCACTGAAGTGTGAAGTGCCTGTCATGGACTAACTCTGTTTGGCTCTAATTTTTAAACGTGGTGCCTCTGTCCCCTGTCCTGTGTGTGCAGAGGTTTCAGCCTCTTCATGGGCTGCTGGTTCAGCTCTGCCCCAGGGCTGTGGCTCATGCAGTGCCTAGCAGATTGTCTTCCCTGCAGCCCAGCTTTGGGGAAGCCTCTGGTGAAGGATGAGAGCAGAGGGCCCCTGCCTGCACTTCCACAGTGCCAGTTCAGCACTGCCCTTCCCTCTGGGGGGCTTTGCAGGTTCCCCCTCATTCCCAGGCCTGCTCCTGGCTCTTCCCTGGCCTGCCTGCCTTGGCTGCAGCCCCCTCACTGTGCCTGTTGTCCCCAGGTACGGGGTCAGGAACAGCCTGCTCATTTCCCCCATGCCCACGGCCTCCACCGCGCAGATCCTGGGCAACCACGAGTCCATCGAGCCCTACACCAGCAACATCTACACCCGCAGGGTGCTCTCAGGGGAGTTCCAGGTGAGCTCTTCCCTCCCTTTGGCACTGAGGAGCAAGGGGAGGCCTCACCCCTGGGGGCTCAGTGCAGCTGCATGGTTGTGTGCCAGCACCAAGGGCACCTGGAGCGCTGGGTGCTGCAGGAGTCCAGCTCCCTGTGGCTGTGTTTGGTGTTGATTTGTATTTTAGTATGAATTTATTAAAAGTTTTATTAGATTTTTTTATGAATTTAATAAAAAATTAATTACCAGTTAATTTTAAATAATACTATAAATTAATAAAAGGGTAGATATGCTTTTGTGGATATATATTTTAAGATGAGGATTTTGAGAATTTTTCTTTTTAATTTCTGATATAAAAAAAATATAATAGCTTAGACAGTGTCCCACAGGCACCATGGAATAGGTTGACATTATAAACAAGTGCTGCTTTTGTCTGGGAAAAACCTTTGTGGGCCCTCAAGGTGGGCTGCAGGAATAACTGCTGAGGGGGTTGGTGGTGTGATTGAAGGGACATGGGGAGAGGGGCTGAGAGCAGGTGCTGAGAACGAGCTGTGAAGCACTCAGGGGTCTCAAGGGGCCAGGGAAGAGCTCCACAGGCTCAGAGGGGTCTGCCAGAAAGGAGTGAAACAAGTTCTGGAGGCTGGAGTTAGCAAAGACCCCTCTGGAGGCGAGGGGAGGCCATCCCTGTTTGTGTCCATCCCCCTGGAGTGTCTCAGTGCCCTCCGTTCCTCCTGGCTGCAGGATCACCCCATTCAGCAGTGGGGAGGAGGAACAGGAGGATCACTGCCCTGCCTCCCTGTGCAGGGCAGGGGGACAGGGCCCCAGTCCCAGCAGGAGAAGGGGGCTGTGTTTTCTTCCCAGTACTCAGCCTGCCCCTGCTCTGACATCTGTCAGAATTCCCCTCCTGACATCAGCCTTGATTGTTCCTTCTTTAGGAACTCGGGCTGTGGCCAGTGGCCCTGCAACACCAAGATCTCTCCTTTTCCCATCTTTTGGAGTTCCTGATGCAGGGCAGTTCCATTTCTAATTTGCCATGTCCAGCAGAATCCCAGAATGGTTTGGAGGGACCTTAAAGACCATGGGCAGGGACCCCTTCCACCATCCCAGGCTGCTCCAAGGCCTGTCCAGCCTGGCCTGGAACACTTGCAGGGGTGAGAGTCTGTCAGGAATGGGCAGGATCTTGTTCAACCATTTAAACCCCTTTGGCTCTGCCTCTGCCAGGTGGTGAATCCCCACTTGCTGAAGGATCTCACGGAGAGGGGCCTGTGGAACGAGGAGATGAAGAACCAGATCATCGCCCACAACGGCTCCATCCAGGTACAGGGCAGCAGGGCAGGCACTCCTGCCAGGCAGGGCCTGCTCCTTCGGGATCCCCCCTCACCACGAGGGGCTCATCTCCTAGCAGGGAGTGTCCTGAGCTGGGAGGGGCCCCCAGGGACCAGCCCTGCCCTGCCCAGACCCCCCTGTGCCCCCCTGGCAGCGCTGCCCAAAGGCTCCTGGAGCTCTGGCAGCCTGTGCCCATTCCCTGGGCAGTGCCAGCACCCTCGGGGGGAGAGCCTTGCCCTGAGCTCCAGGTTATCCACATGTAACTGCTGAGGGGCAGCTGAGGGTGTTTGCATGTGTGCTTGGTGCTTGCAGACACACATGTCCCAAAGAGGCCACCAGGTTATCAGAGGGATAACAGGGTTATCTGTTATCTAGGCTGGGAGAAATGGGGTTGTTCAGCCTGGAGAAGAGAGGGCTCCAGGGTGACCTAATTGTGGCCATCCAGGACCTAAAGGAGCCAACAGGAACCATGGAGAGAGACTGTTAACAAGGGCTGGAGGGACACAGGGAATGGCTCCCAGTGCCAGAGGGCAGGGCTGGGTGGGATCTTGGGCAGGAATTGTTCCCTGGAGGGTGGGCAGGGGCTGGGCTGGAATTGCCAGAGCAGCTGTGGCTGCCCCTGGATCCCTGGCAGTGCCCCAGGCCAGGCTGGACACTGGGGCTGGAGCAGCCTGGGGCAGGGCAGGGGGCCCTGCCAGGGCAGGGATGGGATGAGGTGAACTTTAAAGTCTCTCCCAACCCAAACCAGTCTGGGATTTTGTGTTTGGATTCAGGGATAGGGCTCAGCTCTGCAGCCTCAGATGCAGTCAGGATTGCTGGGGTCCCAGCAATCATGAAGAATTCCATGTTATAAACAGGATATCTGGGCAGCCAGTGCCCGGCACACTGGAAAACCCCTCCTGTTCCTTCCAGAACATCCCTGAGATCCCCGAGGACCTGAAGCAGCTCTACAAGACCGTGTGGGAGATCTCCCAGAAGACCATCCTGAAGATGGCTGCAGACAGAGGGGCCTTCATCGACCAGAGCCAGTCCCTGAACATCCACATCGCAGAGCCCAACTACGGGAAGCTCACCAGCATGCACTTCTATGGCTGGAAGCAGGTACAGCTGGGGTGTGCACAGGCACAGCTGGGGCTGGGGTCCTGCACAGGGGCACAGCTGGGGCTGGGGTCCTGCCAACAGGGCACAGCTGGGGCTGGGGTCCTGCAGAGGGGGCACAGCTGGGGCTGAGGCCCTGCAAACAGGGCACAGCTGGGGCTGGGGTCCTGCAGAAGGGCACAAATGGGGCTGGGGTCCTGCACAGGGGCACAGCTGGGGCTCTTGGAACCTTCAAATGGGGCACAGCTGGGGCTGGGGTCCTGCACAGGGGCACAAATGGGGCTGGGGGGATCTTCCCCACAAATGGGGCACAGCTGGGGCTGGGGGCTTGTTCCCCAAAACAGGGGCATTGCCTGGGACTGGGGGCTTGTTCCCAACAAATAGGGGCAGTACCTGGGACTGGGGGGGCTTGTTCCCAACTCGTGGGGCCAGGTGAGTTTGGCACACAGGGCCTGATGAGTTCTGGCCCCACAAGTTGGGCTCCCCGATTCGGGGCTGTTCCCTCCCGAGAATGCAGTGCTCCCTGAGTGCCTGCAGGGCTGGGGCTGCAGTGCTGCTGCCAGCCTGAGGCTCCCCCGTGTCCCCAGGGCCTGAAGACTGGCATGTACTACCTGAGGACAAAGCCAGCTGCCAACCCCATCCAGTTCACCCTCAACAAGGAGAAGCTGCGGGAGAAGGCGTCCCGGGAGGAGGAGGAGAAGGAGAGGAACAAGGCAGCCATGGTGTGCTCCCTGGAGAACAGGGAGGAGTGCCTGATGTGTGGCTCCTAAGGGTTCCACCTGGCTGGAGCTGCTGGGATGGGAGCCCCTGGAACACCGTGAGGATGCCTTGGGCTGGGAGGGGAGCAGGGGGTGCAGCTTCCCCTCGGGCAGGGGTGGGGCACGTGGGTGGGTGAGCATTGCTGGGTTCCCGGGCATTCTGTGCCCTGGCCTGGCCTTCGTGGGCGCCTGCAGGTGGGACTGGGCACGGGCAGGGGCTGGTGGCACTCACAGGCCTGTCCCTGCCACTCCAGCCCGTGCCTTGCACCCACCAGAGGCTGTTCCTGTGTCCCAGAGGGAGCAGCACACCTGGCTGGGAACCCCCACGGCAGGTGTGTCCCATGGCTGTGTGCACCTGGCACACCTGCAGTGTCCCCACCTGCCAGAGCCTCCTCCCACTGCTGCTGCCTCTCCTTGTCCCCTCCTCTGACCCTTCCAGAAAGCTTTGGAAGGGGCAGACGGGTGGAAGGGGTTGTTGCTCCCTGAGCTCCTCTCCCTCAGCTGGCCAGGGCAGAGCCTGGCACTGCCTGCACGTCCTCCAGTGGGGCCAGGAAAGGCAGAGCTGCTGCCCTGCATTTTATTCTGCATTAAACTAACTCGTTCAGTCTAATTGCTCAGGCAGTTTCCTGGCAGGGGGGCCAGTGCTGTCCTTGGCCACAGGTCTTGTGAGGCCACATGCCACTGGTGAAGGTCACCTGCCATCTCTTTTCAGGCCGCTCTTGTTTCTCCACCCCAGGTATTTCTTAGATCTTTTAAACTTTTTACCGATTTTCTGCTCCTGTCCTCACTCCCTGCTCAGACTCAGTGGGGCTTCGGGCAGTTCTGCAATATTTATTGAACTCGTGAACCACAACCCAAACTCAATAAAGCGTGGAATGGCGAAGGAGTGGGCGGTGCTTGGGGGCGGTTTGCGTGATGGGAGAGGAGCAGCTCCGGACAGCGGGACCTGTGCACAGCCCCTGCCCGGAGGGGACAGCGGGGAGCGGGGCCCTGCTCCGGAGCGGCACAGGGGAGGGAGGGGCACTGCCCCGGGCCCGGGCCCGCTTCTGCCCCGGCTCAGATCCGGGTCCGCTTCTGCCCCGGCTCAGATCCGGGTCCGCTTCTGCCCCGGCTCAGATCCGGGTCCG